>CM071925.1:78149235-78253201 GCA_016081115.2 Rehmannia glutinosa | reverse complement strand
TCATCTTCATCTCCTTCCTCATTTTCTTCCTCCCTAATTTCTTTTCATTTCCCACATTTTCTTCTTTCATTTTCCTCTTCATTCCCTACATCATCTCCCCTTGTTCGTCAAACTCAATTTTTCCAATATTTTCAACCTCATTGTCATTAAAGAAATCATCCCAGGTTGTTGTTGATGTCGGGCACGTCCCCTAGCGGCTTTGGTAGGAACCCGTGGTAAATGTCGTCACATTCTTACCATTTGTAGAATATTGGCATTATCGAAATCATTGTGACGAATTTCGGTATTCATTTCATTTTCCGGGTATCCTTGATATATAAGAGTCGGCAAATCACCTTCCCAATGTATATTTCTTATTGCAAGCTTTCTAGATTCCAACAAGCAATATACAAAAATTGCCCCATAATTTACTCTTCTCCTCGAACAATCTTATTGGTGAGAAAGAGTTCGAGATTACTTGGAAGTTTTACTCCTTTTCCACAAACACAATAGAGCAAATGATAGATATAATCCGATAATTTGCGGGCATTGCCGAGTATGTCACTGGGATATACCCTAAAAAGCGTTTTCACATCATCTAGTGAAACACCGAAAATGTTATCATCCCAATGGGCGCAATCCACATCGACTACTCCATCATTCGCATGTTAAAGTTGATCACAACATCGCCAATGTCCATGAAAAATGCCTACCATTAACAAATGTGTGAAGTTCCAAAGGATTATCTATCGTAAAGATCAACCATCCACATATTTGCATAGAAAAAGTTTTATAAGCTCGCCATCATAGTGCAAACACTAGATTATCCCAAAGTGAAACCCATCCTCAATTTCAAAATAAGCTCTAATATCCTGGAAATTCATCATGAAATGCTTGAAAACGAACCATACGGTGCACGCAATTTTCTTATCATTCAATCCAATATTCTCATAATGTTCCTCCGCAAGTTTATTTAAAAATCGAAATCTATTAGCTCTATGAGGCTCGTGAGAGGAGTGATAACTTACTAGAGTCCCAATGAATGCTCGATTTTGAAACCCCTACTTTAATTCGCAATCTCCTCTTCCGTAAGTTTCGATTTCCTTTTATAGTCTCCTCAGAGAATATTATCTTGTCATGATTGAATAAGATTCACTCCCTTTGCCTCCTTTCTCTTTTGAGGATTTCCTGCTTTGCACTTCTCGGAGGTGCCATATATGTAAAGTTCTTGCAAAAAAAGGTGAATTAGCAAGAAAATTTCAAGGATTGATGAAGAATTGAAGATAGTAGAAGAAGAAAGGGATGGTTTTCGCACAACAGTGGTTTGGGGATGATTTTAGAGTCTGCTTTCAAGAGTCGGTGATTTAACGTTTAAAACTCCGAAAATCGCCTGGGCGACGGCCGAGGTAGGGAGCGACCGGCCGACGGCATGGCACCGGCCGCCCGCTTTGACCGGCCCCAGTGATTTTTCTTTCTCCCGCAGTTTTCCAAAATTCGATTTTTCACCCCAAAAGTTTTAAAACTTAGCAAAAATATAAGTTTGACTATATCCAACAAATAATGGGTTTTGAAAACATATAAACGATAAAATCGAGACTAAACAAGTAGTGCCTTAAAAATATTTGCAAGATCAATTAGGGGGCACTTAAGGGGTCAAAATGAAATAACTTGAAAGATATGTGCATAAGCATAATATCGAGATGAAAGAAAAAGTACGAGTAGACATACCGATGGTTTAAGAAACTTGATGACGTAATAGCCAATGAGTATGAAATATGTATCCTACACAATTAGACAACATTTGCATAGAAAATACAAGTGTAGGGAAGTAATAGAGATATCAAAAAGAGCTTATGCTATAAGATTTCATAAGAGATAAGTAAGTTCACATAAGTCTAATAAAATGCTCAAGAGTTTTAGAAAATTATGCAATAGTCTCTTTTTTTAAAAAAATTTGAAACTCATAAATATATAAGAGACCTATATTAAAAAAAAAAAAAAAAATAAATACTTGAAGATTCATTTTGCAATTAAGAAAAAGATGCATAGATTTAAAAATAAAAATGCATATACAAACGGGGAGATACGGCCACTAATTACGCCTGCTTTCCATGGGTCATGTGTCTTTCCATTGTTGACGATATCTTCCCATTGAGAAGTCACTTTGTTGATGAAGACTTCTCCATTTCCAAGATTGGTTACCTTCCCATGGTTGATGGTTTCTTCTTCTTTGAAAATCATCTTGTTGATGATGTCTTGCCATTTCCAAGGATTGTGTTCTTCCCATTTTTGATTATACGCTCTTTCTTGGAAATTGGCTTTGTTGAGAGTAGTTTCTCTTCTTTGATCAAATGAAACGCTCATTTGATGTTTTCTTGGTGGCATGAATTTTCTCCCGATTTTTGCTTTGTTTCGTACCTAATAGCACATTGTTTTGTGGTACCTCATGTGTTTGGGTCCTTTAAGATTAGCTTGAGACTTTTAGGTCTCCAATAATATTTAGAGCTATTTCTAGCCCGACAAGAATTAGCCGTATGACCTTTTGCCACAATAAAACAAGTAATAATTTTAGAGCATAATGACCAATATGCATAGTGACTTGATCCTTTTTCATATGATTAACAACATTAAGCTTATGATCAAGTCCTTTATCACTATTAAGAATATCAACAATATTGACATTTTATTGGTACTCAAGTTGGATTTTTAATAAATCCTTTTTCATGCAATCAATATTCTCAACAAGAGTACTATTTTCTTTTCAAGCGTTTCTAACCTTGTCAAGTGTGGTGGTGTGAGCACATGATAGTGATTCATAGCAAGAAATAAACTATCCTTATCATTTTTCAAAATATTGAATTCTTTTTCAAATTTTTTGTATTTAATAAGTAAACTTTGGAATTCATTTTGAAGTTCATCATAATCATTTTGCAAATCACTATAATCATTTTGAATGGCAATATCATAGAAGTTAGGGTTTAAGATGCACCTCATTTTCTTCATTGATGCCCATAAAACAATATTCAACTTCTTCATAATTGAAGTTGTAGGAGGCTTGTTCCTTAGATTTGAGCTTGTATGACCTTGAGAAGTAGATGCTTTTTCTTTTCATTTGCAAATACTCCAGATGGCTTCTAATCTTTGCCATACTTCATGTGCCGACTTTATTCCTACAATATGTTCATATTCTAAATTAGTAAATGAACAATACAAAATATTTAAAGCCTTTACCGCTTAAGGAGATGATTTTCTTCTTCATCATTGAGCTTTTGAAGCCTTTTGAGGTGTATGGTGTATCTTTCGTTTAACGGATTCTCCATTAATGACGGTGTTCCAAATGTCGAACCCGCAACCTTTGTAGATAGCATTCCATTCTTTCTTTCCAAAAATTAAAATTTTGGAATCAAATAGTGGTGGTTGTGGTGGAGGTGTGATAGATGAGCTGCTCAGAGTCCGCTTTTTCGCTTTCACTCGCGATGTGAAACGATCTTGCCAAAGAGTTTGGCTCGATACCACTTGTAAGTCCAAGCGCCACGATAATCTGTAGGGGTGAATAGATTATCTCCATCTTTTTCGATTTCGCCTCTTTAAAACCGAATGCTCAAATATAATAATAAAGGTGCGAATGTAAACAACACACGCGATTTAAAGAGGTTCAACCCACCTCAGGCCTAATACTCTACCACCCCAAAGATATCCTGGATGGATTTCAAAGAAAAAGAATTTTATTAATTACCAAAATTAATACAAATTCAACTTACAACACCTTGAAGAGCACCACACTCTTCTTCAACAACACCTTTGGAGATTACCACAATCTCCCTTTGAAGATTACCACAATCTTCCTTCAACGCACCTTGTGAAGATTACCACAATCTTCAACCTTGAAGAATACCAAATTCTTCAACACCTCAATAAGAAGATTACCACAATCTTCTTACCTATCACCTAGATCATCCAAGTGCTTCTTACCACAAGAACACTCACAAGGATATCTTGTGTTTGAATGATAACCAAAATCAAGATTACAACTCAATAATGAATATTACAATTTGAGTGCTAAGTGTAATCAAGAATAAATTGACCTCAAAGATGTGAAAGTGATAAGCTGTGCAAATTTACAACAAGAATAATAACAATGAAAGACCAAATATTTGCTTGAAGTGTATCTTGTTGTGTTGTATCTCAATTGTCATTTTTGGTTGCTCCAAAACTTCCTCTATTTATGGAGATGATTGATCAAGCATAGGCTCCTCTTGGGGATTGAAAATCTATAAAAATACAATTAAAATCAAGAATATAGTCATAGAAATCAATTCCACAATTTAAGGAAATGTGTCTCATTGTCAAACGGCCATATTTTTGTCATTAATACACATGACCGGTCGCACAAATAAGAGAAAATGAGAACACTTTGAAAATTACAATGCATGCACGGCCGACGTAGCAATTCGACCGACCCTGCCTCAACCGTCCCCTAAACAAAAACGGCGGGTTAAGTCTGTTTCAAAAATGAAATTTTAGTGCATCCTGGCCGATCATGGCGACCGACGACCGACCGGCCGACGCCTGTGATGCACGGCCGACCGCTTTTCCTTCCGCCTCATTTTCTCGCTTCTAAAACATCTTCGTGCACGGTTGCCCTATGCGGAATTTGGCCGACCACGCAGATGCAAATGTTGTCCAATTTTTTGTCGAAAATAAAACCCAAGAAATACTCCCGAAAATTTAGTAAAACATTTTAAACCAATCGAGAGTATTTAGACAACATTTAGAACCTTGTTTAGAGTGAAAAATCCATTGATATAAAATCATTAAAAGTGTTGTCCATTATTATCAAAAAATAAACTTGAGGAAATACTCCTAAAAAATATTGAAACCATTTTAAATCATTTAGGAGTATTGGACAACCTTTAAAAACATTGTTTTGGTGATAAAATAAAATCATCAAAATTAAGATAAAACATGTATCAAACAATATCAAATAACAACACCGACTCCTAACTCAAGCAATTACCTCGAACACCTCAAATATGCATTCCTTGGGGCAAAATAACGCAAACCGTAATCGCTTCATCTCTTCTCACTCCTACTCAACTTGATAAACCATTAAGGTTTTACGAAAACATAATTCGCACTGATGGTCTATAATCGATTTAAAAGGCATAAGTCCATCCATTGTGATGATAAAATCCTATGGAAGATGTTTATAAACCATCAAAGGCAAAACCAAAGACGACTAAACCCTATTATGCAAGATGTGGTTAGGAAAGAAGTGTTAAAACGGTTGGATGCCAAAGATTATTTATGCGATATCCGAGAAGTTCACGGGTGATTCCGTGACAAGTGGTACCGGGGTGCGGGGTAACAAAGGATGAAAAATGAAAACGAGGAACAAATTGCTACTAGAATTGTTACCGGGTGGCGAATATGTATTGATTATAGAAAACTTAATGATGCCACTTAAAGATCACTTCCCCCTTTATCGATATGATGTTGGATCGCTCTTGTGTTATGATTATTATCGCTTTTTAGATGGTTATTCCTGTACAATCAAATCATGATTGCGCACAAGACCAAGAGAAAACAACATTTACATGTCCGTATGGCACATTTGCATTTCGTCGCATGCCATTTGGTTTATGTAATGCACTGCTTACTTTCCAACGCCAGATGATGGCTATATTTCACGATCTTATTGAAAAGTTATGGAGGTGTTTATGGACGATTTCTCCTGTTTGGTGATTCTTTTGATAATTGTCTTCACAATCTTTCCCTAGTTTTGCAAAATGATGTGAAGAGACCAATCTAGTACTAAATTGGGAAAAGTGTCATTTTATGGTATGTGATGGCATCAGTACTTGGTCATCGAAGCCTCTTCCTCGCAGTTTGGAAGTTGATCGGCAAAGATTGTAGTAATCGAGAAGTTACCACCTCCTACAAATGAGAAAGCCATTCGAGCTTCTTAGGCCATGCCGGATTTTACGTAAGGTTTATCCGTGACTTTTCTAAAATTTCTAAGCCCTCGAGCCAATTGCTAGAAAAAGATGTCGCTTTCATTTTTTCCAATGAATGTTTGCAGCGTCAAACGCTAAAGACAAAGATTGGTGACCGCACCTATACTACGCCTCTGCATTGAGCCAACCATTTGAGCTAATGTGGTGATGCAAGCTACTATGCGGTTGGGGTTGTTCTCGTCAAAAGAGGGAAAATTGTTCCGATCCATCTACTATGCAAGTTTAACGTTGATGCTGCTCAAATGCACTATACCACAATCGAAAAAGAAATGTTGGCGATTGTTTTCGCATTCGATAAATTCCGATCTTACTTGATCAGACGAAGACGACAGTACACACCAATTACGCGCTATCAAATACCTCTTTGACAAAAAGGATGTGAAACCGAGGTCGATTCGATGGATCTTATTATTGCAAGAGTTTGATGTGGAAATCAAGACCTGGAAGGGATGTGAGAACGTGGTAGTGACCATCTGCTCAATTAGAAAATCAAGAGGAGCAAAAAGGAGAATGATTGATCGAGAGAGTTTCCCGATGAAAGATTACTCATGTTTGAGGCAAAGTTCCCATGGTATGGACTTTGTAAACTACTTGATGCCGGAGTTTTACCTCCTGGGATCTATCACCGTATCAAAAGAAGAAATTCTTACATGATGTAAAGTTCTACATGGGATGACCCCCCCACTGCTTAAGAGGTGCGATAAAATCATAAGGAGATGCATACCTCAAGAAGAATGGGAGTGAGTCCTACAACAATGTCACTCTTCACCATCCAAGGACATTTTGGTCCCACGCGCACCGCAAATGGTTGTATTGCAAAGTGGGCTATATTGCCCACTTTATTTAATGACCATTATTTGTTTGTGCAACAATGTGACAGTGTCAAATGGGAAACATTTCAAGCCAAGACGAGATGCCAATGACCAATGTAATTGAAGTGAGTTGTTCGATGTGTGGGGATTGATTTTATGGGCCCATTTCCATCATCTTCTTGGATATCAATATATTCTACTTGGAGTATGTATCCTGTCAAGGTAGAGCGATTCCTTCCAAAACAAATGATGCTCAAGTTGTAATGCGCTTTAAGAAAACATCTTTACTAGATTCTAGACTCCAAGAGCTTTAATTAGTGATGTAGGGTCGCATTTTGTAAACAAATTGATGAGCAACTTGTTGGCAAAATATGGAGTCAAACATCAAGTTGCATTGGCATATCATCCACAAGCCAATGGACAAGCGTATGGCAACAGGAGATCAAAAAAAAATCCTTGAAAAGACGGTGAACATCAATCGAATGGATTGGGCATTAAAATTGATGATGCTCGGCATACCGGACGATATATAAGATAATCATTGGGCACATCTCCATATCAACTTGTTTTGGTAAGTCGTGCCATTTGCCGAGAATTGGAGCACAAAGCATTTTGGGCGGTTAAGAACCAACTGATTTTCGTAAAGTTCAGAGGAAAGGTTACTCCATTTGAATCGAGATGGAAGAATTCCGGGATGAAGCTTACGAAAATTCCTCAATTTACAAGAAAGAACCAAGAGGTGGCATGATAAGATGATCAAGAAAAGAGAGTTTTTACCGAGAACCGGGTGCTCCTATACAATTCACGCCTTAAATATTTCCCGGAAAACTCAAGTCTAAGTGGCTCGGGCCATTCGTGATAAAGAAAGTGTTGAATCCACCTGGGATTGTAGAATTGTTAACAAAAAGAAGGCGTGACTTGATGGTAAAACAAACAACGAATTAAGCACTATTTCCACCGGGAATCAAGAGGAGGTGACATCCACCACCTTGCGCGACCGCGATTTAACAAAATAGGTGTCAAGCTAAAGATGTTAAATATAGCGCTTGTTGGGAGGCAACCCAACGCTTTTTCGTGTGACTTTCATTTTGTGTGTCTGGCCAAAGTTGTGTGATTTGAGTGATTTGACATGCGTGTTTTTATTAATGAGTGTGATTTGTGTGTTTTTGTTGTATTTTTGTGTGTTTCAACATAGGGCTGATTTTCTCGCGCTCAACGAGCGATCCGAGCGGCTCCGAGCGAGACGTGGCAAGTGCTCCAACAGCCTACAAATGTGGCATATTTCTCAAGGCCACTTCCCACCACCGCCGCCGCAGCACTAGGTATATCCCCACTTTTTGTTATTGAAATTCTATTTTTCCCCTTAGACACTATAATTTCATTCAAGTTTGGGGAGAGATATCATTTTAATACATGAAAAGTGTGGATACATATAAAAAAAAAAAAAACAATTCATGCATTTTGTGTTTTCATATAGTTGCATTAGAGCATTCTAGTTGCATTTACATTAGAGCACGTTTATAGCTTTAGACGTCTATTGCTTTCTGTCGTGGTTAGAGAGTGAGTTGACCAAGCATGTTGCAACTTGTTGTTGTGTGTTGATTGAAAATTTTTATTGTGAGGATCGGATGTTGGTTATGAATTGATTGAGCCTTGAATAGATAACTTTGAGCATGTTAATAAGAAAACTTGTGTGATGCTTTGAATTACATTTTGACAAGATGTGAGCTTTGAGCCTTTACTCCTTATATCTTGTGCAATCTTGTTGTGATTGAGGGTATCATTCGTGTTGTCGAATTCTAGAACTTGCTTGGGTATCTCTCAATGCCACATGTGTATGTGAATTGTGAATGTGATTAAAGGCCATCTTTGCTAGCCTTTCAAGCATTTTGCCTACCTAAAAATGTTGAAAACTCCTAGTTAGCCAAGTTGAGCCTATAGCCTATTTCTTTGATAACCACAAAATTTAACCCTTGATCTTAATATATATCCATCACTTTAAACTCGAGTGTATAACGTTGAGTAAAAGGGGAATGAACGAGGTTGAATGAGTGGAAATTGAAAAATAAGATACTTGGGCGCATTTGGTTAAATGGAACAAAAAAAGAAAGGAAAGGAGTTGAACAAATGAAAAAAAAAAAAAAATGAAGTTGATAAACTCGAAGGATTGTGAATGGAGGTGATTCTCAAAAGAAAGAAAGGAAATGGAGATAAATGAAGTTGATAAAATGAGGGATGATTGAGAGCATATGGGATTGTAATGAAAATGATTGATACTCGAGTTTGAGTCACTTTATCCAAAATTTCCTACCCAAACCAAAGAACCTTCATTACAACCAAATGAGAAAGTCCTTCTCGATTCACAAATTGCATACACTTTAAACAAGTGAGATATGAGACGAATTGCAAGCCTATGGCAATTTTGCGACATCGAATTGATTTGAGCGTAAACACGTCCCATATCCTCGTGAGATGAGAGTATACACTTAACTTCGAGAGTTGGAATTCGAGCATTTCACTTTGTTTTATTTGAGGCATGTTCTTTGATTAGATATTTGAGTGCTTGATTGAGTTGTACTCAACATTCATGACGAACAATACGGATTTTCTTGTGGATTCTTTGTGTGCGCTGTTATCTTTATCTCCCTATGCTTTATCATGTTCTAAATATTGTTGATCAGACTCGGCCAACAGTTTTTAAGTTTGGGGGATTTTGATAAAGCGTGAGTTTTCAGATGTATTTTTGAGGCGTATTTCGAGCTATAATGATCAAGAACATGCATATACTGCTAAATGTTACATATTCACTCCTTGTGAAAAGATATTACACTTTGCTTATTTTGTAGGAATTTCATGATATTTGAAGCTAATTGAATACGAATACGAGGAAAAGCAAAGTGGAAACACGGAGAATTAAGTGGATATACTAAAAGAAGCCTAAAAGAGCGAAAGTTGAGCGTTTACTAAAAGACATGGGCACACGGGTTGGGCGTGCCTCAAGACACCACCCGTGCACCCCTCGTATAAGGATTATTGAGCCGCAAAGATGGCGCACGGGTAGCCTATGCATGGGCGCACCACCCGTGCCCCTGTGGAGGATCGGATTATTTCACCGGAGCGGCGACGGGGTAGCCGTGCCCGACGCACCACTCGTGCGCCCTACAGAGTCAAGTTATTCCACAGGTGGGCGCACGGTAACCCCGGCGTGGGCGCACCACCCGTGCGGCCCAATCCCATAATGCAAAGATTAAGCCCTAAACTTGATGGGGCGGGTATAAAAAAGCTGGGGGGGCGACACAAGGACATTCTCGCATTTTGGGGGATCTACAACACAAGACAAGAGTCAACTCTTGAAAGAGGATATCAATGAGATAATCAAGGTTGCATCGAGAGCTTGAAGAACGGAGATATATCGAGAGATTGTCGACGCTCCTAAGTTTTCTTGTTTCTCTTTTAGTTTCAATCTTTCATTTTCATTTGTAATGACTTTGAACACTTTGTGTATAAGTTGTTTAATCATGTGTAGCTAAACATCTTGTGATTTCCGGTTTTGAAGAGATTAACAAACTCTTTGTTGGATGTTTTAATCTTAGTTGAAGTTATTATCTTGAAGCCTATTTGAGTATTTTGAGCTTATTCTTGTTTTATCACTTGATCAATGATTTAACTTGTTTGATATATTGATTCATAATTCGAGAGATGAGTTTCAATATTAGATCTTAAATACTCGACACAAATATTTGCATGAATCGAGAGGTTTGTAATTATTTGTGAGGATATTTGATCTTTTGTGCTTTTGGAGTTGAATGCTTCATGTCGAGTAGAGATACTAAGATAAGTATTTCGATCTACGTTTTATATGCATCTCGAGAGGAGGATAAAATAGTTTTGTGATCGCCTTATAGAATATTGATAATAACGTGGCTTGATTAAACCGACAACAAGAGGATTATTAATCGAAACCTTAACTCGAAATCCATTTCATTATCTTGATACTTCTTTCATTTGTGTTATCTTAAGCTTGTGTTTTAGTGATTTAAATTGTCTTTAATCTCAATACAACAATCATCCAATTTCGATCGCCTAAATAAAAATAAGACTATCTTGGATCAATACTTAGCATATTAATCTATTATCTCCCGGGATACGACCTTTGCTACCCTATTCGATAACGTACACCGTACACTTGTGAAGCTAAAAATATAGGCGAACACATGTCAGTACAAAGCAAACAAGTGCGAAACTTAAGCTAAAGGATAAGAAATACACTTTAACATGACATGGTTACTTGGGACATTTCTTTCATGTATCCACCATTCTTGCAAAAATAACAAAAATTCCTCATCCCGATTCTTTTTCGATTTTATTTGTGGTGTCTCAACTACAACCTATATATACAACCTATATATATATATACACCGAGGAAAAGATGTTAAGTGAGTACTTTTAGTGTTATATCGCTCAAACTTTCTTTTCTCGCACAATGAGAAATGATCCTCAAGAGTCATTTTAATCTTTAGGGTGTTGTTACTAACCTTAAAAACTTTATCAGTACAAGATGTAAGTCCAAGCGCTACGATAACTGGAGGGGGTGAATAGATTACCTCGATCTTTTCAATTTTACCCTCTTTTTTCAAACCGAAAGCTCAAAGACAAAAATTAAGGTGCGGAATGTAAACAACACACATCGATTTATAGAGGTTCAACCCACATAGGCCTAATACTCTACCACCCCAAGATATCCTGGATGGATTTCAAAAAGAAAAAGATTTTATTAATTACCAAAATTAATACAACTTACAACAACACCTTGAAGAGCACCACACTCTTCTTCAACACCACCTTTGAGATTACCATAATCTCTCTTGAAGATTACCACAATCTCCAACCGCACCTTTTGAAGATTACCACAATCTTCAACACCTCAACAAAAGATAACCACAATCTTCTCATACCTAACACCTAGATCACCCAAGTTAGTGTTCTTACCACAAGAACACTCACAAGGATATCTTGTGTTGAATGATAACCCAAAAATTCAAGATTACAACTCGATAATGAATTATACAATCGAAAGCAAGTGTAATCAAGAATAGTCTAGACCCTCAAGAATGTGAAAGTGATAAGCTAGGCAAATTACAACAAGAATAATGACAATATAAGACCAAGTGTTTGCTTGAGTATATCTTGTTGTGTTGTGTTGTTCTCTTTATTGTTGTGCTTCAAATCTTCCTCTATTTATAGGAGATGATTGATACTTGATAGCCCTCGAATCGATATCTACAAAACAATTGCAATTAAAATCAAGATTATAGCTATTAGAAATCAATCCCACAAATTAAGGAAAAGTTGTTTGTTGCACAACGGTTAGAATTTTGTCATTAAACTTAGGCGCACTTCACGCAGACTAATAAGATTTGAAAAGAACGCAAAAAAATTTCAACAAAGACTGGCCCTAAGGGGTCGACCGACTGGCCCTTCTAGTGTGACCGTCGCCCACCATGGTGACCGGTCACCCTGACCATTTTTAGGAGTTCGGGAGTTCTGCTTTTGCGTGAAATGCGTCAGTAATGGCCGCTTCTTTTCGTCGACCTTTGCCGACCTCCTAAATGAAATATTGTCCGATTTTTGTCGAAAATAAACCTCAAGAATTACTCCAAAAATTTGTAAAATATTTTAAACCAATCGAGTATTTAGGACAACATTAGAAATATAGTTTTGATGAAATAACACATTAACACAAAATCAACAAAAAGTGTTGTCCGATATAAACTCCAATAAATACTTCAAAAATAAGAAAAACATTTTAGACCAATCGAGTATTAGGACAACATTTAGAAACATAGGTTGATGTAAAACCCATTGATACAAAAATCATTAAATGTGTTGTCCAATTTGTCGAAAATAAAACTTGAAGAATTACTCCTAAAATATTAAACCATTTTAAATTATTTAGGAGTATTTGGACAACCTTTAAAACCATTGTTTTGGTATAAAACAAAATCATCAAAATTATGATAAAACCATTTATCAAATAATCTCCCTTTTGATGATTACAAACCAAAACAATTTTAACGAGGTCGATTTAGAAAACAAAACAATTTTACCTTAAAAAAGGAACTATCCGTGTGAACGACAACATTCCACGCAATATAATCACAAGGATGGAGAGAGATATTAAACATATATAGCAAAAAGCTCCCTCTATCATTATGCACAACAAGAGTAATGTAAAAGAAGTCATCCACAAGCTAAAAGTTTAGCTTTTACATATTGGTCTTAAGTACAAGAGCTTATAAGCTCCCCAACAACAACAATCATTAGACAAGTATATAAGTCCATCATACAACAATTGGACTAAGATAATGCACAACTTACGGCTTTTAAGATGCCATAGCTTATAGCTTCTTTTTGTTTTGCTTAACTTAGCTTCTATGAGCTAATAAGCTTATTACATGTTTCTCCCTTGGAATCATCAAAAAGAATGTTAGCGATAAAAACATCATATAATCATATCAAAGTGCGAATTAAACCGATGTATCGAGCTATTTGAACATTGAAGCTTATAGACCAAATAGGAGGAAAGAGTCGATCATACGACTTGTGAAGCTTATGAAAACTCATTTGATTTGCAAAACATGATCTTTATAAATATACAAGGCTTTTGAAATTGAGAGAATCATGTAGGTGATGGATTTTTCATTTAGACATTTTATCGAACGCATGCGGGTGTCAAAAATTGAAGAAGATATATATAGCCATTGTAAATGCAATCAAGCCAAGTTTTTCATCACCAAATCAGTTTAAACACAATACAATATATCATAAATAACAATCTCATCGTAAACATATACAAATTTCATTAAGAAAATACATATAGGCCAAGTTCTCATGGTTCAACCCAATTGAGATAAGGAAGTAGAATTCTTACCATTTAATCCAGAAAGACGAGCAATGATGATGATAATCGAGCCTAAATACATCCAAGACATGAAATGTATGTAATAAAACACATTTGAAGTGAAATGTGTGTGAAATTTGCAAAGGGGACGAAATAGAGAGGAAAAACCTTAAACCGCCAAAATACAAGAACAAAGACGGTTTTAACCAAACTTACAGCGAAAGGGGCGACCGGTCATGGGCTAGGCGACCGGGCGAAAGAGTGGGCGACGGTGCCGACCGCCGCCCGCAGCCCACCGTTCACTGCTTTTGAAAAATCCGAATTTTGATCCAAAGATCCAATTTTTCGCCCTAAGTTTTAAACGTGCAAAATGCAAACGTAGACTTTATTCAATATACATTATGTCATAATCACGCTCGAAATATATTAAAATACTCGGTGTACGATTAAAAAGTCCGCGAGTTATCCTTGAGACGAATTAAACACATCTCAAGTTTTTGTTAAAACATGCAATCCTAAAAACAATATCGAATCTCAATATGTTTAGTTCGATTATGACGAACCATATTTTGAGAGAAAATTATTATCACCGGACTTGTTATCCCAAAAATAAGAACATTTTAAGATATTGATACAACAAGTCATACGAAGAGGTGTCTTACAAATATTTGAAAATTTTTTTAACGGCACTTTAAAGAGAGATTCGTTGGGATTGTTTTAAGTCAAGATATAGACATAAGGCATATAGAATGTCGGTCCAAGGAGTAATGAATGAATGAACATACCTAGAATTCGCTTATCAATGCCTACTTCAACCTTTTGTCAATTTTCGCATTTGTAGCCATATAGGTTGAAATGGTTCTTTCTTCTTCAATACCTCACTTCTTCTTTGAGTGTGGAATATAATCACCTTCTTGGCATTTTGAATCCCAATGATCAAATTTGAGCTCCCATTATCATGATCATCTTAGGTTCTCCTTGCATTGACTTAGAAAAATATCTTGCACAAATATTCATTAGTAGCACCAAAAATATTAACAACATAAATTTGCACAAGTAAACAATCTTGCCCTTTTTCAAAAAAAACAAGGAGTGTAGTATCAACTTTACCTCTTGTAAAATCATTTTGCAAAAATAGCTAAGTCTATCAAACCATATATGGAGTACTTGTATCAACCGTACAAGGCCTTTTTATAGAAATCATTTGGCCTAAAATTTTAAACTCCGATAGACTTCTATTTGAATAAAACCATTTAGAAAATTGGATTTAACACCCATTTGGTAAAGCTTGAAATTTTCTCAAAACAAGAATGGGCAAGTAAAGTGCAAATAACTTCTAAATGTGCTATGAGTGCAAATATTGCATCAAAATCATTACCTTTGACAATATCATTGAGCTACTAACCTTGTCTTGTTCATCAAACTTGTTGCGAAATATCACAAATTTCTGCAAAATCTTAACAAGATATTTTGCACACGAGCATAGTAATATCGAATAATAGATACACCTTTTTAAGCACCACATACTATGCATCATCAAGAGTCTAATAAATCATTCAAGTTCAAATAAGCTTAAGAAAGCTATATAAGGTCTCTTTTGAAATATGAAAATACGAGAGCACATAGTTGAGACCTCAATCACAAGAATCATATGAACAAGAGCTTTGACATAAGCATCCAAGAATAATGGCATTTATATGTGCAATAAAATGCATAATTAGAAGATCAATTTTTTTATCAAAACAAAATATAATCCTTTAAAAAATCTTGGATAAAACAAGCTATGTTAAATAATGCCTTCTCAAAAATCAAAACATCCTCTTAATGGCACTAGTATAAAATAAGCACATAGGCATATGGCACAACATGTATCGAGTGTATGAGATGAATAACAATAATGAGCGTACCTCGATAGTTCATATCTCTCTTGATATATTACGAGTGGATAACCATTGAAAGAGATATGTAAATCCTACACAATTCTTAAACCAAATATTGCACAAACATAATAATACATGTGTAGGCTAAGCAATAAGAGATATCTTAAGCATGTTTGTGCCATATAACTACATAGGAGATAATAAGCCACATAAGTCTAAGTAAATGCACAAGAGTTTTAGAAACGTCATGCAAGGTCTTCTTTAAAAAATATTTTGAAACTTACAAATATATTGTAGACCTAAATTTTAAAAATAAAATTTTTAAACTCATTTTGAAAGATCATTTTGCAATTTAGACACAAATAAAAATATGCAAGAAAATAAAATGCATATTTAAATAGGGAGATACAGTTTACCAATTTCGCCATTTCCATGAGTTGTGTCGTTCCCATTGTTGATGATATCTTCCCTTTTGAAAATCTTCATGTTGATGGTAATCTCTCCAATTACTCCATCTCCAAGCATTGTGTACTTCCCATTTTTGAGAGTGTCTTTCTCTTGGAAAATCATCTTGTTGATGATGTCTTTGCCATTTTCAAGGATTTTGTTCATCCCATTTTTGATTATTTCCTCTTCTTCGAGAGTGACTTTGTTGAAAATGTTTTCTCTTTGATCAAATGAAATGGTCATTTGATGTCTTCTTGTATATGAATTTAATTCGATTATTATTTCGCGGTACCTAATATAACATTGTTTTGTGGTACCCTCAAGTGCTTGGGTCCTTTGGGATTAGTCTTGAGACTTTTAGGTCTCCAAAAATAATTAGAGCTATTTCTAGCCCGACAAGTATTTACCGTATGACCCTTTTTACCGCAATAAAAGCAAGTAATATTACTAACATGCATAGGAACTCGATTCTTTTTCATATGCTTGACAATATTAGGCTCATGATCAAGTTCACTATTCAAATTATCACAACCATTAACATTCACAATATTGGGCAATTTATTGGTACTCAAGTTTGATTTTGATAAATCATTTTTCATGCAATTCATATCCTCAACAAGAGTACTATTTTGTTTTTCAAGGTTTCTAACCTTGTCAAGTGTGTTGGTGTGAGCACATGATAGTGATTCATAGGAAGTAAATAAATTATCCTTTTCATTTTTCAAAACATTGAATTCCTTTTTCAAATTTTTGTACTTAACTAGTAAATTTTGGAATTCATTTTGAAGATCATCAAAATCATTTTGCAAATCACTATAATCATTTTGAATGACAATATCATAGGAACTAGAGGGTCTAAGACATACCTCGTTTTCTTCTTCGATGCCCATAAAACATTGTTCGACTACTTCATAGTTGGAAGTTGTAAAGGCTTTCCTTAGATTTGAACTTGTATCCTTTTGAGAAGTAGATGCTTTTGTTTGACTCCTTTCATTTTCACATACTCCATAGATGGCTTCTAATTTTTGCCATACTTCATGTGCCGATCAATTCCTACAATATGTTCATATTCCAAATTAGTAAGTGAACAATACAAAATATTGAGAGCTTTACCATTTAAGGAGATGATTTTCTTCTCTTTCATCATTGAGCTCTTTGAAAGCTTTGGAGGTGTATGGTGTGTCTATAATCGGAATGGATTCTCCATTTATGACGATGTTCCAAATATCGAACCCGCAACCTTGTAAATAACATTCCATTCTTTCTTTCCAAAATGTAAAATTTTTGTAATCCAACCGAGGTGGCTTGGTGGTGGAGGTGCCGGAAAGGTGAGCTTCATTCGTAGCTGACGATCGTTCCTCTTTACTCGCGAAGTGAAACGAGCTTGCCAAAGAGTTTGGCTCTGATACCACTTATAAGTCCAAGTGGCTACGATAATCTAGAGGGGGGTGAATAGATTATCTCCATCTTTTCGATTTTACCCTCCTTTTCAAACCGAAAGCTCAAAGACAATAATTAAGGTGCGGAATGTAAACAACACACGCCGATTTATAGAGGTTCAACCCACCTGGGCCTAATCCTCTACCACCCCAAGATATCCTGGGATGGATTTCAAAAAGAAAAAGATTTTATTAATTACCAAAATTAATACAACTTACAACAACACCTTGAAGAGCACCACACTTCTTCAACACCACTTTTGAGATTACCACAATCTCTCTTGAAGATTACCACAATCTCCAACGGCACCTTGTGAAGATTACCACAATCTTCAACCTTGAAGAATACCAAATTCTTCAACACCTCAACAAGAAGATTACCACAATCTTCTCACACCTAACACCTAGATCACCCAAGTGTGTTCTTACCACAAGAACACTCACAAGGATATCTTGTGTTGAATGATTACCCAAAAATTCAAGATTACAACTCGATAATGAATTATACAATTGAGTGCAAGTGTAATCAAGAATAGCCTAGACCTCAAGAATGTGAAAGTGATAAGCTAGGCAAATTACAACAAGAATAATGACAATATAAGACCAAGTGTTTGCTTGAGTATATCTTGTTGTGTTGTGTTGTTCTCTCTTATTGTTGTGCTTCAAATCTTTCTCTATTTATAGGAGATGATTGATACTTGATAGGCTCCTCTTGGAATTTGATATCTACAAAAAAATTGCAATTAAAATCAAGATTATAGCTGTTAGAAATCAATCCCACAAATTAAGGAAAAGTTGCCTGCTGCACAACGATTAGAATTTTGCCTGTGTCAAACTTAGGGGACCGGCGCGCACTAATAAGATTTGAAAAGAACGCAGCAAAATTTCAACAGGGTGACCGGTCTAAGAGTCGGTCGAGAGGCAAGTGCCTCTAGGGTGCGGCGACTCTGCGCCCACCATGGTGACCGATCACCCTGACCATTTTTAGGAGTTCTGGGAGTTCTGTTTCGTGAAATGCGTTCCCAGTACCCGGGCGACCTCCTAAATGAAATGTTGTCCAATTTTTGTCGAAAATAAACCTCAAGAAATACTCCAAAAATTCGTAAAAACATTTTAAACCAATCGGGAGTATTTAGGACAACATTAGAAATATAGTTTTGATGAAATAACACATTAACACAAAATCATCAAAAGTGTTGTCCGATATAAACTCCAATAAATACTTCGAAAAATAGTAAAAACATTTTAGACCAATCGGGAGTATTAGGACAATATTTAGAAACATAGTTTGGATGTAAAAACCCGTTGATACAAAATCATTAAATGTGTTGTCCAATTTGTCGAAAATAAAACTTGAAGAATTACTCCAAAAATATTAAAATCATTTTAAATCATTTAGGAGTATTTGGACAACCTTTAAAACCATTGTTTTGGTATAAAAACAAAATCATCAAAATGATGATAAAACCATTTATCAAACACAAGAAACTGAATAAGACCATACAAAATTATAATTATTAACTTTACTTCGATGCAAGAACGACACCTCCTAATGTACTCCATTGTATTCCATATTTGTTTATCGCCTTATTGAAATAAGATTAGTCAAGATAATACTTATTTTACCAATTTCTTTAAGGAACTCCTTCACACTAACCTTCTCAAACATAATTCCCCAAAAGATTTGAAACCATGAAATAACCTTAAATAAAATCCATATAGATGTATACTTGCAAATACAAGCAGAAACTTAATTCAGAGAATAAAATTAAAAATGCTCACACTTAATCATGTCATAACATAATAACAAGAAATTCAAATTTGTGCATGATATTAGAAAATAATAGTGGGCCCATCTTGAGATACCTAGAATAACATTGATGTTCGATGTCTTTGGATAAGAACATCAATTGTAAGTGATACTTTCAAATGTAGTAAGCAAATCTTCGACAATAAGTCCTCACAAACAATAATCTTCCTTTGGATCGATTATTTTTTACATGGATAATCTAATAATCATCACGTATTTATTACCACATGTGTGTCTATTATTCGGCTAAGTAATGACCATTCTTTGGGACGATTATTATTCACATAAATAATAGACATACCATCTAAATATCTCAAAATAAACAAATTTAGACAATATATGTTACTTTGGCAACATATTGTTTCAATTAATTTGTTTTGGAATATCGGACATGTTGGGGCGAGAAATTTACCCCACCAAGAAAACCCGATCTCCAATGTTTGCTCCGCCTTGATGCCTCGCAAAACAACAAAGTGAGAAGGGGCGGAGGGTTTTCCGCGCGTACCCTCTCCGACGCGCTCAAGTCGGGATCACTCTAGAGAGAGAATACATGTAAAATAGAACAAAGATATCAAATGTGTGTATTGGAATTCTAACTTGAGCTTAGGTTAATTATTCATTTTGGATCGCACACCTCCCAAATTATATTGATCCTATTTAATATGGAAAATCTAGCCCTATCAATTAGTCCCCCAACTCTTGTAGTTTATAATATCATGAACTATAAGAGTAGAGTCATTCTCATCTTTTCCAAATCATGACCTATCTCGATTGAAGTTCCTAACATTTAATGGTTGGTTAATAAGCAATCATTTGTCATAAAATTTGTTAAGGCGGCCGCCCATAAAATGAACCAAGGGCATCCACCCATCAATGTTTGAAGGTCGGCTCGAGTGAGTACTTTTTCGTCATCGGGGCATCCGCCATCAAAGTTCATCTAGTCCAGCTCGGAATTTGTTCAAATCGAAAATGGCTCGTCTAGCCCAGCCAATCCATTCAAACCCCAGGCGAGTTCGGGACAGTTCTATCGCCCATAAATAAGTTTTATTGGACCAGCTCGGAAGTGTTCAAACCAGAAATAGCTTGTCCGCCCACTTCCGTTCAAACCGGACAAGTTCGGACAGTTCCATCGCCCATAAATAAGTTCTTAACCGGCCCGGTTAAAGCTATTCAAACCAGGAAATGGCTCGTCCGGCCCCGCTCGGAAGCCGTTCAAACCAGACAAGTTCTTCAAGAAATCCATAAGTGTAAAGATGTCCAAGAAATGTTCAATGACCTCATAGATAATCCTGATCATTATTAAATATATATAAAGAAATCGAACAAACTCATAAATCATAGTCTTTTATTAGATTCAAGAAATCCAGGCCATAATCAGGCTGATAAATGATATAGTTGCAATCAGTGAGCTTTTAAAAAATCTAAATGGTGCTGAAAGATGATAACTACTTATAATCAACGAGGTCTTCAAGAAATCCATCCCATGATCAATGGGATTATAATATCAACCGTGTTCATAAATTGGTAAAGAGTGTTAGATAAATGTTTCTATCATGATTTTGATACGTTTGTTTAATTATGTTATTACACCAAAACAATGTTTATAAATGTTGTCCAAATACTCCCAAACGATTTAAAATGTTTTTACTTATTTTTCGGAGTATTTATTGAAGTTTATTTTCGACAAAAATTGGACAACACTTTTGTCTCGTGTTCGACCGGTCGTCCTATAGGGCAACCTGTGTCTGAAGTTGAGTTTTGAAACATAGACGAGATGTTTGAAAAACCCCCGGAGGTCGACCAGGTGCGGAGAAAGAACAAACTATGTCTCTCAAAAAACTGCCGCGGGGTGACCAGTCCACATGGGGGGCGACCGGTTGGACCCTAGGTCGACCGGTCCAACCCCCCTGGACCGGTTCAAGGCTTGTTTTTTTCTTTGTCAAAATGTTTTCTGTATTAGAAGTCGACCGATCGCCCTACCATTTTGATGGAGATTCTAACCGTTGAAATGAGACATCTTTTCCGATTTTGTGGTATTGATTTCTAACGGTATAATCTTTATTTTAATTGCATTATTTTGTAGAAATCAATCTCCAAGAAGGAGCCTATGTCTGGAATCATATCCAAGACCTCTCTTATAAATAGAGGAAGATTTGAAGCAACACAACAAGAGAGAAAACACTACAACACAACAAGAGATATATCAAGCAAATATTTTGTTCTTCACTTTCAATATTCTTGTTGTAATAGCCTAAGTATTTCCTTTCACATCTTGAGGTCTAGGCTTGATTATTGATTATACTTGCACTTCAAAGTTGTATACTTCCTTATCGAGTTGTAATCTTGAATTTGTGTTCGTCATTCAAACACAAGATATCCTTGTGAGTGTTCTTGTGGTAAGAGCACACTTGGGTGATCTTAGGTGTTAGGTGTAAGAAGATTGTGGTAATCTTCTTGAGGAATAGTTTGGTGCTCTTCAAGGCATTGGAGAGTTTGGTGCTCTTCAAGTTGGAAGATTATGGTAATCTTCACAAGGTGCCGTAGCTAGAAGATTGTGGTAATCTTCTAGGAAGATAGTGGTAATCTTCAAAGAGGTGTTGTAAGAACAGTGTGGTACTCTTCAAGGTGAAGTTGAAATAATTTTGGTAATTATTAATTAAATCTTTTTTTCTTTTTGAAATCCATCCCGGAGATACTGGGTGGTAGAGGATTAGGCCCTAGGTGGGTTGAACCTCTATAAATCGACGCATGTTATTTACTTCCCGCACTTCCATTCTTGTCATTGCTTATTACATTCGAAAAAGAGGGCGAAACTCAGAAAATCGGCATAACTCTATTCACCCCTCCTCTAGATTATCGTTGTCACTTATACTAACAAGTGGTATCAGATCCAAACTCTTTGGCAAGCTCGTTCCATATTGCGAGTAAAGAGAAAAGATCCATGGCTACGAACGAGAGCTATCTACCAACCGGTGCTTCATTCAATAAACCGCCTCTCTTTGACTCCAACAATTATGCATTTTGGAAGGATCGAATGGAATGCTTCTTACAAGGTTGTGGGTTCAATATTTGGAACATGGTTATAAACAGAGTATCCATCCCGATGAAGAAAAAGGAAGACGGAACTCAAATCCCCAAAGCCCTCAAGGAGTTTGATGATGAAGACAAGAAAATATTCTCCTTAAATGGTAAAGCTCTTAACATTCTTCATTGTTCTCTTACTGCCACGGAATATAATCGTATTAGAGGTATTCGATCCGCTCATGATGTTCGGGAAAAATTGGAAGTTATCTATGAAGGCGCAAATAAAGTGAAACAAGCTCGTAAGATTATGTTGGTCAAAGAGTTCAAAAATTTCACTATGAATATTGGTGAAAATATTTCTAAAATGATTGAAAGGCTTGACAATATTGTAAATCCTCTAGTTGCACTTGGGAAAATTATTTCCGAAGAGGACAAGGTTACAAAAGTTCTTAATGCTCTTCCCGCCTCTTGGTCCGAAAAGGTTACCGTTATTATGGAAGCTCAAAATATGGAAACTCTAAATTTTGATGAGCTTATTGGCAATATTCTCATCTATGAAGTTTATATCAATGAAAGGAGTAACTCAAAGGCATCAATTGGGTATGGGATTAACTCCAAAAGGTCTTGCCTCAAAATCGAAAAATTATTATTCTAGTGATGAGGAAGATGAAGATGAAGATGGAGATGAGGAACTTATTAGAAAATTTACAAAATTTGTGAATAAAAACAAGGAAAGAAAAACAAGAGACAATTCTTGTTTTAGATGCGGAAAACCCGGACACCATATTACAAATTGTCCAAAAGAGAAAGAAGAACAAAGAAAGAAAAAACACTTTCACAAAGCCTTGAAGGCCAAAGCCGAACCAACAACATGGGATGAACTTCTTACATCCGATGATGAAGAACCCGAGCAATGTCTAATGGGCATCAAAGAAGACAATGAGGTACACTCTAACTCTTCTATTTTTTTTTAGTAATGAACTGCATGATGATTATGATGAATTGCAAAATAATTTTGATGAGCTTCAAAATGAATTTCAAAGTTTGCTCTTTAAATACAAAAATTTGAAAAAGGTATTCAACACCTTGAAAAATAAAAAGGATAGTTTACATGCTTCTTTTGAATCTCTTACTTGTGCTCACACTATCACACTTGATAAAGTTAGAAATCTTGAAAAAGAAAATAGTACTCTTGTTAAAGATATTGATTGTATGAAAAATGATATATTAAAGTTTAATTTGAGCATCAATAAAATAATCAAAATTCTTGATGTTCAACATTGTGATGATTTTGAAACTAGGACTTGGTTATAAGCCAAATGTTATTAATGATATGAAAAAGAACCAAGTACCTATGCATGTTAATCATTATCTTTGCTAGAACTATTACATGTTTTTATTGTGGTAAAAATGGTCATACGACAAATATTTGTCGGGCTAGAAATAGCTCAAATTATTAATGGAGACCTAAAAGTCTCAATACTAATCCCAAAGGACCTAAACACATGAGGTACCACAAGAAAATTTCATGTTAGGTACTTGGCGCAACAAAAGCCAAAGGAAATTCAACTCACAAATAGACAATAAATGTTCACGCTCATTTGATCGAAAGAGACACCATCAACAAAATCACTTTTCAAGAAGAAGGTATAATCAACAATGGGAAAGATACAATCCTTGGAAATGGCGAAATTGGTAACTCATATTCTCTTCTTGAATTATGTATTTTATTTTGTCTTTTATAAGTATTGCACATATTCATGTCGTTATTCTTGATTTGATTGTCAAAATCATTTCTCAAAATGTTTCTTATAAATGAGGTTTCAACTATATGCTCTCGGATTTTCAAAATTCAAAAGAAACCTTATATAGCTTCCTATAAGCATATTAAAACTTACATGTTTTACTCTTGATGATTTTTACATAAGCATAATATGTGTTACTTATCCAAATTCTATGATTGGTTATATCAATATCGTGTATATTATTCGATATTACTATGCTCTTGTGCAAGATGTTTTGTAAAGATTTTGCAGGAAATATTTTGGTACTAAGGAACATATGATCATAGACTTATCCATGGCTATCTACATCATGATTTGTCAAGATTGAGAAAGGCATATTGTTTGACAAACAAATTCGAGATATGTTTATCAACTTTCACTACTCTCATAAACTCAATATTCTTCATGACGTATACCTATGTGTTCGATCTCAAAACAATCCCAAAGAATCTCATTAAAGTGTTGTTAAAAGAAATTTTCAATATTTGAAAAGCACTTCTTCTTATGGCTTGTTTTATCCAAAATTTTAAAACGTTCATATTTTAGGGATAACAAGTCCGGTATAAATAATTTCTCAAAATGCGGTTCTTCATAACCAAATTAAACATATTGAGATTCGACATCATTTTCTAAGGGATTGTGCTTCTTAACGAAAAATTGAGATGTGCTTAATTCCATCTCAAGATTAACTCGTGAATATTTTTTTTAACCGTTAACCGCCGAGTCTTTTACCTTATTTTGAGATTGTTTAAGGCATAATGCATATTGAAGGAGGTCTATGTTTGCATTTTGTGCTTTTTTTTAAACTTAGGGGTGAAAAATCGGATTTTTGGATCAAAATTCGGACAGAAACTGAAAACAAGCTCCAGGGCCCGGATGAAAGGAGGGGACCTATTCGAACATCACCTAGACCTCGGACCCCCACCCCGACAGACGTCGACTGAGCAAATTTTTGGTTAAAATCAGTTTTTATCACAGACTTGGTTTCTGAACGGTTTTTCTTTCATTTTTCGACCCCGTTGCAAATTTCACACACAATTCACTCAAAATAAATTTTGTTGTATAATTTCTATATCTTGGACTTCATATTGTTCGTTTATCATCATTTTTGCTCATCTTTACCGATCAATTGGTAAGAATTCTTCTCCTTAATCTCAATTGGGTTGAACCCTTGAGAACTTGGTTTAATGTTAATGTCTTGATATAATTCATATATATTTGTGATGAGCATATTGATTATTGTTGGTTGTATGTTGTAAAATTGTATTTGGTGATGAAATTTTTTGGCTTGATTACAATTACTAAGGCTATATACATCTTTTCTTTTATTCGACGACGTCCGTGTTCGACAAAATATTTTAATAAAAAATTATTCACTTACATGATTCTCTCGGTTTTAAAAGTCTTATAAGTTTATAGAGATCATGTTTTTCAAATCAAATGAGCTTTTACAAGTCATATTCTCGACTTTTGCCTCAGCTTTTGGAATTTTAAGCTTCATGATCATAAGCTCGATAAATCGGTTCAATTGCGCACTTTGATATGATTATATGATGTTTTTTATCATGATAACATTCTTTTTGATGATTCCAAAGGGGAAGAAACAATAATCTCTTTAGCTCAAAGAAGCTAAAATAAGCCCACGAAAAAAGCTATAATCTATGGCTCTTAAAAGCCAAAAGCTGTGAATGATACTTAGTCCATTGAATGTATTATGGACTTATATACATGTATAATGATGTTTCTTTGACAGGGGGAGCTTCTAAGCTCATGATATTCAAGTTTATAATGTAAAAGCTGAGCTTTTAGCTTTTGTTTGATTGCATCTATACTATCATCAGTTGTGCATGTTCAAAGGGGGAGTTTTTGCAAAATATTTTTGAAAATCTTTACTCCTATCTTTGTGTCTATTATGCATGGAAAGTTGTTGCTTAAAATGGTTAGTTACTTTTGACTGGAAAATTTGTTTTGTTTTCAAAATCGACCTCCTAGAATTATTTTGTTTGTAATCATCAAAAAGGGGGAGTTTGTTAGATAAATATTTTTATCATGATTTCTATGATTTTGTTTAACAGTGTTTTTACACCAAACAATGTTTTTAAATGTTGTCCAGATACTCCCAAAAGATTTAAAATGTTTTTACTTTTTTTTTGGAGTATTTCTTGAAATTTATTTTCGACAAAATTGGACAACACTTCTGTCTCGTGTTTGAACGGTCGCCCTATAGGGCAACCCGTGTATGAAGTTGAGTTTTGAAACAGAAACGAGACGTTTGAAAAAACCCTGGAGGTCGACCGGTGCCTGGAGAAAGAACAGAAACTATGTCTCTCAAAAAACTTGCAGGGTGACCGATCCACATGGGGGGCGACCGATTGGACCCTAGGTCGACCAGTCCAACCCCCCCGGACCAGACAAGGCTTGTTTTTTTCTTTGTTAAAATGTTTTTTGTATTAGAGGTCGACCGGTCGCCCTACCGTTTTGACAGCAGATTCTAACCGTTGAACAGCAGACATCTTTTCCTGATTTTGTGGTATTGATTTCTAATAGCTATAATCTTGATTTTAATTGCATTTTTTATGTAGAAATCAATCTCCAAGAAGGAGCCTGTGTCTGGAAATCATATCCAAGACCTCTCCTATAAATAGAGGAATATTTGAAGCAACACAACAAGAGAGAAAACACTACAACACAACAAGAGATATATCAATCAAATATTTTGTTCTTCACTTTCAATATTCTTGTTGTAATAGCCTAAGTATTTCACTTTCACATCTTGATGTCTAGGCTTGATTCTTGATTACACTTGCACTTCAAAGTTGTATACTTCCTTATCGAGTTGTAATCTTGAATTTGTGTTCGTCATTCAAACACAAGATATCCTTGTGAGTGTTCTTGTGGTAAGAGCACACTTGGGTGATCTTAGGTGATAGGTGTAAGAAGATTGTGGTAATCTTCTTGAGGAAGAGTTTGGTGCTCTTCGAGGTGTTGGAGAGTTTGGTGCTCTTCGAGGTGTTGGAGAGTTTGGTGCTCTTCAAGTTGGAAGATTGTGGTAATCTTCACAAGGTATCGTAGCTAGAAGATTGTGGTAATCTTCTAGGAAAATTGTGGTAATCTTCAAAGAGGTGTTGTAAGAAGAGTGCGGTACTCTTCAAGGTGAAGGTTTAATAATTTTGGTAATTATTAATAAAATCTTTTTCTTTTTTTGAAATCATCCGAGATACCTTTGGGGTGGTAGAAGATTAGGCCCTAAGTGGGTTGAACCTCTATAAATCGACGCTTGTTGTTTACTTCCCACATTTCCATTCTTGTCATTGCTTATTACATTCGAAAAAGAGGGCGAAACTCGGAAAATCGGCACAATCTATTTATTCCCCTCTCTAGATTAGTGTAGCCACTTGGACTAACAATGAGATCCAGTTCATCTCCATAAGCTCATAAATAACGTCTTCTCATAATAGACTCAAGAAATCTAAGGCATAATCGAGCTAATAAGTGAATTTGCTTCAATCACGAATATGTCAAGAAAACTACATCGATCAATGAGCTCATCAAGAAATCCACTTCATCTCCAATATTATCATAAACAATGTCTGCACTTAATCGATTGGGGAATAATCAAGAATAAGCTCGTTCACCAACTCTTCCGAATCTGCCTCAATGCAAATATTTTCCTCCAGCGAATTGGCGAACACGATTAGGTACAGTTGCCAAAATAGATGTTAAATCTAATAACCTTCTCACCAGCAAGATGTGATTATAATTTAGTGCATAAATATAATTTATGTTGAGGTGGGTTCCAATAAATTAATAGAATCTTGTGGAATGATAACTATTCAGTGCATATTCAATGCAATTACTCAATTGATTTTTTTTTCTTTTTTTTTTTTTTTTTTTTTTTTTTTTGTTTAAGCTAAAACAGTTCAATGTAAGATAATCAGAAAACAATTGCATATTCACTTCCATAAACAAGAGACATAAGAGAAATAATGGTTCTCGTCGAGACTTTTCAACAATCTAATTTTCCATCAAAGTTTAAGACAAAAGGAAGAAAATAACATATGCATATATAGCACATCATATCATCATTGATAAGTAGCAAGAAATTTCAACCAAAATATAATATTATGATACAAAAGCAAGTGGATAACGATATCATATCAGAGTTGCCCAACTCTGAAGTAACTGTGATTTAAACTTTCTAAAAGCAATTGAATAATCCATATCAAGGAAAAAGCAATCAAGCATCCAAGCTCAAGATTTTTTATTTTATTTTTTGACAGAAAAATACTCAAGAAACAGGGCACAATGATTGAGAAATTTACAACTATGAGAGTTGTTATCAATTTTCACGGCAACAATATTCAAGCAAATTGATAATATAAGAGGAAATGAGTTATGTGCTCAAGCAGCAATTCGACAGCTCCATCAGCCGAAAATCATTTTTCTTTGGTTAAAAAAATCGGATGCCATACTAAACAATGTTCTATGGGTGTTCTCATGTCTAATTCAAATTTTTGAGGAAATCTTTATCATCAATTCAAAACCCATGAACCATTCGCTTGCACATAGCTGAACCACTACATCACGATGTCAAGCATCTTACAGTAAATCTCAGCTCATCAAGACTTAGTATTTTGGTTTTCAATCACAATCAAGTAATTCAAGAAATATTAGAAGGATCATGAATGAAATAAAGCTTTAAGACAATTATAAATTATCTAGCAATTAAAGCTACCAAAAATAAAAAGCAGAAAAGCCATTGGAAGTCCATAGTTGTCACAAGATATTATGCAATAGGCTTCATAATGTCCATATTTATCCTTTGATCATGTCGCAAATTTTCTAATCCTTCCCCAGCGAGATCATCACAAAGTTTATCTGCTGGCATATCTCAATGCTATAAGCAACACAATCCCATCTCGATTTACACTATATGCATCTGTGACGTTTCAACACAACATTTCCTCACGAAAGCATATGACACAGTAGAAATTCATAATTGATTTAGTCCTAGGCTCAAGGAATTATATTTGGTTGTTTCCTTATTTAGTTATCTAATAATTACCAATAATGAGATTATGGAAACATATTACCAATTCCCTCTGATTTATTTCCTAGTTTAGGACAGGAATAATTTTGGGTAATTTTGGTTGTTATTACCAAGATTTATGGCAGTAGTTTTACTGCCTAAGCATGTATATATTTCTGTAATCTTTTCTCCTTAATGATTAAGAAACATCAAAATATGTTCAAGCTAAATCCAAACAAGTATAATTTACCGCATGCGATAAGCAATCGCCTCTCTCGAATGTTTTCTCACATCTCAGCTCATTGTTTCCCACATGCGGCGCCAATTGTTGGGGCGAGAAATTTACCCCACCGAGAAAACCCGATATCCAATGTTCGTTCCGCCTTGATGCCTGCAAAACAACAGTGAGAAGGGGGCCGGAGGGTTTTTCCGGCGTACCTGTCGTGAACATGAGCTCAGAAGATCAGTTGGATATGGTGGTTTCGAAGATAAGGAAGAAGAAGAAAAGGAAGAAGAGGGTTTCAGGGATAAATGACAGTATCAGAGAGAGTGGAGAAGTGGAAAAGGCAAAAGTTGCTTGAGAAGTGGAAATTGTTGGAGTTAAATCTCACCGTTGAAAGTGTGAAGATCCAACCGTACACGTGGCATCATTTGAGTTGTTGATATTTTTAACATTATCGATTTTAATTTCTGTTTTAATTCCTGTTTTATATATTAGCTGGAGTAATTATGATTAGACTGGTCCCCACCAAGGAGAACGTTAAAAAAGGAGGAATGTAACAAACAATATCAGTTTTTGCAGAGTATATTCCTCAATTTCCTTCTCTATCTTCTTCTACATTTCTCCTTTTTCTATCTCCATTTACAGTGTTCAAATATACAAACAATTACACCATAATAATTATATATAAATTACAGAAACCAATTGGTAATCGCTACAATTGGTATCCAGAGCCTACGATCCTTGGAAAACATGGCTGAGGGCACTCGATTAAAAGACCTGCAGGAGGCACAAAAGAAGATTGATCAGATATTACAGACTAAAGCAATGAAAAGGGAAGCTAGTGAGTTGAAACTACAAGAACAAATATCAGGAATCAACACAGAAATGCAGGATCAATTGATGGGATTGAATGGTAAATATGAAAATTTAACAAACACCCTAGCTGCTATTCAGCTTCAACTATTGAATATGAGCAGGGGTAAGAGCCAGATGGAAGAGGAGTCCATACTGGGTGCTCCTTACCAAGGGTCAATTGCTAAAGGTTTACCTCCAAGCGCAAGAGCGAGCTTTTTAGAACTGAACACCAAATGAACATTCGTATATACAGGGTATTAGCCCGCTACCTAAAGTTGATTTCCTCGTTTTGATGGTACCTCTCCTGGCCTTGATACTAAAATGTGATGGGTATTTCAAACTAATTCCAAACATTCCGATTCACAAAAGGTTACACTTGCTTCAATGCATTTTGATGGGAAGCGCAAAGACAATGGTATCAAAATTTCAATACTAAACAACAGGATCTTACTTGGCAACAATTTATAGAAGTGGTTTCAGCAAGGTTTTGTTAGACAAATATTTTTATCATGATTTTGATGATTTTGTTTTTACACCAAAATAATGTTTTTAAATGTTGTCCAAATACTCCTAAATGATCTAAAATGTTTTTACTAATTTTTCGGAGTATTTCTTCAAGTTTATTTTTGACAAAAATTGGACAACACTTTTAATGATTTTGTGTTAATGTGTTTTTATACCAAAACAATACTTCTAAATGTTGTTCAAATACTCCCGATCGATATAAAATATTTTACTAATTTTTCGGAGTATTTCTTGAAGTTCATTTTCGACAAAAATTGAAAAACTCCTCTGTTTTGAGGTCAACCGGTCGCCCTATAGGGCAACCCAAATCTGAAAGTTGTGCAAAACATAGAACAACATGTTTGCTAAAAAAACAAGGTGGACTGGTCACCCTATAGGGCGACCGGTGGCGTGGACCGGTCGCCATATAGGGCGACCAGTGTCTGAGTTTGGTTCAAATTTTGCAAACTTTTCTGTATCGCATTTTTGAAGAGGGCAACCGGTCCACATGGGTGTCGACCGGTCCAACCCCATGGTGACCGGTCCCCCTATGTATTTTCGTGAGAAAACTTTCAAACCCTTGTTTCTATTCGGCCAGAATCGCTATAGGTTTTTGACAAAGAAACTATCCATTGAGTTTGCAGACAGCTTTTCCTTAAATTGTGGGGTTGATTTCTAACAGCTATAATCTTGATTTTAATTGCATTCTTTTTTGTAGAAATCAGTCCCCAAGAGGAGTCTATCCTTGATCAATCATCTTCTATAAATAGATGGAGAATGAAGCAACACAAAAAGAGAGAATACTACAACACAACAAGATACATTCAAGTAAACACTTTTGTTCTTCAATTTCAATATTCTTGTTGTATTAGTCTAAGGTCTTTCACTTTCACATCTTGAGGTCTAGGCTTTATTCTTGATTACACTTGCATTCAAAATTGTGTGTTTCATTATCGAGCTGTAAACTTGAATTTGGGTTCATCATTCAACACAAGATATCCTTGTGAGTGTTCTTGTGGTAAGAACACACTTGAGTGATTTAGGTGTTAGGTGTAAGAAGATTGTGGCAATCTTCTTGTTGAAGAGTTTGGTGCTCTTTGAGGTGTTGAAGAATTTGGTGTTCTTCAAGTCGGAAGATTGTGGTAATCTTCACAAGGTGTCGTTGCAAGAAGATTGTGGTAATCTTCAAGGGAGATTGTGGTAATCTCCAAAGAGGTGTTGTATGGTGATGTTGTATTAATTGTGGTCATTAATAAAACTTCTTTTTCTTTTTCGAAATCCATCCCGGAGATACTGGGGTGGTAGAGGATTAGGCCCTGGGTGGGTTGTTTACTTTCCGCACTTCCATTATTGTCTTGGCTTATTACATTCGAAAAAAAGGGCATAATCAAGAAAATGGGCATAATCTATTCACCCCCTCTAGATTATCGTAGCCACTTGGACTTACAAGTGGTATTAAAGCCAAACTCTTTGGCAAGCTCGTTCCATATCGCGAGTAAAGAGGAACGATCAATGGCTACGAATGAAGTCTACCTTACCGGCGCCTCCACCAACAAGCCACCACTATTTGATTCTAAAAATTATACATTTTGGAAATAAAGAATGTAATGCTATTTACAAAGTTGCGGGTTCGATATTTGGAACACGATCATTAATGGAGAATCCATCCCGATGAAAGACGGACCACACATCTCCAAAGTCCTCAAGGAGCTCAATGATGAAGACAAGGAAATTCTCTCCTTAAATGGTAAAGCTCTAAATATTCTTCATTGTTCTCTTACCTCTTCGGAATACGGTCATATTCGAGGAATACGATCGGCACATAAAGAATGGGAAAAATTAGAAGCTATCTATGTAGTATATGCAAATGAAAGGAGCAATTCAAAAGCATCTACCTCTCAAATGGATGCAACATCAAATCCAACAATATGGGATAAGCTTCTTACAACTTCCAATGATGAAGTAGCCGAACAATGTTTAATGGGCATCGACGAAGACAATGAGGTACGCTCTAACCCTTCTATTTCTTTTAGTAATGAAATACATGATGATTATGATGATTTGGAAAATGATTTCGATGAACTTCAAAATGAATTCCAAAGCTTGCTTGTTAAATACGAAAATTTGAAAAAGGAATTCAATGTTTTGAAAAATGATAAGGATAGCTTATTCACTTCCTATGAATCACTTTCATGTGCTCACACCACCACACTTTATAAGGTTAGAAACCTTGAAAAAGAAAATAGTTCTCTTGTTGAGAATATTGATTGCATGAAAAAAGATTTATTAAAATTCAACTTGAGTACCGATAAGACTCTTGATGTTCATCGTTGTGATCATGACAAACTAGAACTTGGTTATAAGCCTAATGTTATCAATGATATGAAAAAGAACCAAGTCACTAAGCATATTGGTCATTATACTTCTAAAATTATTACATGCTTCTATTGTGGTAAAAAGGGTCATACAGTAAATTCTTGTCGGGCTAGAAATAGCTCTAATTATTGTTGGAGACCTAAAAGTCTCAATATTAAACCCAAAGGACCCAAACACTTAAGGGTACCACAAGAAAATTTTATGATATGTACTTGGCGCAACAAAAATCAAAGAAAATTCAAATTGTCAAATCGACAACAAACGTTTGCGCCAATTGATCAAGGAAGAAGATATTATCAACAAAGTCAAATTCCAAGAAGAAACTATGATCAAAAAGGGGAAGGACACAATTATTGGAATTGGCAAAATTGGAGAAGATATCATCAACAAGATAATTTCCCAAAAGGAAGATACTACCAACAAAGGGAAAGACATAATCCGTGGAAATGGCGAAATTGGTAAACCGTATCTCCTTATTTAAATACGCATAATGTTTTATTACTATGTATGCTTGTATTCTTGCTTTAATTTTCATAATGATTTTTTTCAAATATTTTTTTTAAAATTTGAGATCTTCACTAAATACTCTTATTTTCTTAACTCTTTTGAAAAGAAGACCTTGTATATTGTTTGTCTAAACTCTTGTGTATTTACAACAACTTTTATGTTCATTATCTCTTATGGATTTATATAGCATAAGTATATTTGTGACATCTTTTATTGTTTTAGCCTACACTTTTATTATTATGCTTTGTGCAAGATTTGTTTAAGAATTGTGTAGGATATATATATATATATATATATATCTTCTTCAATGGCTATCTACGCATAATGTGTCAAGAGTGCCATAAATTATCGAGGTACGTTCACCTTTGTTATTCATCTCGTAGACTCGATATATTTTTTGCCATATGCATATGGGTTTGCTTTCCAATCTATTTCAAAGAATCTCATACAAGTGCCATTAAAAGGATTTTTCGATTTTTTTAAGGCACTATTCGATAAAGCTTATTTTATCCGAGATTTGTAAATGATTATATTTTGTTTTGATAGAACATTTAATTTTTATCCTTCTCTTAAATTATGCATTCTATTGCACATATTCATGTCTTTATTCTTGGTTGCTTTGTCAAAGCTCTTCTTCAAAATATTTCTTATAAATGAGGTCTCAACTATATGCTCTCGGATTTTCAAATTTCAAAAGAGACCTTATATTGCTTCCTATAAGCCTATTTGAACTTACATGGTTCATTAAAGTCTTGATGATTTTTTAAGGCATAGTATGTGTTACTTGTTATAGTGTCTATATTATTCGATATCACTATGCTCTTGTGCAAGATATCTTGTTAAGATTTTGCAGGAATTTTTCTTCGATATTTCGGAACAAGCTTGATGATCAAGGCAATATTGTTCGAAACAAGTCAAGGTTAGTAGTTCAAGGGTATTGTCAAGAAGAAGAAATTATCTAAGTTAATGCAAGGTGAATGCAAGATGAGCATGATGGTGGAGCTATATTTGTTCCACTTCAAATTAAGCAATGCCAAGAAGGTATCTATATTTCACAATCAAAGTATACAAAAGAACCATTGAAGAAGTTAGGCATTGAAGAATAAGCCTATTTGAACTTACATGGTTCATTAAAGTCTTGATGATTTTTTTAAGGCATAATATGTGTTACTTGTTATAGTGTCTATATTATTCGATATCACTATGCTCTTGTGCAAGATATCTTGTTAAGATTTTTCAGGAATATTTCTTCGATATTTCGGAACAAGCTTGATGATCAAGGCAATATTGTTCGAAACAAGTCAAGGTTAGTATTGTCAAGAAGAAGAAATTCTCTAAGTTAATGCAAGGTGAATGCAAGATGAACATGATGGGGGAGCTATACTTCTTCCATTTCAAATTAAGCAATGCCAAGAAGGTATCTATATTTCACAATCAAAGTATACAAAAGAACTATTGAAGAAGTTAGGCATTGAAGAAGGAAGAACCATCTCTACCCCTATGGCAACCAATATCAAGATTGACAAAGTTTGAAAAAAGCATTTTGGTTGACAAACAAATTCGAGGTATGTTCATTAACGTCTATTATTCCCATAGACTTGACATTTTTTATGCCTTATGTGTATATGCTCGACTTCAATACAATCCCAATCCCAACGAATCTCAATAAAGTACCGTTAAAAGAAATTTTCAAATATTTGTAAGCACTTCTTCTTATGACTTGTGTATCCAAAGTTTTAAAATGTTCATATTTTTCGGGATAACAAGTCCAGTGATTATAATTTCTCAAAATACGTTTCGTCATAATCGAACTAAACATATTGAGATTCTATATTTTTTCTTAGGGATTGTGTTTCCTAAAACGAAAAATTGAGATGTGTTTAAATCCGTCTCAAGGATAACTCGCGGACATTTATTTTTAACTGTTAACCGCCAAGTCTTTTACCTTATTTCGAGCTTGTTTAGGCATAACGTATATTGAATGAGGTCTATGTTTGCATTTCGTACATTTTTAAAACTTAGGGGTGAAAAATTGGATTTTTTGTTCAAATTTCGGACAGAAACTGGACTGGTGTTCAGACACCGGTCGACCAGGTGCAGGGACCGGTCGCCCTACCCATCGACCGGTCGCCCTAAGTGGTTTCAGGGTTAAAAATGCTTATGTCCTTAAAAATGTCATTTTTGGTCTTTTCTTTCAAACTCGAACTCCTTTGCAAATTTCACACACAATTTACTCAAAATGATTTTTTTCTTGTAAATTATATATTTTTGAGTGTATATTACTTGTAGTTCATCATTGTTACCCGACTTCTCCGATTAATTGGTAAGAATTCTTCTTCTTTATCTCAATTGGGTTGAACCCTTGAGAATGTAATTCATATTTGATATTTTGTTGGAATTCTTATATACTTGTGTTGGGTATGATGATTGTTGTTGGATGATATTTATAAATTGCTTTTGGTGATGAAAAATTTGGCTTGGTTATTTTTACAAGGGCTATATACATCTTCTTTATTATTTGACGTCCGTCAAGTCTTCGATAAAACGTTTCAATGAAAAATTCACCTACATGATTCTCTCGATTTCAAAAGTCTTATATATTTATAAAGATCATGTTTTGCCAATCAAATGGGCTTTTACAAGTCATATGATCGACGTTTTCCTTAGCTTTTGGAATTTTAAGCTTAATGATCCTAGCTCGAAAAATCGGTTAAATTCCGCACTTTGATATGGATATATGATATTTTTATCGTGCTAACATTCTTTTTGATGATTCCAAAGGGGGAGAAATAGGATATAAGCTCTTTAGCTCAAAGAAGCTAAAATAAGCCCGAGAAAGAACCTATAAGTTGTGGCTATTAAAAGCCAAAAGTTGTAGATCACACTTAGTCCATTGGATGTGTTATGGACTTATATTCATGTCTAATGATGTTTCGTTGACAGGGGGAGCTTATAAGCTCTTGATATTTAAGCTCAATATGTAAAAGCTGAGCTTTTAGCTTTTGGTTGATTGCTTCTATATTACTCTTATTGTGCATGTTGATAGGGGGAGCTTTTGCAAAAAAAAAAAATTGAAAATCTCTACTCCCATCCTTGTGATTATTATGCATGGAATGTTGTCGCTCACACTTAGTCCATTGGATGTGTTATGGACTTATATTCATGTCTAATGATGTTTCGATGACAGGGGGAGCTTATAACCTCTTGATACTTAAGCTCAATATGTAAAAGCTGAGCTTTTAGTTTTTGGTTGATTGCTTCTATATTACTCTTGTTGTGCATGTTGATAAGGGTAGCTTTTGCAAAAATATTTTTTTGAAAATCTCTACTCCCATCCTTGTGATTATTATGCGTGGAATGTTGTCGCTCTCAACGGATAGTTTATTTTTAACCAGTAAAATTGTTTTGTTTTCAAAATCGACCTCTTTAAATTGTTTTGGTTTGTAATCATCAAAAAGGAGGAATTTGTTAGATAAATATTTTTTTCATGATTTTGATGATTTTATTTTTACACCAAAATAATGTTTTTAAATGTCGTCCAAATACTCCTAAATGATTTAAAATATTTTTACTAATTTTTCGGAGTATTTCTTCAAGTTTATTTTCGACAAAAATTGGACAACACTTTTGACGATTTTGTGTTAATATGTTTTTACACCAAAACAATGCTTCTAAATGTTGTCCAAATACTCCCGATCGATATAAAATGTTTTTGCTAATTTTTCGGAGTATTTCTTGAAGTTCATTTTTGACAAAAATTGGACAACTCCTCTGTTTTGAGGTCAACCGGTCGCCCTATAGGGCAACTCGTATATGAAAGTTGTGCAAAACAGAGAACAACCTGTTTGCTGAAAAAAGGGAGGTGGACCGGTCACCCTATAGGGCGACCGATGGCGTGGACCGGTCGCCATATAGGGCGACCGATGTCTGAGTTTGGTTCAAATTTTGCAAACTTCTCTGTATTGCATTTTTGAAGAGGGCAACCGGTCCACAGGGGTGTCGACCGGTCCAACCCCATGGTGACCTGTCCCCCTGTGTATTTTCGTGAAAAAACTTTCAAACCCTTGTTTCTATTCGACCGGTCGCTATAGGCTTTTGACAGCAAACTATTCGTTGAGTTTGGAGACAGTTTTTCCTTAAATTGTGGGGTTGATTTCTAACAGCTATAATCTTGATTTTAATTAAATTCTTTTTGTAGAAATCGGTCCCCAAGAGGAGCCTATCCTTGATCAATCATCTTCTATAAATAGATGAAGAATTGAAGCAACACAAAAAGAGAGAATACTACAACACAACAAGATACATTCAAGCAAACACTTTCGTTGTTCAATTTCAATATTCTTGTTGTATTAGCCTATGGTCTTTCACTTTCACATTTTGAGATCTATGCTTTATTCTTGATTACACTTGCACTCAAAATTGTATATTTCGTTATCGAGTTGTAATCTTGAATTTGGGTTCATCATTCAACACAAGATATCCTTGTGAGTGTTCTTGTGGTAAGAACACACTTGGGTGATCTAGGTGTTAGGTGTAAGAAGATTGTGGTAATCTTCTTGTTGAAGAGTTTGGTGCTCTTTGAGGTGTTGAAGAATTTGGTGTTCTTCAAGTCGGAAGATTATGGTGATCTTCACAAGGTGCCGTTGCAAGAATATTGTGGTAATCTTCAAGGGAGATTGTGGTAATCTCCAAAGAGGTGTTATAAGGTGATGTTGTATTAATTTTGGTAATAATAAAACTTCTTTTTCTTTTTCGAAATCTATCCCAGAGATACTGTGATGGTAGAGGATTAGGCCCTAGGTGGTTTGAACCTCTTTAAATCGACGCTTGTTGTTTACTTCCCGTACTTCCATTCTTATCTTGGTTTATTACATTTGAAAAAGAGGGCATAATCAAGAAAATTGGCATAATCTATTCACCCCCCTCTAGATTATCGTAGCCACTTGGACTTACAGGTTTGAAGAGTTGAAAGAGGCAAAAATTATTGCTGAATTTAACAAGCTTAGACATGTGGGATCTTACTCTGAATATGTAGACAGGTTTGAGGAGCTGAGAGCATGTATGTTGTTGTTGAATGGGGAGTATTCTGAAGAATACTTTATTGCCAGCTTCATTAGTGGGCTGTCTGAAGAGGCTCAAGCTTTCATTACCATGTTTGAGCCAAGCACCTTACATCAAACTATTAACCTGGGAAGAAAGCAATTGCACACATTAGAGGCAATAACTAGAAAGTTGAGAAACCCTGTGAAAACATTTGCCAACACCTACCAAATGGCCAAGAAGCCTGAAGGGCCACCCATTCCTATTTCCAAACCCACACCCATGGTTTCCCAAAATCCACATGTTAAGTTGTTGATTGCCACTGAGATGGCAGCAAGAGAGAAAGGTTTGTGTTATAATTGTGATGAGAGGTTCACTTATGGGCATAGGTGCAAGAACAGGGTCACCTATATAATTATGACTGAAGATGAGGAGTTGGCATACATTCAGTCAACTCCTATTAATGATGAAACTATGAACTTTTCCCCAGATAGCATGGAGGAAGTACAGATGTCACTGAATGCATTAATTGGAGAGGATGGAATAACCACTATGAGGTTGTTTGGGCAGTCTGGGGAACATTAATTGCATATTCTCATTGATTCAGGTAGCACTCTAAGTTTCATTCAAGAAACTACAGCTAAGAAATTGGGGTGTCAGCTACAACCAGTAAAACCTATACTGGTCAAGGTAGCTAATGGACAGAAGATGGTGAGTTCTCATAGGGCTGAAGGCTTCAAATGGACTATGCAAGGCCATACCTTCAGTTATCCATTGAGACTGTTACAGAATGAAGGATGTGATCTGATTTTGGGGGGAGATTGGCTAAAATATTGTACCCCAATTGAGCTAGACTATGACAAGATGACCTTCACAATCACCTTGTTGGGAAAGAGGGTTAAGATCCGTGCTCTCACTTCCCTACAGAATGCAAATGCAAGTTCATATCGGCCCTACATATTTAAAATGATACATATGGGTTGTGAATCACGATTGAGGAAATGTATTGGGTTAAGGCAGAGGGTTCCAATTATGAAGATAACCCACAGTTGCAAGTTCTTCTAGCTCAATTTCAGGATGTGTTTGATGAGCCAACAGGGTTACCACCAAGTAGGGTAGTGGAACACCAGATATTGCTCAAGCCTGGGAGTTACCCTAAACACTAATATCCTTATAGAACTTCTCATGATCAAAAAAATGAAATAGAGAAGATTGTTAAAGAAATGTTGGATGCTGGGATTATTCAGGACAGTAAGAGCCCTTTTGCTTCTCCTGTCAATCTTGTAAAAAAGAAAGATTCAACTTGGAGGCTTTGTGTGGACTACAGATACCTAAATGAGCTTACTATTAAGCATGACTACCCCATACCATTCCTTGATGAGTTGTTAGATGAATTATTTGGGGCACAGTTCTTTTCAAAGATAGATTTGAGGTCAGGGTATTTTCAGATACTTATGAAACCTGAACATAGGTTTCTACATCGAAATATTATGGTCCATATACAATTTTGGAGAAAGTGGGTGAGGTAGCCTATCGTTTAGATCTACCTCAGGATTCACGCATTCATCCAGTTTTCCATGTGTCGCTTTTGAATAAGCGAATCAGTGACAAACACATACCTTCCTCGAGCTTCCATCGATTGACTAGGAAGGAACTTCAAGATTCAACCTTTCCGAATCTTGGACCAGCACCATCACCGAAAAGCAAGAAGTGGTTCCTCAGGTTTTGGTGGAATGGGTTAATTCAGGGTCGGAGCATGCTACTTGAGAAGATCAGAAGTTTATTGAGGGTAAATTTCCTGAGTTTGATCCTTGGAGACAAGGATCTAGTTCTCTTGGGGGTATTGTCGTGAACATGAGCTCAAAAAATTAGTTGGATATGGTGGTTTCAAAGATAAGGAAGAAGAAGAAAAGGAAGAAGAGGGTTTCAGGGATAAATGACAGTATCAGAGAGAGCGAAGAAGTGGAAAAGGTAAAAGTTTCTTGGGAAGTGGAAATTGTTGGAGTTAAATCTGACCGTTGAAAGTGTGAAGATCCAACCGTACACGTGGCGTCATTTGAGTTGCTGATATTTTTAACATTATCTATTTTAATTTCTGTTTTAATTCCTGTTTTATATATTAGCTAGAGTAATTATGATTAGACTGGTCCCCACCTAAGAGAACGTTAAAAATGGAGGAATGTAACAATCAATATCAGTTTTTACAGAGTATATCCCTCAATTTCCTTCTCTATCTTCTTCTACATTTCTCCCATTTCTATCTCCATTTACAGTGTTCAAATATACAAACAATTACACCATAATAATTATATATAAATTACAGAAACCAATTGGTAATCGCTACAGTACCCTCTCCGACGCTCAAGTCAGGATCGCTCTAGAGAGATAATACAAGTAAAATAGAACAGTATATCAAATATGTGTATTGGAATTCTAACCTGAGTCTACCCTTTTTGTGAGCTATTTATAGGTTGGCAGTTAGGGTTGCGTGTTTACCAAGCCAAGCTAAAACTCTAGCTAACACATGGGCCTAGGTTAATTATTCATTTGGGGCCGCACACCTCCCAAATTATATTGATCCTATTTAATATGGCAAATCTAGCACGTATCAAGACATAAAATATAATATTATCCTAATTTTGCCTCATATGTCTATCATCTGGCCAGATAATAATCTTTCTTTGGACCGATTATTATCTGCATAGATATAGACAAATTACAAATCTTTACCCGAATCTAATTTTCAAAATAACTTTAGTAACAGAGGTCACTTTGGCGACATGTTATTTTAGTTTATCTTGAAATATAAAAATAAGATTCGCTAACCAAATAAAAATTTAATATTTCAGGATTATACCTTAATTTAGGTCGTATTCTCAGTAGATTAAATTTAAATCCAACCCATATTTAAATATGATTCAATTCTTACGGTATGGATAAATCAATCCCTAACCATAAGCTCAAAATCTATCTTTACTCTGAATTTAAGCCCAAAATTCTAAATTAGGCCTAAATTCAACTTTGTGTGAACTTGATTCAAAATTAACTTATTTCAATTTAAAGTCCAAAGAAACTAAATAAGACTTTAAATCCAACTCTATTTTGATTTAAAACTCAGATAACCGAATTGAGCAATAAATCTTTGAATCTAAAATGAATCAAGTCATTATCCAAAATTTTTAGACCTAAAATTAAACCATATAAATTTGAGCTCTAAATTAATTAAGCTCAAAAAAAACTTAATTCCTTATTTTTATTTAAAGCCTGGAAACCAATTCCGAATTTGGGTCAAATTCCTTGTGGGTTTTATTTAATTAAATTCAAATCCAATCTTTATTGTTGAATTAATCAAATTTTAATGACTCAAAATGCCTAAAATTATAATCCAAAATTCTAGTTACTTGAATTGGGTTCACTAATTCAAGCCCATGATTCAAACTTTATTTACACTTAACCCAAAATGCAATTTAGCCCCAAATCGAACCTTAGATTGGATTAACAATTAGGCCCATAACTCAATCAGACCCAAAATTGATCCAAATTCCTTATATCAATTTAGCCCATATAAAACTTGATTATTTACAATCAAGCACAATAATCTTAATATCAAATTTTGGCCCAAAACCAAGTCTTTTCTCTCAAAAATCCCTAGAAACCTTTTTCCTGATCAATCCCTCGGAAAATTGTTGCCCCCAGCCACCAAATAGAGTCTCGCTGCCTCGAAACCTGATGTATCTGCCGCCTACACCTCCTTGGTTGTCGATCTGGCCCTTGGGCGGTGGCACGGTCGAACCTGATCGGGAACTCTTTTTATTTTTTTTAATTTAATGTGAGTGGGGCCCCTAGATGATGCTGATGAACTAACATGCATTTGCTAATGATTTTTTTGAGGGGATCGCGAGCAATGTTGTTGGTGGTTTATACTGAAGTCAAATCGATCGAATTCCTACCACTGGACCGAAAATTGGCTTCCCAAACAATTGCTTCATATCTCTATTCTTAAAGTCTAGCAACTTAAACAAGCCAAAAGGGATTCGGATAACCATGAGAGAAAATGAAATCTCAAGATAGTTTTACAACAAAAATTCCATAACTAATTGGAATACTAACATCGGAATTTCAACATGATTCGAGATTTCGGGAAACTTTTAATTTCTCACATAATCAGAATCGAATTTGATTTCCGAAACATGCCAATTCATCCAAGATCAGATAACAAATCTGAATACAATCAGAAAAAGAACAACAATAAATTGTTCTTGATAATTCAACCCTGATACCACTTGTTAGAATTAATTCATTAAATTTCACGTGAATTATCAAGAAATAAATTGACCGCTGAATTCTCACGTGAATTATGAAGAATTAAATAGAAAATCGAATTTAAATCGAAAGCGTACCTTATATGTGATATACGACAATTGATATTGCACAGATCATTGACGCGTGTGAATCCTTATTTGGGTTATTAGGAGCTCATCAATCTTAATTGACTAGTATTTGGTCTCTATAAATTGCAAAACTCATACCACTTAATTGACTCTATTAAATTAGATAGCTCGTGATATAATTGTAAATACATATGTAAGTCCACACGGAAAATTAATAAAATCTTGATTGAGAATATATATAATTCCATATTTCTAGCTCGTCAAAATCTTGAAGGACAAAAAAAAGAGAAGTTGTAAAGAAAAAAACTGAGGATAAATCAAAGTTAACAAATGTAAAGCCTCGTTTGTTATTTGTGTTTTGCTTTCACAATGTAGCTTATAGGTTTTTGTGTGAAAAGAGGATTTGCTTGGATGTATAATTTGCATGTCTTTTATTTTATGTTGAAAATATGTTATTTTAAAGAGTTTAGATTATTATATTATTTATATTTGATAGTGGTGGACGTATAATCAAATATTTAAATGCGAGATGGTGATGTAAACTACACATTATGTAGTGAAATAGATGGTGTGTGATCCACATCTTTTTGAATTATGTGTAATGATTTTGTAGAGTTTTTTTTTTTTTTAGACAATGATTTTGTAGAGTTAGGTTTTAGGTAATCAGGTGTAATAATTATGTATTGATTTGTAAATTTTGAAAATTATAGATGTAAAATTTGTTAGTGAAAATTAGGTAAAAGTAAAATAAGCATATTTAGATTTTGGAATAGTGTAAAATTGAAAAGAAGCATTTGAAAAGAAAAACAAACGAGGCCTAAGCCTTTTAAAATTGAGTAATATTCATAAACCAGGCAACCAGCTAATGCATTATTTTTCATTAAAACCCTAAACTATGCGCACACAACACTTTGCTAACTAAATGAGGAAATCCTTCTTGACTAGTAATTTAAATAATACATTGCTTGTTGAGCCTTTCTAATAATGTCATTTCTAACCCTTTTTTTTTTAACAATTGAATCATTTCTAACTTATATAATTTAAGGTTTCAAAAAAAAAACTTATATAATTTAAAAATACTTTGAGGCTTTCTCTAAAGTCATTTCTAACTCATAACTCTATTGTAGTGCAGTTTTTGCATTTTACCAGTGTTGTAAAAATCGGTCTGGCGGCCCAGGCCTAGCTGCGATCCGATCCGATTTTACCAAAATCGGGCAAAAATCATTTAGGCAAAAATCGGCTTAGGTGCACGCTTAGACGGCCAAAGATTGGGCCTAAGCGTCATCCTAAGCGGCCAACAAATCGAGCCTAGTCACCCGCCTAGGCAAAGAAAAGTCGACCAAAAATGGGTAAAATTTAGAAAAAAAATGAAAAAATAGAGAAAAATAATGTTATTTCTAGGCGCCCGCCTTGACGCCCTAGGCGTTAGACTGTTGTCCAACTAGCACCTAGCGATTTCGGTAACCTTGATTGTAACTTCATCTCCATAACATCTACTTTAAATTTTAACCTAAAACATTCCTGAATAATTCTTGTGATTTCATTTACAACATTTTTTCCCATCTGAATATATGCTTATAATTTTGTTAATATATTAATCTATATAATTACATATCTAATTTGTATTTTTATGTTTAGTTAATTAGAATAAAAAAATATTTATAAAAAAACATCCCTTAGCTTGGATATTACTGGTTATTCCATTTACAATAATTATTTTATTTCATGAAATATCCATTTAAAACTTTGTAACATATATACGTATACACATTCAACTTTTATATATATAATAATAAAAAGACATGATATTAAATAAGAAAATTAATAAAAAAAAATGTTCAGATGGAATGGCCCAAAAGGCCAAAAGGAAGGAAAAAAATCAGACTAACAATTTTGTGACCAAAAATATAAGAAAGAATATTATCTCAAACTTGAGTTGTTTAGTTGTTTATGCTATAACACGTGGAGCAATAATTTAAAAGGCGATAATGGAATTTCCTAGTTTTATCCGCAAGAATCCAGTTGAATTTGTCCCCATTTTAGGACAAGTAGAACCCCACTTGATGCTGATATGCATGAATTTAGACACATAATCGATATTCATTTAATTAAAATTATTCAGTCCCCACAAATCACCATCAATAAAACCCAAGGACAATGCATCATCCATCAGTTTACCAAATTATCAGAGCCCCACCACCTACTTTATAAAGTTGGATCCCATTTTTCCAACTCAAGAAAAATTGGTGTGAAAAAATAATAAAATATCCACTCCCTTACCTTATGTCCCTGTTCATTGTCTAGTGTCCATCACCATCATCTCTTCTAAGTTCTAACCTAAACTCACTACAAATCCCTTCATACATTATCCTATGAAACCAATCAGCATCAGCATGAGGGCCCCCCCATGACTCAATTGTTTCACCATTTGTTTGGAATAATTACAAAAAGTCCCTCAGGTTTGGGCTAATTGCAAAAAAACACCAAATATGTTTCAAAATTATAAAAAGTTCCCTCTTGTTTATCTGGTAAATTTAAGGGTAATTGTAATATTTCTATAAATATCAGGAAGATTTTGAAATATTTTTTCTTGCATATAAAGGCAAAAAATGTAAGATGGAATTAAACGTCAAGGGATTTTCGGCAATTTTCAAAAAACTCTTGTATTTTTTTTTTTTTTTGTAATTAGCCAAAAGCCTTTTTTGTAACTACCACCTTTTTTTCTTGCATCGTTTCTGAAATTTTGAACGATCAGTTGCACAAGTTCTTACCACCTTATAACAATAAGATTAATTACAAAGAAAACATCTTGAGGTTCAATCCAAATATAAACTCATTTATCTTCTAAAATTACAAATACCCATCTTTATTTCTGTCAAACATAATCACACCTACTGAGAGGCCTTTAAATAACAAATGCATACCTCGATGGATGTATATATTATTTTATAAAAGTTGATTTAATTTAAAAATAGTAAAATAATGATTTGATATGATTAGGGAAGACAATGGAGCGGGTCAAAACCCGGCTCCGCATTAAACCCACCCCATCTGGAGCGGGTTCAAACCCGGTCAAACGGGTCCCGGTCGGGTCTTGGGTCCGTTTTAAGAACTCGTCGGGTCTGGGGCGGGTAACGAGTCCTTATAGACCCACCCCAAACTTAGTCAAATTTTATATTAATTTTTAAGTCAAGTTTGACATCTACTGTACAGTGCTACTTATTTCTTAAGCTTGCTTTGTGGCTTTTTTGTGAGTCTATATTTATGTTTGCAGAATATTTCAGAGAATTGAAAAAAAATTATCAATTTAATCAACTAATTGGCGCCACCAATATACACAGCATTGAATTCTGATTGATAAATTAATTATAAAGAATTTTAAATTGTAGATTAGATTAATCAACAAAGTCATCTATTAGAATGAATTAAAAACTAATGGGCGCCCAGGTCCGTGATTTTCTTCACGGGGCGGGTCCTAGATTTGGCCAAACCCGTCCCAGACCCGCCCCAATTGTCATCCCTAGATATGATTGGTAGTTAGAAATGTGAGTGAGTGAATAGTGAAATTTATGGGAGATTATGTAATAATTATTAGTTTTTTGTGAAAATATGTATATGTGAGAGGTAAGATAAAAAATGAGAAAAAGTAAAAGAGAGAGAATAGTAAATTTTTGAAATTTTTCCTAAACAATCGCATGTTTGGTCAAAAAAAATTCTCCAATGGAACGAAAATAAGATCTCTTCCACATCCAATTACAGCCTAAGATTCTCTCAAACCAGACTTTTTCAATTTTCCCCCCCCAAAATATATACTCAAACAAAAACAAAAAACACAAGACCAAGAGTACACTATCAAAGTATCAATGAATGAAAAAATGCTCCGCGCTTCAAAATAGGCCACGGTGATACAAAATTATCAAAAGATAAACGAAACATATTAATCATGCTCGGTTGATACAAAAGGATAACAAAAGATGACCTTAAGATTATCAAAGTACAAAAGAACATTGCCCAAACTGGGCTGGGTTTCTTTGGTACAGCCCAGATTAAAAAAAAATGAAATCTCATGTTGTAATAATCAATAAAATGATTAAAAATTGATTACATTTTTAAAAAAAAATATTAAATTCATTGTATCCATAAAACTTCCAAGCTCCAGCATTGCTGCAACCTTTTCGACTTTGAACCATTTCCACCAGCAAAAGAAATTTTATGTACTTCCTAATAAATCAGTCTCGTCTGTTTTGCTAGACTACAAGCTGATCGAGTCGCATCTGCTCGAGCCAAGCTCCTAAAACAGAGTGATCCATGGACGAGTCAACTTGAGGATTCGAATTCAAACACTCACCGGACGGCGCAGCACCAGAAACGGGGCCTGCTGGCTTGTCCATCATCTCAGGTGGTGATTCTTTCACAAGAGATTGCACCCATGACAAGTCTGGTTCTTCTCCATCGTTTTTGAGCTCAAACGAAGACGATCTTTTCATACGAACTTGATCATCCCGTTAACAGACCAATCAGCTTTCCCATTGGGCGATCCCCACTTGGACCAAGCAGCAGCAGTGGTGGGAGATCCAACAACAGGGGCACGGTGGGACCCAAGATCCCGGGAGCTGAGGCTACGCATCTGCCTCTCACGCTGGGCAAAAGCAGAGAGACGAGCACTCATTGGGGACCCTGGCTCCAAGCTTCTCGGTGATGACATACGTGGAGACGAGACAGCAAAAGAACCCTGCAATAATGGGTGTTCGACATTTCTAGGAGAAAAAACGTTAGTATTAATGGGTGATAAGATGTTCTGCTGCTGTTGAAACTGGTTAAGAACGGCTGATTTGTGCGAAGGAGAAAAAAACACCAAAAGCCGCTGCCTGATCAGAAAATCTTGGAGACGAGGCGATCTCGGCAGAAAAAGCTCTTCGAGATTGGAAGGAGTTAGCATCGTCTTAGACCGACCAGAACTTCCCAACATGGCGGAATTGGGACGTGGCTGTGAAAAACAAGCCAAGTCATTCAAAACCATTTGCTTTTCATAGTCCTGCAACATATTCAGATTCTCCGGCGGAATGTCACGGGCACTAAGGGAAGATCTCAGGCGACTCGACTGGAGGTTGCTACCAGGAAGATGAAGAGTGGGAACATTTGGTTGAGGCCAAGCCGGAGATGAATGACATTCCATTTGCTGTAGGGGACATGGTTTGATTAAATGCAAGGAGACATCACAGATTGTGAAGTGGGGGAACCAGGGAAAAGACTTAGAGCTGAAGCCATATCCATGAAACTAGCTGCACTGGCCGATGATCTTGGTGAAGGAAGACCAGATCCAGTGGAGACGTACAAGGGGCGAAGCTCATCCTGGGTGTGCGAAAAAGCACACCTGTCTTGCACAGCTTGTGCCGTCTTTGCACAGACGTGTTCGATACTGAGCAGGGTGTAACCAGCACTCAAACACCCCATGCGCATACTCACACATGTCCCCACGCCTACAAGCACCCTTACGGAAATCAGGACAAGGGACACAGCTGTAGTGGAACTTCCTCGGGTCTCTTCTACGAGCGTTTTCTCCAGGGTGAACAAAAAGGACACTCGGTCCAATCGTGAGAATAAGCCCTCGAACAAGGTCTGACCTTGAATGAAAACATGCGGAACTCATCGGTCGAGTAGATACTATTTCTGATGTCGGGTAGAGATGGATCCACTGGATATTGTTTCTTCTCAGACACGGAATTAACAGCGGCATCACCAAACTTAGGGGCTGTAGGAGAAGATACAGAATAAGATGGTGAAAATGGAGACCTACTTTCTGGTGATGATGATAATACAGGTGAAGAGACATTGGAACTAGATATGGAGACCCGTAAATTGCACTCGCCAACTGATCCATCAGAAATATTGTTCATAAGCAAGTCCTCAATGGCAGCTTTACCACCAGGAAGCTTTGGAGGAACCACAATCACATCAACCGGGCGTCGGCCACTAGCATCCACAATATTAGGATCGGCACCAGCTGATAACAGCAGCTTTACAACATCAAATGCATTTACTGAACCTCCAAAAGCAGCACAATGGAGAGCAGTCCACTTGTCTTGGCCACATGATCTGTTCAAATCAACTTCAGGTAAAGCAACTATCAACTTCAACACGTCAACGCTACCGTAAGTAGCAGCTACCATCAATGGAGTTCTCTCTTCCTGTGTGATCTGCTTTGAACCGATCTTGCGAACATACCATGGTCCAGCCTCATCGACTGCAGACAAATCAAGCTCAATGGATCTCTTGAAAGCTTCAATATCATTGTTGGCAGCAAATTCAAGCAAATTGGAAAAGGAATCGCCCATCTCTGAAGATAATTTGTTTAAGTCCTTCATGCTGTTAGATGTTTTAACAGCAGCCCCTTCAGTAGTAGAAGAATTTGAATTTGATTTCTCTGGCCCACTGCACATACTCTAATCAACTGCAAGCAAGTAGTTGTTAATGTTTTGTATGCCCTGTAACAATTACATCTAAGAAAAATGGTAAACGAAAAAAAAAATAAAAACCAGGAAGTGAGATTATAACATTTCTTTATATTTTAAAAAAATCACAAATCCACCATGGGAAGCCAATTATAAACTCAACACAAAACTACACACATGGTTCCATATATTGCAAAGGCAAAACCAACATACTTATAAAAACACACAATCGTACCCATGATCATCTTAAATTTGCCGGGAACCAATTTTATACAACACCTGTATATAGAGTTTTATGTTTTACTACCCTCAACTTATACTAAGATAAAGAACAAAACGAACCTTCTCAATATATGAGACAAAGCTACTCTACTGCATGTCATCCGGTACAGAAAATCCACAAATTTTCATTCTTATATTTACCAAGAAACAGGATAAAAAAATCTCATCAAGGTAAGGAATTAAGCGCGAAGTCCACAGTTATTCAGTTAAGTCACCAAAATACTAATTTCCCAAGGACATATTTAAGGGGAAATTAAAAATAGAATCTAACTTTGCACTCCATTTCAAAAGGCGAATAATCCTTCATGCTCAAAATATATACCATGAAAAACGAATCTTTAAGTGCAAAAGGCATATATTCACCAAATCCACAACTGTAGCTATATTAATCATCCACAAAAACCTGAAGTATATGAAACCGTACACATAGCATAAGGATCGTTTAAAAAAAGAGATAAGAAAAGCACAATAACATCAAATCACGAAGGAATATATCGTTATATATCTAACCTATCACGAATCTTTAGAATAAATCGTATGAACGCATCAAAAAATATTTGAACCAAATCAACAAATCTAAACCATAAAGCAAAGCAGATCAGTTCAAAATGAAGTCAACGACTACTCAATCCAGTTGCTAAACTGGAAAGAAAAGGAAAGAAAAGAAAAGAACTCACCAACAATCACAAAAACCGGATCTTTCACCGAAGATCTGCAAGAGGATCATACCACTCGATCGTTAATCAATTAAGTGAACAACAAAAAAGAACAAATAACGTAATCTGAAGAGAAAATGCGATCTTCATTGCACAATTTTATGAGTTACAAAAAACGATTCAAGATAAAAACGCCAAGTTCTTAGCAATACATACAGTGGGAGTATGTATGTATAGGTGGGGAGGAGAGAAGAAAATTCGAGAGAAAGCGAAATGAGGGGAAGCTTGTTTTGTTCTGTGTGTAGTGAGAGAAAGTGCTTTAGGTGTACCCTAGAGAGAGAAAGCGAGGGGTTGAGGAGCGGTTTTGAAATTGAAATGGAGAATGGAAATGGACATGAAATGCAAATGCAAATGCAAATGTAAATGAAATGACGTTGAAATGCACGAGAAATGCAGTGGGAATGAGAGTCAAGTTCGATAGTGGGCCCATGGGGAAAGAAAAAGAGTTTTGGACGGTGTGACCATGTTTGAATTATTAATACTTTTTCTGTTTTTTATTTATTATTTGGTTCCTATATTCTACTCTTTTTTCCATCAAGTTAGAGAGAGAAATTCGATTTGATTATTGTTTTATTTAAATTAAATTATGATGCATGTATTTTGTGTTTTTAATTCAATTCCACGATTATGTACTTTAATATTATTTAATTCAGGACGATGATAGTAAAATAATATTTCAGTTTGAACTTCTTGCTTAGGACCACCTATTAAATTGTTCATTTAATCTTTTTTTTATAATATAATTAATATTTTTTTATATAATACCATGTAGCTTGTTAATATCGACAAGCTTAACGTTGGTTTTGAAAGACGATGTATGATTATAAATAAAGGCTTAGTTAGCTCAAGTGAAAGTAAAGAAAATAAAACATAGTGATTTGCAAGAGACAGTGAAGTAGCATAGTGTAAACTTTTTATGAAAGTATAATTGTAAACCATAACAATTGATATAGAACTTCCAACCATAAACTAAAAAGTGAAAGGGGAAGGGAAAAGAATAAGAATTATCATCAATAAAGGTTAAGAATAATGGGCTAACTAGGTGAGAGTTTGTCGGGTTTTTAATCTTTTCTCCATTGTGAAAATGTATTTTAGCTTTGTTCTTCAAAAACATGTATTTTAGATATTTTTTAATTTAAGTGTCCACTTTACCTTTTTGTATTTTTGGGGATCGGTAGATAACTCGGTATTGAGTCATGCCAAGTTATGTAACTCAATACAGAGTTATGTATCGCATCATTTTTTTGAAAAATGGTAAAATACCTTAGTAGAGAATGTATGAATGGTATAATCGATAGCTTTTAGTTAAAATGACTAAAAAAATATGTTTTCGAAAACATATGACTATTTTTCGTTTTCATAAAACATAAGTGGTCAATTTGGATTATTACCACATTAGTTATTAATATAAAGTGGATCATGTCATTAACAAAAAAAAAAAACAATTACCGATAAATCAACAATATTTTTAAAATTTAGCCACGGTAATATTGTAGTTATTTACCAACAGTTTTCAATTTATTTGGTAAATATTTACCTACAACGATTTTACATACACTTTACAGTTATCTTAATACTTACCTATGTATATCTCTGTGGGAAAATTGCTTTTTTCTTGTAGTTGTGCTATTTGTTATCCTCACCAATTATATTTGATAAACCAATAAAGTAATTTTACCACTTTACCTTAAAAATAGTCCACTTTTACCATTTTACCTTAAAAATAATCCACGTGCTTTTTACTCGGGCCGGATTTGGCCCAAGCTCATCCCCACTTGTGATCATTTGACAAAAAGGGTCTCTAAATGATGTCACGTGAACAATATGTTCGTAAATAGTCTCCACTATAAAAGTCAAATACAATTATCAAGAGGTTAAATTTACTATTCATATTCATCACTTCACTATTCTTATTCATTTGTTTTACGACCTGAACTGACTTAAGCAACCAGGGACAACTAGCCTAATGTGTGTTTTGTTTCAGGTTATCCACATTTTAAAATTGTCTTCCCAAATTTTAATATTAACCAATTTTTTTAGAGAACAATATTTCAAATCATTAATTCATTTCTCAATATAACATTATGAAGTTTAATATATTTACATGTAAGTAAAACCCAGTAACTAATAGTCTAATACTAATCCAATAAACCTGTGGAGTTAGTAGTCTATTATGAACTGAATGCAACGAATTTGTAGTAGCAATGGAGCATGTCATGTTGCGTTTACTGGTGCCCCAATATCCCAACAAGGGATGGTAGGTCGGCAGCAATAATTACGCTTGTATTAATGGCATGTTTATTATGATACTGGTTATTTTCAAGTAGAATGAAAATATTAGAGACGCAGCAAAGTGAGATTGTCAAAACTCAATAACAAAAAATTCTCTCTCTATTACTGACAGCCTATTTTTCTCTTGTAACAAAAAATTCTCTCTCTATTTCTCTCCCTTTCTCCTTTTCTTCTTCTTCCCCCATTCCTCCATCAGAGAGGATGGGGGATTCAACATTTATCTTCACTTTTTTCCTTTCCTTGTTATTTGTATGGTGTCCTCCTTTATGTAGGTGCTTAGTTCTCTCTTTATGAGAGTTATTGTCTCCTTCCATCGGAGTTTTTGTTTCCTTTCATGGGTTTTGTGTTTTTAGTTTTTATTTTCTTTCCCCTTCTCTTTTTACTTTTTTTCTTGTTCTTTTTCCTGGTCTTTTTGTTGTTTTTGACAGATTTTGGTGTTTTGGCCATAGATCTAGTTGTGTTTGAGGCGGAAGAATGAATCCAATCACTTTTGGAAGCTGTAATAGAAAACAGATCTGATTTGTATAGCACAAATGAAGACTTTTGTCACATACCTGAACTTCTAGCCGTTTTTCGGAGTTTTAGTTTTGTGTTTTTGATGGAACGAAGATCTGTAGTTGTTGTTCGTGTTCTATTCTGGCTGATTTGGTAGGATGTTTACATCAGTTCCGGGTGTTTGGTAAATTCCGTTTCCTTCCATTTGTGTATGCATTACATTTTCTTATTTGTTTTCCCTTTTCGCTTTGGTTGTCCTATTTGAATTAGTGTTTGTTTGCTGGGTTCTTACCCCTCAGGAATGGGTTGTATTACCATTTGGTTTCCTGTAGGGGTGTCAATTTCAGACCCGACACGCAAACCCGACACGAACCTAACACGAAATTAATGGGTATGGGTCCGGGTCGAAAATGGGTCGAACCCGAATAATCTGCCAATTAAACAGGTCGGGTTCGGGTCAACCTACTACGACCCATTTAACCCGTTTAACCCGTTTGTGAATTTAAAAGAAAATTAAGTAAATAATTAATTGTAAGAAAAAACAACAAACAAGACATATCCTTAAAACTTAAATGATAAAACCTCCTTAATTATGTATTTGTTATTATTATGCATGTTTTTTTTAATATTGTCCCAAAAATATGATCACGTGTTATGTTATTTATGCAATTATGTTATTTCGTTTTGATTATTGTGAATTGTGAAAATTTTTTATTGATTGAATAGTGTATGATAGTTATTGATTTAAAAAAATAAATTTATCCGATTAAAACTTTTAAATATATATATGAAAATAATTTTATTAGGCAGATTCGCGGGTGGTCCGGTTAAGTTACCTGTGAAATAAGTAGGTCGGTCCGGGTTCAAGATTCGACACGAATAATTAAACAGTCGGTCCGGGTCAATTTGTTTTCGACACGCGAACCTGCGAACCGGACCACGAACCCTGGACCCAACCCAAATTGACACCCTGGTTTCTGAGTCTGGCTAAGTTGATACTTGGTCCTCTCGATCTTATTTGGATGTTGAAATATGGTATCCAAAAGGATTGTTGGTCCGTCGACCACTACCGTACTTTTTTTTGAGTTGAATAATATTCTACCGTTTGAGAAAAAAAAAAAAAAAAAAAAAAAAAAAAACTCAATAATTTTATAAATTCGAGACTCGACCCATTTGAGTTGAATAAATCCACTTAACCTATTAAATTTATTGCATAATTTTAAAATATTTAATAAAATATTCTAAAATAACACTAATATATTTAAAATATAATATTATTGATGAGGGATAGTGGATTGGGCGCTCAACCCTTGTCATTGGGTCGACTATTGACTTGTCATTGGGGGTGACTGATGAGCCTCTGTCGTTAGGGTCGATCGATGGTCATTAAATATGGGCCGAACTGATGATAGTCATTGATCCGAACTGATGAGTTCCTGAGGAAAGTTAATATGGAATGGGCTGAGCTGAAACGGCTCTCGTATTAAGTTAGGTGGATCTTGTTGGGCTTAGTTAACGACCCTTGTTTATTAAGGATGAAATGTAATCCTTACTTGATGGGCTGAACTGTGGCCCTAGCTCTTATGGGAGAACTGCTGAGCTTTGCTCAAGAAGCCGAGTTGGATGAAGATGTCGCAAGTAAAAGAGGGATTGACCTACTGAGCTTTGTGTAGATAGGCAAATGTCAACTACTTGGTTACGAGGGTAAGTCCTCCCAATTATCCGACATGATAATGATTCAAGAAGGGATGAGTTTGATAGGAAAGTAATCGAACTACTGACCTGAGGTGTATGAGTTCAGCTCGGACCGAGATTCTCGGAAGGTAAAATTAGGGTTTTGAGGATCCGATCCTATCTTAATCATGATTACATTGCAAATCGTAATGAGACCAATTTTACTGAAAACCCTAATAGGGGTTAAGCTATAAAAACCCAAGTCCAGGTTCATTCTTAACCTAATTACATTTTTCTTGTATTCTTTATATTTTTGCCTCTTTCTTGTCCAACACTCTTCTGACTTAAGTATCGGAGAGGGCACGTCGGAGCACCCCTCCGCCCCACCCCCTTTTGTGCAGGTTCACAGTGGAGTTCGGTCAGAAAACAAGGTCACGGGAGCGGAGCATTTTGGAAGCAACCAATTATATAAATATATGTATTAAAATAAAAATCAATATGTAACTCTACTGGATGTTTTGGGTCTGAACACTGAACTTGAAAGTCGAAACTAATTCTCAAGTCTGTATTGGATCCTTAAACCACTTCTCGGCTCATACGACTCCAATGATGGATGGACCAATCCTATATCACCTCAAAATTTAAAATATTCATTTACACTATAAATATTATTGTTAATTTCTCTTTAACTAGGTAAAAATATGTTGGAAAATTTGAAGTAAATTACTTATTTTTGACCTTATCAATAGTAAATGACAAATTTATTTTTTGACCTTTTCAATTGTAAAAGACAAATATTTTATTTGATAAAAGGTCATATTTATGCCTATAAATAGGACTTGTTTCTCACATTTGATAAATACACAAAAACTTACAAAATTTCCATATATCTCCTAAAATTCTTGCAATTTAATTTTTTGTGGGATAATTTTCAGCCATAATTTTTAGTTCGCCGGAATAAGTAATCCGGTTTTCTCTTCTTATCCTGAGAAACAGACGTCTAGAACAGAGGACGAATATGTTTTAAGGATAGTGTGTTGAACATACGATTTGAGCTAATTTTTATTTTTCTTACTTTGCAAATTTTACCGATTCGGATTTTTCAATTCTAATAAACCGTGTAACAAGATATTACTATTTTCCTACAAACCAAAACAGCTTTTTTTTTTAAAATCTTCTAATACAATTTATATTGATTAAGCTATTATCTGTGATTATTCCAAATTTAATTGCAATTTTGGATTAGCTTAATAATCAGGTTTTGTTGTAATCAACAACAATTTATAGAAGCAAGTTGAAAATAAATTTTTCTTGCGGTTGGCGTTAACATAAATTTGGTTTTCAAAACTTTTGGCAATTGTAATTGTACATTGGCATAACAACTTGCATGTTGTTGGCAAGTATTTTTGTTTCTCAATTCTCAATTTGGATGACTAATATAAATTAGTTTGAGAAGATATTCATGGTGAAAAACCGGAAAAGTTTAACGGCTTTTGTAGCAAACATTAGTGGTCTAACCTTGTTGTGTCAACACAGGCTTTTGTAGCCAATCTCACGCTTAATATGCTGGTTAATCATGGTGAAAAATCGGAAAAGTTTAACGGCTTGGATTTTAAGTGGTGGCAACAGAAAATGGTTTTCTACTTGACCAACTTGAACTTGGTCCGGTTCTTGACTGAAGATCCTCCACAACTTAGTGAGGCTGAGATTGATGCTCAAGCCGTTCATGCGGTGGATGCTTGGAATCATGCCTACTTCCTTTGTAGGAATTATGTCATGAATAGATTAGCAGATCGGTTGTACAATGTGTATAGCTCTAAACGAACTGCTAAAGAATTATGGGAGTCTCTTGACCACAAATATAAATCTGAGGATGCAGGGGCTAAAAAATTAATTGTTGGTCGTTTCCTGGACTTTAATAAGATTTATTCCAAAAATGTGATAAGTCAAGTGCAAGAACTTCAGGTAATCATCTTACATGAAATTCATGCCTAGGGGATGACATTGAGTGAAGCTTTCCAAGTGGCCACAATAATTGAAAAATTGTCACCAGCTTGGAAAGATTTCAAGAACTATTTGAAGCATAAAAGAAAGGAGATGAACGTTGAAGAACTTGTTGTTAGGCTTCGCATAGAAGAAGATAACAGAAGTTATGAAAGAAAGTTGTTCAATCATGTGGCTGCTAAAGCTAATGTTGTGGATCATGGTCAAAGCTCCAAAGGCAAAAAGAAATTCGAAAAAACTAGTAAAAGGTTCAACAATATGGGACCAAATGAGGCGTTTCCAAGAAGAAATTTGAAGAAAATTGCTTTAATTGTGGCGGCAAGGGTCACACGGCTTCAGACTGCAAGAATCCAAAGAGGAACCGAGAGGTTAACATGATTGATGACATTTTGAAAGAGGTATCCGATATGAATCTTATTGTTGTGATTTCTGAAGTGAGTATGGTGGGTTCAAACCCAAATCAGTGGTGGATTGATACTAGTGCTACCCGGTCATGTGTGCTCCAATAAGGAGATATTCATAGCTTTAAGATTGTTGATTACACATGACAAGATGGTCTTATCGGTTTCTTGTGCATGAATCTAAGATTGAAGATATACACAAGAACACGATAATTGAATCAAGAAATGCTTCGTTCTTTAAAAATGTATTTCCGTATAGATCAAAAAAGAAGAAGAAAGCTCTTTTAAATGGATGCATGATTCAATAGAATACGAGTAAGACAATAAATAAGAAGAGGTAGAACTTAGACGCAACAAACGAGCTAGGTTGGAAAACTCATTTGGTCCAGATTTTCTAACATACATGCTGGAAAGTGAACCTTAAAGTTATAAAGAAGCTACAAATTCTTCTGACGGACCATTATGGAAAGAGACCATCAAAAAGTGAAATTGATTCCATTTTGCAAAACCATACATGGGAACCAGTGGCGATCTTCCTAAAGGAAGTAAACCACTAGGATATAGATGGATTTTCATGAAGAAATTGATAAGTATAAGGCTAGATTTGTAATTAAAGGTTTCAGACAACGAAAGAGCCTTGATTACTTTGATACACATTCTCCAGTTACGAGAATAACCTCCATCAGATTGGTACTTTCAATTACCGCTTTGTAGAATCTTGAAATACATCAAAATGGACGTAAAAACTGCTTTTCTGAATGGAGCTTAGAAGAGGAGATTTACATAAAACAACCTAAGGGATTTTCTACACCTAGGAAAGAAAACAAAGTGTGTAAGTTAGTAAAGTCATTATATGGCTTGAAATAAGCACCAAAACAATGGCATGAGAAATTTAATAATGTCATAAATGAATGTGATAAATGTGTCTATGTTAAAGAGACTGGAAATGACTATGTCATTTTATGTATTTATGTAGATGACATGCTTATCATTGGAAGTAATGATAAGATAATTAATCCACAAAAGATATGTTGAACTCAATGTTTGATATGAAAGAGATGGGTTTAGCTAATGTAATTCTCGGAATAAAGATTTATAGAATTTCACATGGACTTGTAGTTGATCAGTCACATTATGTGGATAAGATTCTAGAGAAATTTAGTAGGGATGACACGCCATTAGCTAGAACTCCGATAGACATAAGCAAACATCTATCGAAGAATAGAGGTGAGGTTGTGTCTCAAGTGGAATACTCACGGGTCATATGAAGTTTAATATACTTAATGAGTTGTACAAGACCAGACATTGCTTATGCAGTGAGTAAATTGAGCAGATACACTAGTAATCCAGGGCATGACCACTGGAAAAGTATAGTGAGAATATTAAGGTATTTAAGATATACTCGTGATTTTTTGGGTCGCATTATACAAGATATCCGTTGTTATTGAATGATACAATGATCTTTAATTGGATATATAATATTAAAGACTCTAAATCTACAAGTGGATTTGTTTTCACTTTAGGAGGTGCAACAATATCATGGAAATCTTCTAAACAGACAATTATAGCAAGGTCCACAATGGAGTCTGAGTTTATTGCTCTAGACAAGTTTGGTGAAAAAGCTGAATGGCTTTGAAACTTCTTAGAAGATATTTCAAGATGGCCTAAGCTTTGTGCAAAGAATTTGTATACATTGTGATAGTTAATCTGCGATTGGCGGGGCACAAAACAATATGTATAATGGTAAGTCTAACCGTACATCGTGAACAATACAATTAGACAACTACTCTCAATCGGTGTTATCTCAATTGACTACGTGAAGTCAAAGGATAATTTAGCGATCATCTGTAACCAAAGGGTTGAATCGAAAGTTAGTTGTGAAATCATCAAGAGGAATGAGACTTAAGCCTCTAAAAAATGAGTTGATACAATGGAAACCCAACTTAGTTGGATTTGGAGATCCCAAGATCTAAGTTCAAAGGGACAACCTAGATGTAAAAAGACTTCATGATCACTGTGGGGGAGATATCCCTTGTCCATTCGTTAACAGTGATGCCCGTAGAGAAGAGGATAATCGATTGGCTTTTAATGGTTCTTGTGTGTCGGTAAGTCGAGCAGGGTAGTACGGACTACTCTTAAATGAGAATCACCTATGTGAGAGAGAAGTGGGGCCGCTTTAAAGAGAATTGTGTGAGGCTCAATTCTTATAACCACTTGCAGAATCAGGCATATGTTCAAGGTCATTAATGAACATAACTATGAGAACTGAAGTATGTTAGGAACAATCTTATGTGAGATATATCATCGTTTACACCAAAATGCAGAACAGTTCAAGGAAATCGCGTCTACTGAGCTAGTAAAGTAAATATGCTTCACTAGGGAAGGTTCAAAGGGTAACACCGACCTATCCTATGCAGATTCAACTGTTGGATTTTATCACCAAATCTTTGTATCTTCGTAATTCTCTTCATGTGCGATTGTTGGAAATTTTGAAGTAAATTACTTATTTTTGACCTTATTAATAGTAAAGAGCAAATTTATTTTTGACATTTTCAATAGTATAGGACAAATATATATTTTATTTGATGAAAGGTCATATTTATGCCTATAGATATGACTTGTTTCTCACAATTGAAAAATACACAAAAACTTACAAAATTTCCATATATCTCCTAAACTCTTGCAATTTAATTTTTGGTGATAATTTTCAGGCATACTTTTCAGTTTGTCGGAATAGGTAATTCGATTTTCTCGTCTTATCTTGGGAAACAGACGCCCAGAATAGGAGACGAATCTATTGTAAGGATAGTGTTGAACACACAATTCGAGCTACTTTTTATTTTGTTTACTTTGCAAATTTTACCGATTCGGATTTTTTGATTCATATAAACTGTATTAGAAGATATATGTCACTATTTTCCGACAAAATATACTTAATTATTAAGTCCCCGTATATAGAATGATAAATGATTTGTCAAGCTAGATGGTTTTGAAGGTATCGTATCATAATCATATATATTAGACAATAATATTTTCATTATTTACAACTCTTTTTGAGCATACAATAAGACGAAAGAATGTGCTTCCGCATGCATATAGTAGAGTTTCTTGATCTAAATTCTAAAATGCGGACATATGTCTTTTTCATCTTTCAATAAGTTGATTGAATTGGATAATGACAATTCATACCCCACTATGTTGTTATTCTAGTGTTCAAATTGACTATATTAAGTAATAACTTTTGTGATTTTGTCGTTTAATCTTAGTCGATCAATGTTATGACTAAATACATACATGAAAGATATATATCACATTGTAAATTTTCATCCGGACCAATCTTAAGAGTCAAATTTAAATGATTATTATTATTATTATTATTATTATTATTATTATTATTATTATTATTATTATTATTATTATCAGGTTTTTTAGGAAATTTTTATCAAGTTAAGATTTAAGGGTATTTGGTCAAGTTTATTTAAAAAATCTTATAAATTCCTACATTTTGTAAGATGTTTTTAGAGCTTATAATATATTAAATCTTATTTTAAAAAATAAGTGGTTGAAATGTTAATTTGAATAAAATAAGATTAAAGAGCATATGAGATATTGCTAATGCACTACAAGAAAATTCCGGTTCTGAAATGAGAAATGATTTTGTCACTAAATTTTACAATTACCTACGATATACCTGAGAATAAAAAATATCATTTTCCCCAAATTATACCAACAAATTACCGACAGGATCACCGACGTTTTTCAATTACCGACAGATTTTTACGTAGTATTTACCAATTTTAGATTTTGTAGGTAAATATTTTACCTACAATGATTTTACCTACACTTTACAATTTTCTTAACATTTACCTACATATTTTTCTGTAGGTAAACTGTTTTTCTTGTAGAAATGTCATTTTTATAATTAAAATGGCCAAAGTGAAAGGACAAGGTTGTTAAATATTAAAATAAGATCTTTTTTTTTTTAAAAAAAGGATTAAGATAGGTGATTACTCCCAAAAATTACTTCTCCTCGCTGATCACCTTCCCCGACGCAAACCACCACGAAACCCGCACAAAGGGGGGGGGGGCTCCGCTCGTACTCTCGATGCTTAAGTCGAGATTGTGAGAAGGAAGCAAAAGGCTAGAGAGAGAAAAGCAATGTAACAAAAAAATGGGATTAGGTTAGAATGAACTGAGCTTGGGCCTTTTATACCTTAGCCCGGATTAGGGTTTCCGTAAAATCCGGGATTCCGTTACGATTTGGTGTCAGAGTCATCATTAGATTAGGATAGGATCTCATTAAAAACCCTAATTTTACGCCTGTAATACCAGAGCTCCGATCTCTCAGAACACGTCGGTCCTTTGTGTTGATGCAAAACCCTTTAAATCTTCCAAGGCATCCTCAGTCTCATACATCTCATAGGCCGAACTGACCTCTTCTTCTGAAGTCATGTTAAACTTTAACACGTCCACAACAGGTCGGCTCAGCACTGCTGACTCTACACAGGTTGACTCTACACAGTTCGTCATGAGTTCTTCCGCCGGTCGATGTACCAAAGGCGCATGGATCTGACATTTTTCGCATGTTCTCACCAACTTCTCTGCTTCCTCTTTCAGGTAAGGCCAAAAATACCCTGCCCTAAGGACTTTTTCATCAAAATTCTTGCTCCCATGTGATTCCCACAACAACCTTCATGTATCTCTCTGAGCACATATGTACCCTCTTCTCCACTCAAACACCTCGGAAAGGCATAGAGAAGCCTCTCTTATATAACTTATCCCCGATAATGCAAAAACTTGTCGCTCGAATTTTCAGTCGAGCTGCTTCACGCCACCGTTGGTAAGACCCCTCCTTTAAGTAAGCTATGATAGCCGACCTCCAATCCTCTTTCTCCTCAATCTCTCCGACTTCCAACCCCAGTGGTTTCTTTGCTACCAAAAAAAGTGTGATCTGTTTAGCTTGATTCTCCAAGGCCGAATCGCGAATTTTGCGAAAAATCCGCCGACCATTTTCTTCCCTCGGGACATGACATATCTTGATTTCCTTCACTCTTCCTTCTAAAGCTCGATATCTTCAACATACCTCTTCATCCTTTCTTCCCTCACCTCGAACTCTCCCATAACTTGTTTATGGACGAGCTGAGAGTCCATGTAAATTACCATCCTAACAGCCCCCATCTCAATGGCCATTTGCATTCCTCTGATGAATGCTTCATACTCTGCCTCATTATTAGATAGCTTGAACTCCAACCTCACAGCAAAGTCATTTTCGATCCCTTGCGGGCTGATCAAAACAATACCAGCACCACATCCCGAACTCCCTACTGAACCATCCACATAAATCACCCAAGCTCCTTCACTGCTATCATCTCTAGTTGATTCTTGAACAAAATCTGCCAAAGCCTGAGCTTTAATGGCCGATCTGTTCTCAAATCCAATATCATACTCACTCAGCTCGATAGCCCACTTCACTAACCTCCCCGCTACCTCAGGTTTACTCATCACATTTCTCAACGGAAGATTAGTTCGAACGATTACCTTATGCGAAAGGAAATACGGCCGAAGTCTCCTCGCAGTCACCACCAAGGCCAAACCCGCCTTCTCGATCTCCGCATATCGCAGCTCGGCATTCCTCAAAACTTTACTGACATAGTACACCGGCCTCTGAACCGATCTCTCCTTCCCCGATCAAGACCGTGCTAACCCTTGCTCCCTACCGAAAGATAGAGGTATAGGGGCTCACCAGACAACGGCTTAGTTAGCAATGATAGATCAGCCAAGTAATTTTTCAAGTCCTCGAAAGCCTTTTGGCACTCTTCATCCCAAACAAACTTTTTGGCTTTCCTCAAGACCTTAAAAAAGGGCAAACTTCTCTCTGCAAGGCGTGAAATAAAGCGATTCAACGCTATTAGCCGACCTATTAAACACTCGCACATCTTTGGCATCCCGAGGTGGTGCCATCTCTAATGGCCCCGACCTTTTCCTGGTTGGCCTCTATTCCTTTCTCCGTTACCATGTACCCTTAAACTTTCCCGACCTGACCCCAAAGGCACACTTCTTGGGGTTCACCATCCTATACTTCCTCCGGGGGTGTCAAACGTTTCGGCCAGGTCATGCACATGATCCACGGCTTTTATACTTTTGACCAACATATCGCTCACGTACACTTCCATGTTCTCCGCCGAGCGCTCCCCAAACATCTTATCCACCAACCTTTGGTATGTGGCCCCCGCATTCTTTAATCCGACGGCATTACTACATAGCGAATGTACCAAAAGAGGTGGTGAAGCACACCCTTTTTGGTCTTCTTCGCTGCTTTGATCGATGATATCCCTGTGATGCATCCATCATGCTAAGCGGTTCACATCCCGACGTCGAATCCACCAAATGATCAATTCGGGCAATGGGTAATAATCTTTAGGGCAAGCACGATTCAAATTCCTAAAGTCCACACACATGCGCCAATCGTCCTCCGTTTTTGGAACCAATACTGCATTAGATAGCCATTAAACTGGATTTCTTTAATGTGCCCTGTTTTCAACAACTTTTGCACCTCCGCCCTAATTATAGCATCCTTCTTAGGACCGAAGTTCATCTTTTTTTTTTTACCGGCTTATATGATGGATTAACATTAAGCCTATGTTCAGCGATGCTTGGATCTATTCCCACCAGGTCTTCCGCTGTCCAAGCAAATACATCCACATTACTCCTTAAAAACTCCACCAGCTCATCCCTTAATTCATCAGTCAACTCCTTCCCGACCTTAGTGACCTTATCAGGGTTACCTGGCACTAGCTCGACCATCATAATTTCATCATTGGGTTGGACATGCTCCACTCGGTTCGTTAAACCTAACCAACTTGTCTTTGTTTCTATCATCATCAAAAGCACTCCCCGCTTTCGCCGAATACTTTCTACGTACAATTTTCTAGCCATATATATCGATCACCATCGACTTCCCTACTTTCTCTCCCCAGAAATTTCATTTTTAGATGGTATACCAGGCACACCACCGCTTGGAAGGCATTTAGTGTCGGTCTACCCAACATGACATTATAAGAGGGCGGTGCCTCGACTATCAAAAATCGAATCATTCTAGTTTTTACGATTAGGCTCTTACCCAAAGAGACAAGCAAAGTAATCATACCTATTGGTTGGATCATCCCTCCAAATCCGACCAACGCCGTGTCCAACGTCTCCAAGCCGACGGAGGTCCATCTTCTTATAGCAATCATAGAATAGAATATCCGCTTTGAACTCCCGGTATCCACAAATACCCGCTGCACATCATAATTAGAGATCGTCATTTGTGATCACAAGGGCATCGCTTGTGAGGTGTTACAATACCCCCGCAATCCTCCTCGTCCAAATTGGATACTCGGCCCTTGACCGACTGTTCCACCTTCAACTGTTCTTGCACCCGATCTCGTGCCGCTCTCTCACATAATTTTTCCGAGCTCGCCTCGAATCTCCTTCCGCCGACCCTCCAACAATCATCCGGATGACCTCACGCCGAGGTGGGGCGGAGGTGGAGGTAGCTCTTCCCTTCCTCCCCTACGCTCGGCTCCCGCCGAGGTTGATGATATCCCCCTGGTTATCCCTCTTATATTCCCCTTTTTTCTCCTTTTTGTCAATGTACACAAATTCCTAAGGTGACTGCTTGAATGAGCCGTTCAATCTCATCCCTCGGTGTGTGCACCGATCCGTTGTGTGCCCATACTCATTGTGAAATCTACAAAACTCCTTACATTTCGCTTTTTATCAAGCGCCTCTGCGCGCTTTGGCCACCTCAGTCGGGATGCCTCTCAATAGCTACAAGCACTTCGCCCGAGGACAGCCAAAGGCGTATACTTCTCAAACCTCGGCCTTTCCCCATTGCCTCGGACCTCGGCCTTCTTCCGAGGTACTTTGTCTTCCCGATCTTCCCTCCCCGTCTCTTCTATTCTCTCCTTCCTCTCTTTTCATTTTTCTCGCCTCTTCCCGGGTTTATATATTTCTCCGCCCGAGCTAACACTCGTCAAATGTCTTAGCAGGCTCTATCACTAATGATTCAAAGAACTCCCCATCCTCGGGCCCTGAGCTAGGGCATTGGCCGAATTTCTGGACTAGCCGACGGCACCTCCAACTTTGCCGCGTAAACCTCGGATATAGCTCAAGTCCTTCCCCTTCTCTCGTTTGATACTAAACAGGTCGGGGCGCTTTTGGTACTTACGGCAACTCGTGAATCGATTAAGGAAAGCCGAGCTAAAGTCATCAAAATTCGAATGGAGCCCGGGCAAGTGGCTAAACCATTTCTTTGAGCCGATTTCGTCAAAGTGGTAGGAAAAACTCTACACATCACTCCGTCCGGTGAATCGTAGTAGAGCAAATAAGCGTTCTCAAAATGGCAAAGATGGTCCCACGGATCGTGGTACCATCATATTCGCTCGGAGCTCGGTATGATGCCGAAGCTCGTCTGCCATCACCTCTTCCGAGAAGGGTGTTCTCGCCTCACCCGAATCGGCCGCCTCCTGGTACTCCGGCCACTCTCCGACGAATATCTCGCACCTCACGGTGGAGGTCATCCATCCGTTCGACCAATCTTGGTCCTCGGTAGACACATGTTCCGCCCTTGATGAATGTACTTCTTCCGCCATAGTTGGCCGCCGACCTCTTTCTCCTACCTCCGGAGGGAACCACAAGGGGGACCATCGGAGGGGGACCACGGGAGGAGGAGGGGGACCACCGGAGGAGCTGGTGGTGGAAGCATCTCCCTCAGCGTCTCTCCACCGTCCGCTCCATGACTCTAGTGATGAAGCCACCCAATTGTTCAAAGAACATTGGACTCAAATCTATACTCCCCCATATATGCGGCGTCATGTCCATCCGCTCCCCGTCCTCTCGCACCCGCCGCCTCCCGCCGTTCACCGGGAGTGGTGGGGGCGGAGGTGGAACATCTCTCTTGCGTGACTACGCCGGAGTATCTCCCAATGTCACGGTTCAAATCATCTTCCAAGCTTCTCCTAACCTCCTCCATAGCCAAAACTCGAATCTCACGTCTCTCGCTCAATGTTTCCCATGAGACGGTGCCACTTGATTACTCCCAAAATTACTTCTCCTCGCCGATCACCTTCCCGACGCAAACCACCACGAAACCCGCACAAAGGGGGCCGGAGGGGCTCCCGCGTACCCTCTCCGATGCTTAAGTCGGTATTGTGAGAAGGAAGCAAAAGCTAGAGAGAGAAAAGCAATGTAACAAAAAATGGGATTAGGTTAGAATGAACCTGGGCTTGGGCCTTTTATACCTTAGCCCGATTAGGGTTTCCGTAAAATCCGGGGATTCCGTTTCTGATTTGGTGTCGAGTCATCATTAGATTAGGATCGGATCTCATTAAAAACCCTAATTTTACGCCGCAATACCGAGCTCCGATCTCTCGAACACGCGGTCCTTTGTGTTGATGCAAAACCCTTTAAATCTTCCAAGGCATCCTCAGTCTCATACATCTCATAGGCCGAACTGACCTCTTTCTTCTCAAGTCATGTTAAACTTTAACACGCCCACAACAGTCGGCTCAAGATCTTTACGACTCTACACAGTCGGCTCAACACAACAATTTGAACTCGGGCTCGACAGCCGCCCAAGTTGATAAGCCGTATACCAATCTCTGCCGTAAGCCTCCACGGATCGGCCCATTATTTAACGCTAATGGACCATCCTAAGGCTATGGGCCTCATCATTTCGGTCCAATGCTCGGTATCACCAGGTCGGCCAAACACTCCTGACCTATCAGTCACCCAATGTCCTGGCCTATCGTGTCGGCCCAGGACAAATCATTTGCCCTTATCAATTCCTCCCCCAACTATGGGTTGGTCTCGCACCTCACCCATAGTTGCTCATAGCCGAACCGACCTAACATTTAGGGTTTGTGCTTTTCACTTTCCCCGCCGACTCTTGGCTTTTCAAACTCCCCGCCCTTTGGCCTTTCAAGTACCGACACGCGGATTTGATTGATGAGACATCTTTTCGCTTCCCCGACGCCTCGTGAGACCGTCCAATCATCTCCTCGAAAATCGAGGCACCCCTTGTCTTCTCTCTCCCCTTATAAAAGCCATCTTCCTCCTCCATTTTTCACTTTCCCACATTTCAAATTTCGAGCGTTCTTCCCAAAGAAACACTCTTCTTCTCCTAGCGAAATTCTCCAGGTTAGATAGGCTTCAAAAGTTCCACATCCCGGACTACTTTCCTCCTTCAACCTCATATTTCTATCCAAAAGTAACCCTTTCCTTTCCGTTTTCTTTTCTTTTAATATGGCATCCTCTTCCTCTCACTCAACACCGTCGGACGTGGTTGTCGCCGACTTAGAACGGTGGCGATGACGACGGACTCTGTTCCTCCACCACTTTCCCTCACCGAGTCCGCCCGGACCCGACGCGATCGAATCTAGCTCGATTCAGTCGTGGTTCGACACAAATAGAGATCCAAACTCCATGCTCGGGTCCTCGCCCGTATATCCTCACGATTTCAAGGAGACTACCTTATCACCCCAATCTTGAGACCATTAAAAGGACAGCCCAAATTCCTTCCTCTTTCAAACTCTATCTACCCAACAGATCGACCGACTAACCTCTCCACCCAATGCCCTGGCCTTCTTTGCGGTCGGATAGAGGGAGGTCTCCGATTCCCCATCCATCCATTCATGGCGGGGGGTATCCGAGTTCTCCTGGTACCTTTGAATCGCCTAGCTCCGAACTCCTTCCGCATCTTAGCCGCCATAATTTTGACTAAGTACCTAGATATAGAACCCACTCTGGACCTATTCTTCACAGGCAATTCCATCCTGAAGAACAACGATGGAACCTTTGCCATCCATATGTTCGGGGCAACTGCCTAGAACCCCGACCGAACCGCCATGGAGAAACTTCGGTGATCTTTGAGTGGTGACTTCATTCTGCCTCAACCACTCCAGGCCGAGGCACGCTTGGCCCCCGATCTCCCGAGCTCGGGTTGGCTTTGCCGATCCTTCCCAGTCTTGCCGAGCTCCACAATTCTAAGAAGGAGGTCATCTTCTTTGGCTCGGGAGACTAAACTCCTGAGGAGAACCGCCGGGTACAAGGATGGGGAAGAGGTCAACAAGGCTACGGTGGCTTCTGCAGAGGCCAAAATAAAGGCTTTGGAGACGATAATGCGACCTCAAGACCGAGCTAAGCGATCTCCGGCTCCGAGATGTCTTTGTCGAATGTCGCCCGAAGCCGAGGGGGCATAGAAGGCTGATCGGCAAAGTTTCCTCACCTCCCCGAGGGCTCTTCCATAGTTCGGGCCATTCGAGAGAGGGTGAAGCAAGCCTTTCTAAGCTCTAAGGAATTTATCGAGTTCTCTCTCAGTATACGCCATGGAGTACTATGGTTTTGCTTTTGACCGGCCGAGCTTCAACTCGAGGAACGCGTATCACTATCGAGCCCTTTGATCGCCGAGGTCCCCGAAGGATTCTCCGCCGACCCCAAAGGCTTTGTGTTTTCGACGAGGCGGAGCGTCTCAACCTTGCTCCCGTGGAGGAGTTCATAGAGTCCTTATCTCAGCTCCTTTTATCCTCCACCTTGCCTCCTCGGAGGTCCTTCACAAGCTCCTGGGCTCGGTCATCCTCTCGGCTTCTGCAGTCAAGTTCGGGATATCCCGGGATGACGATCCCGAACTCGCTCTCATAGACGATGTGACCATCTCCATGGATGACCGAACACCGAGAATGTTCCCCCTACTACTTAGGAGTTTAGTTTTGCTTTTGTAATTTTCCATCATGTACTTGTATTTATTTTGAATGATCAATAAAGTTTCTTCGCACTTTCATTTCTCGATCTCTTATCTACTATTCTTGTAAATTTTTTTTTGTTAAAAAGATTGGCATATCGTGCTCCTCGTGGCCCCAAGTATTTGGAGACTAGCTCGAGCTGAGCTCCAAATACTTGTCAATTTTCTTTCGAAAGAAGCTGGCTCGAGCCGAGCTCCTCGCATGGCCTCATGGCCCCAAGTATTTGGAGACTAGCTCGAGCTGAGCTCCAAATACTTGTCGATTTCATCAAAGGAAGCTGGCTCGAGCCGAGCTCCTCACATGGCCTCGTGGCCCCAAGTATTTGGAGACTAGCTCGAGCTGAGCTCCAAATACTTGTCAATTTTCTTTCGAAGGAAGCTGGCTCGAGCCGAGCTCCTTGCATGGCCTCATGGCCCCAAGTATTTGGAGACTAGCTCGAGCTGAGCTCCAAATACTTGCCGCCCATCAAAGGAAGGCGGCTCGAGCCGAGCTCCTCGCATGGCCTCGTGGCCCCAAGTATTTGGAGACTAGCTCGAGCTGAGCTCCAAATACTTGTCGCTTTTCTTTCAAAGGAAGGCGCTCGAGCCGAGCTCCTCGCATGGCCTCGTGGCCCCAAGTATTTGGAGACTAGCTCGAGTGAGCTCCAAATACTTGTCGCCATCAAGGAAGGCGGCTCGAGCCGAGCTCCTCGCATGGCCTCGTGGCCTCAAGTATTTGGGGACTAGCTCGAGTTGAGCTCCAAATACTTGTCGGTTTCATCAAAGGAAGGCTGGCTCGAGCCGAGCTCCTCGCATGGCCTCGTGGCCCCAAGTATTTGGAGACTAGCTCGAGTGAGCTCCAAATACTTGTCGGGTTTCATCAAGGAAGCTAGCTCGAGCCGAGCTCCTCGCATGGCCTCGTGGCCCAAGTATTTGGAGACTAGCTCGAGTGAGCTCCAAATACTTGTCGATTTTTTATCTTTTCCACTTTCCGAACTCATAGTGTGGTAGCAAATCATTTCATTCAAAACAAGTGGATTGATTACATCAGATATTTCTCTATTCTAGGAATGATATTTCTTCAAATTGCAACTGTTCCAAGCCCTCGGGAGTTTTCGACCTCCGATCTCTTCCCGGCTAAACGCCCTCCCGCTAGTACCTTGACCACCCGAAGTGGTCCTTCCCAATTCGCATCCAATTTCCCTTTGTTTTTGCTAGCATCGGACCTTCTTAAAACTAAATCTCCGACCTGAAAGGCCCTTTTCTTTACTTTCTTGTCATAAGCTGCCTTAATCCTTCCTCGTGTCTTTTCCATCTGCAAAAATGCCATTTCCCTTTTCTCATTTACCGTATCCAATGCCTCTCGAATCAACAGCTCATTAATATTTTCATCAAAATTCTGAACCCGATGTGTTTCCATCCCGATCTCCGCCGGTATGACAGCATCCATACCATACACCAAGCTGAACGGAGCCTCGCCAGTGGCCTCCTTCGGATTAGTTCGATAAGCCCACAACACCGAACTGAGCTCCCGAACCCACGCTCCTCCTGCCTTCTCTAGCCAAGCTTTCAATCCTTGGACAAGAATTCTATTAGTCACTTCCACCTGCCCATTAGCCTGCGGGTGAGCCACCGAAGTGAAGTTTTGCTTGATCTTCATTTCCTCACACCAAGCTCGGTTTACGCTTCCGAATGCGTCCCCATTATCTCGATATCAAGGCCCGAGGCACTCCATACCGACACACTATATTGTGCCAAATAAATTTCATTACTGCATCCTCATTTATCTTAGCAAGAGGTTCTGCCTCCATCCACTTGCTAAAATAGTCGATTGCCACAATCAAGAATTTCCTCTGACCTGAAGCCGGAGGAAAAGGACCCACGATGTCAATTCCCCATTTTGCAAACGGACATGCCGAGCTCATCGTCATGAGTTCTTCCGCCGGTCGATGTACCAAAGGCGCATGGATCTGACATTTTTCGCATGTTCTCACCAACTTCTCTGCTTCCTCTTTCAGGTAAGGCCAAAAATACCCTGCCCTAAGGACTTTTTTCATCAAAATTCTTGCTCCCATGTGATTCCCACAACAACCTTCATGTATCTCTCTGAGCACATATGTACCCTCTTCTCCACTCAAACACCTCAAAAAGGCATAGAGAAGCCTCTCTTATATAACTTATCCCCGATAATGCAAAAACGTGTCGCTCGAATTTTCGGTCCGAGCCGCTTCACGCCACCGTTGGTAAGACCCCTCCTTTAAGTAAGCTATGATAGCCGACCTCTAATCCTCTTTCTCCTCAATCTCTCCGACTTCCAACCCCAGTGCCGTTTCCTTTGCTACCAAAAGTGTGATCTGTTTAGCTTGATTCTCCAAGGCCGAACTGGCCAATTTTGCCAGAAAATCCGCTCGACCATTTTCTTCCCTCGGGACCTGACATATCTTGATTTCCTTCACTCTTCCTTCTAAAGCTCGATATGCTTCAACATACCTCTTCATCCTTTCTTCCCTCACCTCAAACTCTCCCATAACTTGTTTATGGACGAGCCGAGAGTCCATGTAAATTACCATCCTAATGACCCCCATCTCAATGGCCATTTGCATTCCTCTCGATGAATGCTTCATACTCTGCCTCATTATTAGATAGCTTGAACTCCAACCTCACAAAGAAAGTCATTTTTCGATCCCTTGCGGGCTGATCAAAACAATACCAAAGACCACATCCCGAACTCCTCTTGAACCATCCACATAAATCACCCAAGCTCCTTCACGCTATCATCTCTAGTTGATTCTTGAACAAAATCTGCCAAAGCCGAGCTTTAATGGCCGATCTGTTCTCAAATCGAATATCATACTCACTCATTTCGATAGCCCACTTCACTAACCTCCCCGCTACCTCGGGTTTACTCATCACATTTCTCAACGGAAGATTAGTTCGAACGATTACCTTATGCGAAAAGAAATACGGCCGAAGTCTCTCGCGATCACCACCAAGGCCAAACCCGCCCTCGATCTCCGCATATCACAGCTCGGCATTCCTCAAAACTTTACTGACATAGTATACCGGCCTCTGAACCGATCTCTCCTCCCTGATCAAGACCGTGCTAACCCGTTGCTCCCCTACCGAAAGATAGAGGTATAGGGGCTCACTGAACGGCTTAGTTAGCAATGATAGATCGGCCAAGTAATTTTTCAAGTCCTCGAAAGCCTTTTGGCACTCTTCATCCCAAACAAACTTTTTGGCTTTCCTCAAGACCTTAAAAAGGGCAAACTTCTCTCTGCAAGGCATGAAATAAAGCGATTCAACGCTGCTTAGCCGACCTATTAAACATGCACATCTTTGGCATCCCGAGGTGGTGCCATCTCTCTAATGGCCCCGACCTTTTCGGGTTGGCCTCTATTCCTTTCTCCGTTACCATATACCCCGAAACTTTCCCGACCTGACCCCAAAGGCACACTTCTTGGGGTTCAGCTTCATCATATACTTCTTTAGGGTGTCAAACGTTTCGGCCAGGTCATGCACATGATCCACGACTTTTATACTTTTGACCAACATATCGCTCACGTACACTTCCATGTTCTGCCGAGCCGCTCCCCAAACATCTTATCCACCAACCTTTGGTATGTGGCCCCGCATTCTTTAATCCGAACGGCATTACTACATAGCGAATGTACCAAAAGAGGTGGTGAAGCACACCCTTTTTGGTCTTCTTGGCTGGATCGATGATATCCTTGTGATGCATCCATCATGCTAAGCGTTCACATCCCGACGTCGAATCCACCAAACATCAATTCGGGGCAATGGGTAATAATCTTTAGGGCAAGCACGATTCAAATTCCTAAATTCCACACACATGCGCCAATCGTCCCTCCGTTTTGGAACCAATCTTTGCATTAGATAGCCATTCGAAACTGGATTTCTTTAATGTGCCCTGCTTTCAACAACTTTTGCACCTCCGCCCTAATTATAGCATCCTTCTTAGACCGAAGTTCCTCTTTTTTGTTTTACCGGCTTATATGATGGATTAACATTAAGCTATGTTCAGCGATGCTTGGATCTATCCCCACCAGGTCTTCCGCTGTCCAAGCAAATACATCCACATTTACTCCTTAAAAACTCCACCACTCATCCCTTAATTCATCATCAACTCCTTCCCGACCTTAGTGACCTTATCAGGGTCACCTGACACTAGCTCGACCATCATCATTTCATCATTGGGTTGGACATGCTCCACTGGTTCGTCCAACCTAACCAACTTGTCTTTGTTTCTATCATCATCAAAAGCACTCCCCCTTTCTGCCTTCTGAATACTTTCTACGTACAATTTTCTAGCCATATACTGATCACCATCGACTTCCCCTACTTTCTCTCCCACAGGAAATTTCATTTTTAGATGGTATACCAGACACCACTGCTTGGAAGGCATTTAGTGTCGGTCTACCCAACATGACATTATAAGAGGACGGTGCCTCGACTATCAAAAATCGAATCATTCTAGTTTTACGATTAGGCTCCTTACCCAAAGAGACAGGCAAAGTAATCATACCTATTGGTTGGATCATCCCTCCAGCGAATCCGACCAACGCCGTGTCCACCGTCTCCAAGCCGACACGGAGGTCCATCTTCTTATAGCAATCATAGAATAGAATATCCATTTGAACTCCCAGTATCCACAAATACCCGCTGCACATCATAATTAGAGATCGTCGCTGTGATCACAAGGGCATCGTTGTGAGGTGTTACAATACCCCTGCAATCCTCTGGTCCAAATTGGATACTCGGCCCTTGACCGACCTGTTCCACCTTCAACTGTTCTTGCACCCGATCTGGTCTTTGCCGCTCTCACATAATTTTTCCGAGCTCGCCTCGAATCTCCTTCCGCCGACCTCCAACAATCATCCGGATGACCTCACGCCGAGGTGGGGCGGAGGTGGAGTAGCTCTTCCCTTTCCTCCCCCTACGCTCGGCTCCCGCCGAGGTTGATGATATCCCGGTTATCCCTCTTATATTCCCCTTTTTCTCCTTTTTGTCAATGTACACAAATTCCCTAAGGTGACTGCTTGAATGAGCCGTTCAATCTCATCCCTCGTGTGTGTGCACCGATCCATTGTGTGCCCATACTCATTGTGAAATCTACAAAACTCCTTACATTTCGCCTTTTTATCAAGCGCCTCTGTGTCGCTTTGGCCACCTCAGTCGATGCCTCTCAATAGCTACAAGCACTTCGCCCGAGGGATGACCAAAGGCGTATACTTCTCAAACCTCGGCCTTCCCCCCATTGCCTCAGACCTCGGCTTCTTCTGAGGTACTTTGTCTTCCCGATCTTCCCTCCTGTCTCGTCTATTCTCTCCTTCCTCTCTTTTCATTTTTCTCGCCTCTTCCAGGTTTATATATTTCTCCGCCCGAGCTAACAGCTCGTCAAATGTCTTAGCAGGCTCTATCACTAATGATTCAAAGAACTCCCCATCCCTCAGGCCCTGAGCTAGGGCATTGGCCAGAATTTCTGGACTAGCTGACGGCACCTCCAACTTTGCCGATGTAAACCTCGGATATAGCTCAAAGTCCTTCCCCTTCTCTCTTTGATACTAAACAGGTCGGGGCGCTTTTTTTGGTACTGGCAACTCGTGAACTGATTAAGGAAAGCCGAGCTAAAGTCATCAAAATTCGAATGGAGCCCGGACAAGCTGGCTAAACCACTGCTGAGCCAATTTCGTCAAAGTGGTAGGAAAAACTCTACACATCACTCCGTCCGTGAATCTGTGTAGTAGAGCGGCGTTCTCAAAATGGCAAAGATGGTCCCACGGATGCGTGGTACCATCATATTCGGCTCGAGCTCGGTATGATGCCGGGAAGCTCGTCTGCCATCACCCTCTTCCGAGAAGGGTGTTCTCGCCTCACCCGAATCTGCAGCTCGCTCCTCGGGTACTCGGCCCACTCTCCGACGAATATCTCGCACCTCACGGTGGAGGTCATCCATCCGTTCCGACCAATCTTGGTCCTCAGTAGACACATGTTCCTCCCTTGATGAATGTACTTCTTCCGCCATAGTTGGCCGCCGACCTCTTTCTCCTACCTCCGGAGGAACCACAGGAGGGGGGACCATCGGAGGGGGGACCACAGGAGGAGGAGGGACCACCGGAGGAGCTGGTGGTGGAAGCATCTCCCTCAAGCGTCTCTCCACCGTCCGCTCCACACTCTAGTGATGAAGCCACCCAATTGTTCAAAGAACATTGGACTCAAATCTATACTCCCCAGGACATAGGCGTCATGTCCATCCGCTCCCGTCCTCGCACTCCGCCTCCGCCGTTCACCGGGAGTGGTGGGGCGGAGGTGGAACATCTCTTGCGTGACTACGCCGGGAGTATCTCCTCGGCCGGCGTACGGTTCAAATCATCTTCCAAGCTTCTCTAACCTCCTCCATAGCCAAAACTCGAATCTCACATCTCTGCTCAATGTTTCCCCAGACGGTGCCACTTGATTACTCCCAAAATTACTTCTCCTCGCCGATCACCTTCCCCGACGCAAACCACCACGAAACCTGCACAAAGGGGGGCCGGAGGGGGGCTCCGGCGTACCCTCTCCGATGCTTAAGTCGGTATTGTGAGAAGGAAGCAAAAGCTAGAGAGAGAAAAACAATGTAACAATAAAAAATGGGATTAGGTTAGAATGAACCTGGGCTTGGGCCTTTTATACCTTAGCTTGGATTAGGGTTTCCGTAAAATCCGGGATTCCGTTACGATTTGGTGTCAGAGTCATCATTAGATTAGGATCGGATCTCATTAAAAACCCTAATTTTACGCCTGCAATACCAGAGCTCCGATCTCTCAGAACACGTCGGTCCTTTGTGTTGATGCAAAACCCTTTAAATCTTCCAAGGCATCCTCGCCTCATACATCTCATAAAGCCGAATCGACCTCTTTCTTCTCAAGTCATGTTAAACTTTAACACGTCCACAACAGTCGGCTCGGCAAGATCACGACTCTACAGTGTCGGCTCAACACAACAATTTGAACTCGGGCCTTGACAGCCGCCCAAGTTGATAAGCCATATACCAATCTCTGCTCGTGTAGCCTCCACGGATCGCCCATTATTTAACGCTTAATGTACCATCCTAAGGCTATGGGCCTCATCATTTCGGTCCAATGCTCGGTATCACCAGTGTCGGCCAAACACTCACTAGACCTGTCGATCGTCGGGTCCAATGTCTGGGCCTGTCAGTCGGCCTGCACAATCATTTGCCCTTATCAATTCCTCCCCCAACTATGGGTTGGTCCGCACCTCACCCATAGTTGCTCATATAAACCGAATCGACCTAACATTTAGGGTTTGTGCTTTTCACTTTCCCGCCGACTCTTGGCTTTTCAAACTCCCGCCGCCCTTTGGCCTTTCAAGTACGACACGCGGATTTGATTGATGAGACATCTTTTTCGCTTCCCGACGCCTCGTGACCGTCCAATCATCTCCTCGAAAATCGAGGCACCCCTTTGTCTTCTCTCCCCTTATAAAAGCCATCTTCCTCCTCCATTTTCACTTTCCCACATTTCAAATTTCAGAGCGTTCTTCCCAAAACACTCTTCTTCTCCGTGAAATTCTCCAGGTTCCGATAGGCTTCAAAAGTTCCACATCCCGACTACTTTCCTCCTTCAACCTCATATTTCTATCCGATGAAGTAACCCTTTCCTTTCCAGTTTTCTTTTCTTTTAATATGGCATCCTCTTCCTCTCACTCAACACCGTCGGACGTGGTTGTCGCCGACTTAGAACGGTGGGCGATGACGACGGGCTCTGTTCCTCCACCACTTTCCCTCACCGGAGTCCGCCCATCGGACCCCGACGCGACTGAATCTAGCCTGATTCAGGTCGTGGTTCTGACACAATAGAGATCCAAACTCCATGCTCGGGTCCCTTACCCGTATATCCTCACGATTTCAAGGAGACTACCTTATTAGCCCCCAATCTTCAGACCATTAAAAGGACAGCCCAAATTCCTTCCTCTTTCAAACTCTATCTACCCAACAGATCTGACCGACCTAACCGGCCTCCACCCAATGCCCTGGCCTTCTTTGCAGGTCAGATAGAGGGAGGTCTCCGATTCCCCATCCATCCATTCATGGCCGGGGTATCTGAGTTCTCCCGGGTACCTTTGAATCAGCTAGCTCCGAACTCCTTCCGCATCTTAGCCGGCTTCATAATTTTGACTAAGTACCTAGATATAGAACCCACTCTGGACCTATTCTTCACAGGCAATTCCATCCTGAAGAACAACGATGGAACCTTTGCCATCCAATATGTTCAGGGCAACTGCCCGAACCCCGACCGAACCGCCATGGAGAAACTTCGGTGATCTTTGAAATGGTGACTTCATTCTGCCTCAACCACTCCAAGGCCGAGGCACAGTTGGCCGCCCTGATCTCCCGAGCTCGGGTTGGCTTTGCCGATCCTTCCCAGAGTGCCGAGCTCCACAATTCTAAGAAGGAGGTCATGCGGCTGAAAGCTCGGGAGACTAAACTCCTAGAGGAGAACCGCCGGTACAAGGATGGGGAAGAGGTCAACAAGGCTACGGTGGCTTCTCTAGAGGCCAAAATAAAGGCTTTGGAGACTGATAATGCTGACCTCAAGACCGAGCTAAGCGATCTCTAGCTCCGATGTACTGTCAATGTCGACCAAGCCCGAGCTGAGGGCGTAGAAGCTGGTCGGCAAAGTTTCCTCACCTCCCCCGAGGGCTCTTCCATAGTTCAGGCCATTCGAGAGAGGGTGAAGCAAGCCTTTCTAAGCTCTAAGGAATTTATCAGAGTTCTCTCTGTATCTGCCATGGAGTACTATGGCTTTGCTTTTGACCAGGCGAGCTTCAACTCGGGAACGGTATCACTACCGGAGCCCTTTGATCGCCGAGGTCCTCGAAGGATTCTGCGCCCCCCAAAGGCTTTGTGTTTTTCGACGAGGCGGAGCGTCTCAACCTTGCTCTCTGTGGAGGAGTTCATAGAGTCCTATCTGCTCCTTTTATCCTCCACCCCGCCTCCTCCCGGCTCGACCAGGTCCTTCACAAGCTCCTGGGCTCGGTCATCCTCTCGGCTTCTGCGCAGGTCAAGTTCGAGATATCCCGGATGACGATCCTGAACTCGCTCTCATAGACGATGTGACCATCTCCATGGATGACCTGAACACCGAGAATGTTCCCCCTACTACTTAAGAGTTTAGTTTTGCTTTTGTAATTTTCCATCATGTACTTATATTTATTTTGAATGATCAATAAAGTTTCTTCGCACTTTCATTTCTCGATCTCTTATCTACTATTCTTGTAATTTTTTTTTGTTAAAAAGATTGGCATATCGTGCTCCTCGTGGCCCCAAGTATTTGGAGACTAGCTCGAGCTGAGCTCCAAATACTTGTCAATTTTCTTTCGAAGGAAGCTGGCTCGAGCCGAGCTCCTCGCATGGCCTCATGGCCCCAAGTATTTGGAGACTAGCTCGAGCTGAGCTCCAAATACTTGTCGATTTCATCAAGGAAGGCTCGCTCGAGCCGAGCTCCTCGCATGGCCTCGTGGCCCCAAGTATTTGGAGACTAGCTCGAGCTGAGCTCCAAATACTTGTCAATTTTCTTTCGCAGGAAGCTGGCTCGAGCCGAGCTCCTTGCATGGCCTCATGGCCCCAAGTATTTGGAGACTAGCTCGGTGAGCTCCAAATACTTGCCCGATTTCATCAAAGGAAGGCGCTCGAGCCGAGCTCCTCGCATGGCCTCGTGGCCCCAAGTATTTGGAGACTAGCTCGAGCCGAGCTCCAAATACTTGTCGCTTTCTTTCAAGGAAGGCGCTCGAGCCGAGCTCCTCGCATGGCCTCGTGGCCCCAAGTATTTGGAGACTAGCTCGAGTGAGCTCCAAATACTTGTCGGTTTCATCAAGGAAGGCGCTCGGCTCGAGCCGAGCTCCTCGCATGGCCTCGTGGCCTCAAGTATTTGGGGACTAGCTCGAGTTGAGCTCCAAATACTTGTCAGTTTCATCAAAGGAAGCTGGCTCGAGCCGAGCTCCTCGCATGGCCTCGTGGCCCCAAGTATTTGGAGACTAGCTCGAGCTGAGCTCCAAATACTTGTCAGTTTCATCAAAGGAAGCTAGCTCGAGCCGAGCTCCTCGCATGGCCTCGTGGCCCCAAGTATTTGGAGACTAGCTCGAGCTGAGCTCCAAATACTTGTTAGTTTTTATCTTTTCCACTTTCCGAACTCATAGTGTGGTAGCGAATCATTTCATTCAAAACAAGTGGATTGATTACATCAGATATTTCTCTATTCTAGGAATGATATTTCTTCAAATTGCAACTGTTCCAAGCCCTCGGGAGTTTTCGACCTCCGATCTCTTCCAGCTCGTACGCCCCTCCTGCTAGTACCTTGACCACCCGAAGTGGTCCTTCCCAATTCGCATCCAATTTCCCTTTGTTTTTGCTAGCATCGGACCTTCTTAAAACTAAATCTCCGACCTGAAAGGCCCTTTTCTTTACTTTCTTGTCATAAGTCGCCTTAATCCTTCCTCGTGTCTTTCCATCTCGCAAAATGCCATTTCCTTTTCTCATTTATCAGTATCGAATGCCTCTCGAATCAACGGCTCATTAATATTTTCATCAAAATTCTGAACCCGATGTGTTTCCATCCCGATCTCCGCCTGTATGATGACAAAGATCCATACCATACACCAAGTGAACGAGCCTCGCCGGTGGCCTCCTTCGGATTAGTTCGATAAGCCCACAACACCGAATCGAGCTCCCGAACCCACGCTCCTCCGCCTCTCTAGCCAAGCTTTCAATCCTTGGACAAGAATTCTATTAGTCACTTCCACTGCCCGTTAGCTGCGGGTGAGCCACCAAGTGAAGTTTTGCTTGATCTTCATTTCCTCACACCAAGCTCGGATTTACGCCGCATGAATCGCGTCCCATTATCGATATCAAGGCCCGAGGCACTCCATACCGACACACTATATTGTGCCAAATAAATTTCATTACGGCATCCTCATTTATCTTAGCAAGAGGTTCTGCCTCCACCCACTTGCTAAAATAGTCGATTGCCACAATCAAGAATTTCCTCTGACCTGAAGCCGGAGGAAAAGGACCCACGATGTCAATTCCCCATTTTGCAAACGGACATGCCGAGCTCATCGTCATGAGTTTTTCCGCCGGTCGATGTACCAAAGGCGCATGGATCTGACATTTTTCGCATGTTCTCACCAACTTCTCTGCTTCCTCTTTCAGGTAAGGCCAAAAATACCCCGCCCTAAGGACTTTTTCATCAAAATTCTTGCTCCCATGTGATTCCCACAACAACCTTCATGTATCTCTCTGAGCACATATGTACCCTCTTCTCCACTCAAACACCTCAGCAAAGGCATAGAGAAGCCTCTCTTATATAACTTATCCCCGATAATGCAAAAACGTGTCGCTCGAATTTTCAGTCGAGCTGCTTCACGCCTACCTGTTGGTAAGACCCCCTCCTTTAAGTAAGCTATGATAGCCGACCTCCAATCCTCTTTCTCCTCAATCTCTCCGACTTCCAACCCCAGTGCCGTTTCCTTTGCTACCAAAAGTGTGATCTGTTTAGCTTGATTCTCCAAGGCCGAACTGGCCAATTTTGCCAGAAAATCCGCTCGACCATTTTCTTCCCTCGGGACCTGACATATCTTGATTTCCTTCACTCTTCCTTCTAAAGCTCGATATGCTTCAACATACCTCTTCATCCTTTCTTCCCTCACCTCAAACTCTCCCATAACTTGTTTATGGACGAGCTGAGAGTCCATGTAAATTACCATCCTAACAGCCCCCATCTCAATGGCCATTTGCATTCCTCTGATGAATGCTTCATACTCTGCCTCATTATTAGATAGCTTGAACTCCAACCTCACATCAAAGTCATTTTCGATCCTCACTTGGGGCTGATCAAAACAATACTAGCACCACATCCCGAACTCCCTACTGAACCATCCACATAAATCACCCAAGCTCCTTCATCGCTATCATCTCTAGTTGATTCTTGAACAAAATCGCCAAAGCCGAGCTTTAATGGCCGATCTGTTCTCAAATCCAATATCATACTCACTCAGCTCGATAGCCCACTTCACTAACCTCCCCGCTACCTCAGGTTTACTCATCACATTTCTCAACGGAAGATTAGTTCGAACGATTACCTTATGCGAAAAGAAATACGGCCGAAGTCTCCTCGCAGTCACCACCAAGGCCAAACCCGCCTTCTCGATCTCCGCATATCGCAGCTCGGCATTCCTCAAAACTTTACTGACATAGTACACCGGCCTCTGAACCGATCTCTCCTCCCTGATCAAGACCGTGCTAACCCCTTGCTCCCCTACCGAAAGATAGAGGTATAGGGGCTCACCAGGCAACGGCTTAGTTAGCAATGATAGATCAGCCAAGTAATTTTTCAAGTCCTCGAAAGCCTTTTGGCACTCTTCATCCCAAACAAACTTTTTGGCTTTCCTCAAGACCTTAAAAAAGGGCAAACTTCTCTCTGCAAGGCATGAAATAAAGCGATTCAACGCTGCTAGCCGACCTATTAAACACTGCACATCTTTGGCATCCCGAGGTGGTGCCATCTCTCTAATGGCCCTGACCTTTTCCGGGTTGGCCTCTATTCCTTTCTCCGTTACCATGTACCCCAGAAACTTTCCCGACCTGACCCCAAAGGCACACTTCTTGGGGTTCAGCTTCATCCTATACTTTCTCAGGGTGTCAAACGTTTCGGCCAGGTCATGCACATGATCCACAGCTTTTATACTTTTGACCAACATATCGTCTACGTACACTTCCATGTTCCTGCCGAGCTGCTCCCCAAACATCTTATCCACCAACCTTTGGTATGTGGCCCCCGCATTCTTTAATCCGAACGGCATTACTACATAGCAGAATGTACCAAAAGAGGTGGTGAAGCACACCCTTTTTTGGTCTTCTTCTGCTAGCCTGATCTGATGATATCCTTGTGATGCATCCATCATGCAAAGCAGTTCACATCCCGACGTCGAATCCACCAGCTGATCAATTCGGGGCAATGGGTAATAATCTTTAGGGCAAGCACGATTCAAATCCGTAAAGTCCACACACATGCGCCAATCGTCCTCCGTTTTTGGAACCAATACTGCATTAGATAGCCATTCTGGAAACTGGATTTCTTTAATGTGCCCTGCTTTCAACAACTTTTGCACCTCCGCCCTAATTATAGCATCCTTCTTAGGACCGAAGTTCCTCTTCTTTTGTTTTACCGCTTATATGATGGATTAACATTAAGCTTTATGTTCAGCGATGCTTGGATCTATTCCCACCAGGTCTTCCATTTGTCCAAGCAAATACATCCACATTACTCCTTAAAAACTCCACCAGCTCATCCCTTAATTCATCAGTCAACTCCTTCCCGACCTTAGTGACCTTATCAGGGTCACCTGGCACTAGCTCGACCATCATCATTTCATCATTGGGTTGGACATGCTCCACTGGTTCGTCCAACCTAACCAACTTGTCTTTGTTTCTATCATCATCAAAAGCACTCCCCTTTTCTCGCCTTCCTCAATACTTTCTACGTACAATTTTCTAGCCATATACTGATCACCATCGACTTCCCCTACTTTCTCTCCCACAGAAATTTCATTTTTAGATGGTATACCAGACACCACTGCTTGGAAGGCATTTAGTGTCGGTCTACCCAACATGACATTATAAGAGGGCGGTTGCCTCGACTATCAAAAATCGAATCATTCTAGTTTTACGATTAGGCTCCTTACCCAAAGAGACAATCAAGTAATCATACCTGTTGGTTGGATCATCCCTCCAGTAATCCGAATCAACGCCGTGTCCACCGTCTCCAAGCCGACACGGAGGTCCATCTTCTTATAGCAATCATAGAATAGAATATCCATTTGAACTCCCGGTATCCACAAATACCATTGCACATCATAATTAGAGATCGTCATTTGTGATCACAAGGGCATCGCCGTGAGGTGTTACAATACCCCTGCAATCCTCTGGTCCAAATTGGATACTCGGCCCTTGACCGACCTGTTCCACCTTCAATTGTTCTTGCACCCGATCTGGTGCTGCCGCTCTCACATAATTTTTCCGAGCTCGCCTCGAATCTCCTTTCGCCGACCCTCCAACAATCATCTGGATGACCTCACGCCGAGGTGGGGGCGGAGGTGGAGGTAGCTCTTCCCTTTCCTCCCCCCTACGCTCCGGCTCCCGCCGAGGTTGATGATATCCCCGGTTATCCCTCTTATATTCCCCTTTTTTCTCCTTTTTGTCAATGTACACAAATTCCCTAAGGTGACTGCTTGAATGAGCCGTTCAATCTCATCCTCGGTGTGTGCACCGATCATTGTGTGCCCATACTCATTGTGAAATCTACAAAACTCCTTACATTTCGCTTTATCGCGCCTCTGCGTCGCTTTGGCCACCTCGGTCGGGATGCCTCTCAATAGCTACAAGCACTTCGCCGAGGGATGACCCAAAGGCGTATACTTCTCAAACCTCGGCCTTCCCCCATTGCCTCGGACCTCGGCCTTCCAGGTACTTTGTCTTCCCAATCTTCCTCCTCTCTCTTCTATTCTCTCCTTCCTCTCTTTTCATTTTTCTCGCCTCTTCCCGGTTTATATATTTCTCCGCCCGAGCTAACGGCTCGTCAAATGTCTTAGCAGGCTCTATCACTAATGATTCAAAGAACTCCCCATCCTCGGGCCCGAGCTAGGGCATTGGCGAATTTGGACTAGCCGACGGCACCTCCAACTTTGCCAGTAAACCTCTGGATATAGCTCAAGTCCTTCCCCTTCTCTCTGTTTGATACTAAACAGGTCGGGGCGCTTTTGGTACTTACGGCAACTCGTGAACTGATTAAGAAAAGCCGAGCTAAAGTCATCAAAATTCGAATGGAGCCCGGGGCAAGGCAAGCTAAACCATTTCTTTGAGCCGATTTCGTCAAAGTGTTAGGAAAAACTCTACACATCACTCCGTCCGTGAATCGTGTAGAGCAAATGTTCTCAAAATGGCAAAGATGGTCCCACGGATCTGTGGTACCATCATATTCAAGCTCGTAGCTCGGTATGATGCGGAAGCTCGTCCGCCATCACCTCTTCCGAGAAGGGTGTTCTCGCCTCACCAATCGGCTGCGCCGCTCCCGGTACTCCAACCACTCTCCGACAAATATCTCGCACCTCACGGTGGAGGTCATCCATCCGTTCCGACCAATCTTGGTCCTCAGTAGACACATGCTCCGCCCTTGATGAATGTACTTCTTCCGCCATAGTTGGCCGCCGACCTCTTTCTCCTACCTCCGGAGGAACCACAGGAGGGGGGACCATCGGAGGGGGGACCACAGGAGGAGGAGGGACCACCGGAGGAGCTGGTGGTGGAAGCATCTCCCTCAAGCGTCTCTCCACCGTCTGCTCCACAGCTCTAGTGATGAAGCCACCCAATTGTTCAAAGAACATTGGACTCAAATCTATACTCCCCCCAGACATAGGCGTCTGTCCATCCGCTCCCATCCTCTGCACCCGCTGCCCTCCGCCGTTCACCGGGAGTGGTGGGGGCGGAGGTGGAACATCCTCCTACGTGACTACGCCCGGAGTATCTCCCAGTGGCGTACGGTTCAAATCATCTTCCAAGCTTCTCATAACCTCCTCCATAGCCAAAACTCGAATCTCACGTCTCTGCTCAATGTTTCCCACAGACGGTGCCACTTGATTACTCCCAAAAATTACTTCTCCTCGCTGATCACCTTCCCCGACGCAAACCATCACGAAACCTGCACAAAGGGGGGCCGGAGGGGGGCTCCGGCGTACCCTCTCCGATGCTTAAGTCAGTATTGTGAGAAGGAAGCAAAAGCTAGAGAGAGAGAAAAGCAATGTAACAGTAAAAAATGGGATTAGGTTAGAATGAACCTGGGCTTGGGCCTTTTATACCTTAGCCCGGATTAGGGTTTCCGTAAAATTCGGGATTCCGTTACGATTTGGTGTCAGAGTCATCATTAGATTAGGATCAGATCTCATTAAAAACCCTAATTTTACGCATGTAATACCAGAGCTCCGATCTCTCAGAACACGTCGGTCCTTTGTGTTGATGCAAAACCCTTTAAATCTTCCAAGGCATCCTCAGTCTCATACATTTCATAGGCCGAACTGACCACTTCTTCTGAAGTCATGTTAAACTTTAACACGTCCACAACAGGTCGGCTCAGCACTGCTGACTCTACACAGGTCGGCTCAACACAACAATTTGAACTCGGGCCTTGACAGGCCGGCCCAAGTTGATAAGCCCTATACCAATCTCCTGCTGTAAGCCTCCACGGATCGGCCCATTATTTAACGCTTAACAGACCATCCTAAGGCTATGGGCCTCATCATTTCGGTCCAATGCTCGGTATCACCAGGTCGGCCAAACACTTCTAGACCTATCAGGTCGGTCCAATGTCCTGGGCCTATCAGGTCGGCCCAGACAATCATTTGCCCTTATCAATAGGATCCCCACATTTTTTTAAAAAGAGCTTATGATCATAAACTAAAGAACTAAAATAAAAAACAATTAGTAAAATATAAATAAAAAAATGAGAAAAATAATGAAACAATGGAACATGAGAAATAGTACGTAACAATGAGAAACACACGGCATTATTCCTTAGCTAACACTTTATTCTTCAAAACGAATGCTTGATTGTGAGGATGAGACAAATAAAAAACTTTATGTCGCAAAACAAATATATATTATAAAACAAACAAGGATACTATATTACATAAATTCGTTAAATTGATAATAACAAACAAAGAACAACAACTATCTAATTTTCCAGCAGATAATAATGTTATAGAACACTTTTTTTTTAATATTATAATGTTAGTGTTATAATGTTAGTATTTTATATATTATAATTTTGTGCATGCTATTAATTTATAAATTTAAAAACTTTTATAAATTATGATGTTATTAGAGTTAAAATTTAAGGCACACTATTAACCTAGAGTTATATAATTTATGATGTCATAATGTTTAATGTTAGAATATTAAAAATAAATATAAAAGAAAAAAAAAGCACGATGGGGCACGTGCCCCATAGAAGGAGTTGTGGCACCGTCTTTCCGATAAAGGTTAGGTGACCAAATGAGTTTTTATATGATTGAAATTAGGCAGTTTACAGTACGAGATTTTTGCAAGCCAAAAGGATATTAGCAGGTTTGCCAATATTTAATTAAAACAATATGAACTATGATTATATAACATTTGGAGCAATATGTGCCAAATGAGTTTGTCACGGGAATGAAGAATGCCAATTTTAAAAGGCAAGTGAAGCTATATATACAATTGATTTGGTTTTTTTTTTTTTTTGATAAAAACCAAATCCATTCATAACCAATAAACCTGAAAACAGGAGTACAGTTACAAGAAAACAATTACACACTTCAGAAAGGCAAAGAAAAACAATTACACTCTGACTCACAAAATGTAGCTATTCTATGGGCCACCGAATTCGCATTTCTCCTAGCGTATCTCAACGAGTAGCTTTGGAAGTCTCCCAAAAGCGATCTGATGTCCTGGTAAATTGGACTTTCAACAGAAAAATTGTCGTCCGGTTCCGAAATCCCTGTAATGACAGCAAGACAATCACCTTCCACTACGATATTTCTCCATCCATTTTCCTTCGCGAAATACACATCATCTCGTGCGGCCAGTGCTTCTGCCGTAGTTGGGTGAATCCGACCGTGTATCACTCTCCGTCTCCATCCCAGGCTCAGTCCGTTGTGATCTCGAGCTACAATACCCAATCCTCCGCAACATTTAGAAGCTGAAACAGTAGCATCAAAATTTATTTTCACCGAATTAGGCGACAGGGGTTGCCATTCTTGGTTTGTTGTTAGGTGCGGTTGATACACTTGTTTAAAACATTGGGTGTCTATAGCTTGAAGATAATTGCAGGAGAACTGAACCACCTCGAGAGGGTAGGAGATGGGTTCCCCAATATTTTTAAGGTTCCTTTGACACCACATACTCCATAGGATGATCATCGCCAGTCTCCATTGATTGTGATCGAGATTATGGTGTAAGTTCCTCAACCACATTTCGACATCACTCTGTTTATGGTTCCATGCAGAATAAGGAATGTTAGAAAGGGCCCAACATTGTCTAGCAAAGTCACATTCTATTACTCGGTGAATGGCTGATTCCTCTCCATGATCGCAAAGTGGACAAGAAGTATCCATTGTAATTTTTTTGCGCGCTAAATTTTTTCGGAGTGGAAGGGCATTAGTTGCAAGTCTCTGTTGAGATATGTCACTTGTGAGTTGTCCCACATGGATTGATTAAGGGAAGAGAGTCCAATTTATAAGCCAAGTGAGCTACTCCTTCTATCACCAATTGGTTTTAGGATGGAACCTCACTTGGTGGGCTTGAGCTTTCTTCCCTATATTGGGTACGCTTCATGTGTGGGACCGTACCAAGTCCCCCCGAATTTAATAGTCTCCACACAGTGATTTTGATTTTTTCGGGGACGTTCGAGGACCAAATGAACAACCAAGTAGATTCGGGCTTGGACCTACTGTCCCCTCCCCCTCTTAGTTCTTCGGTTGTCAGATACAAATACTTTCGAGCCAAGTGATAACCCGTTTTAACCGAGTATTTACCTGATCGGGTGAAATGCCAGACCAATTGATCTACTCTGTTAGTCCTGGGCAGAGGAATACCAGTGATTAAGCTAGCTTCCTCTGTACCAAATTTCCTTGTAATTAAATCAACGTTCCACCCATGAGAAGATGGTATCAACAGGTCCTTAACTTTCAACGTCTTCGACTCGGATTGTGCGCCCCCAAATAAAAAGAAACAACCATCTCGAGGAATCCATGGGTCTTTCCATACCTTAATCGAATCCCCATTACCTACCTGATCTAACCCCTTGAAGTAACACATCTTTCACCGCTAGCATGCTACGCCATGTATACGAACAATGCGGACTGGTAGTGGCTAGCAGGAAGGTTGTATTTGGGTAATACTTTGCTTTAATAATTCTTGCTAGTAAAATGTCGGGCATGGAGATAAGCCTCCAATCCTGTTTTGCGAGCATAGCAATATTGAATGTGTATAAGTCCCTAAACCCGATTCCCCCATCTCTCTTGCTATCGCACAGACGATTCCAATTAATCCAGTGAATTTTATCCTGGCCTTTTGATCCCCACCAAAATGCGGCTATAAGCGATTCAATATCTTTCAGTAAAGTTTTAGGGAGCAGAAAACAGCTCATGGCGAACGTTGGGATGGCTTGGACCGCTGATTTTATAAGTATCTCTTTCCCTGCTCCCGACAATAAATTCTCATTGTATCCTTGCAACCTGCTCCACACATTCTCCCTTAACCGCGCAAAACACTCTTTTTTTGACCGACCAATGATCCCTGGCAACCCGAGGTATTTATCGTGCTTTTCGACCGTCTGGACTTGAAGAATGCTCTGAATACATAGCAGCTCGATCTCTTTGATGTTGTTGCTGAAAACAACGGTAGATTTTTGAAAGTTTATTTCTTGGCCTGATGCTTTGCTGTATAAATTTAGTATATCTTTAATACACTTGGTTGCTTCAATATTCGCTTCACAAAAAATCATAGTATCGTCTGTGAATAACACGTGTGATACACTCGGAGCGCCCCTACAAATTCTGACCCCTTTTATGCGCCCTTCCTTTTCTGCTTTTGTAAGCAAAGAGCTCAATACATCTGCACAAAACAAGAATAAATACGGGGATAAGGGATCCCCCTGTCGGATGCCTCTCCCCTGGTTTAAAGGTGTTAGTCCGAGTGGCTACTATAATCTAGAGGGGGGGTGAATAGATTATCCCGGTTTTTCAGATTTTGCCCTTTTTTCGTGAAACTCAAGCAAAGATGAAATTCTAAGTGCGGAAAGTAAATAGCACACGTCGATTTATAGTAGTTCAACCCACCTAGGGCCTAATCTACTACCACCCCAGTATATTCGGGATGGATTTCAAAAAGAAAAAAAGATTTTATTAATTTACCAAAAATTAATACAACACCTTGAGGATTACCACAACCCTCTTACACCGCCTTGAGGATGACCACAATCCTCTTACAACACCTTTGAAGATTACCACAACCTTCAAACACCTATCACCTAGATCACCCAAGTGTATTCTTACCACAAGAATACTCACAAGGATGTCTTGTGTTGAATGATGACCAAAATCAAGATTACAACTCAATAATGATTGATACAATATGAGTACAAGTGTAATCAAGAATTGAAAGCCTAGACCTCAAATTTGTGCAAGTGAAAGTGCTAAGGCTAATACAACAAGATATATGAAAGTGTTTGCTTGATTGCTCTTTGCTTGTGTAGAGTGTTGTGTCTTGTTGCTTGAATGAAGCCTCTATTTATAGGAGAGGACTTGGCTTTCATTTCCATACATAGGCTCCTCCTTGGGGAGTGATTTGCTGCAAAAGAAACCATTTAAAATCATCAATATAGCTGTTAGAAATCAATCCCACAAATAGGGAAAAGTTGTCTGAAAATGCAACGGATAGTTTGTTGATAAACAAGGGGTGCGACCGGTCGCGCAGAGATAAGATTGAAATTGAATTTCAGCAATTTTAACACAGGGGGACCGGTCGGAGGGGGGTACGACCGGTCGCCCTTGACTATGACCGGTTGGGGTTGAAGAAAATACGAAACAGAGAAGACTGAACCAAAAGGGCTGCTCCCAGGTACCGGTCGCCCTCACTGGTCGACCACCTGGTCGATCGGTCGCCCTTCCCCATTTTTCTTACGTCCCATTTTCTGTTTCAAAACTCAACTCAGGTACGGGTTGCCTTATAGGGCGACCGGTCGAGCCTGAAACAAATGTGTTGTCCAATTTTTTATCGAAAATAAACTCCAAAAAATACTCTAAGAAATAGTAAAAACATTTTAAGACGGTCGGAAGTATTTAGACAACATTGTGGGACATTGTTTTGGTTTAAAAACACATTTGAACAAACTCGAACAAAATCATCAAAATCATGATAAAAACATTTATCTAACAAACTCCCCCTTTTTAATGATTACAAACCAAAACAATTTACTCGAGGATGATTTTGAAAACAAACAAATTTTCCGGTTTTACGAGTGAACTATCCATTGAAAACGTTTCATACAAAACTCCCCCTATCTATGAGCATATCAACAAGAGATATTGCATAAGCTTGAAGCACAAGCTATAATAAGCTTATATAAGATGCCTATAAACATCATAGGCTAAGAAGCTCCCCCTGTCACAATACTTATAATCTTTTGCAATTGAGTCCATAATACAAGCCATGGACTAGGTATTCTTGGCTTTAGGAAGCCATAGCTTATAGCTTTTATTGCGAGCTTTTATTAGCTTCTTTTGGCTAACGAGCCAATTTCCTGTTTCTCCCCCTTTGGAATCATCAAAACGAATGTTAGGATGATAAAAACATCATACAATTATATCAAAGTGCGCAAAAGAGTCGGTTTATCAACCGTTGAGCAATTTAGGCTTAAAAATCCAAAGAAAATGGGAGAAATGTATCATGGAGAGTTCATACGCTCGTTTTATTTGCCAAAACATGATCTCAATAAGTATAGAAGACTTTTGGAAGCAATAGAATCATGTAGAAGTTGAAATTTTCATTGCGACATTTTATTGAACACTTTGTGGGCGTGAAAATTAAAAGAAGTTGTATATAGCCCTTGTAAATGATTCAAGCCAAAAACTTTCATCACCAATTCACATCAAACATCATACAATACAATATAATAACTAAGTTCATCAAGATTGTATGCAAAGATTATCAAGAAATATACAAGAAGGTCATAAACTCAAGGGTTCAACCCAATTGAGCAAAGGAAGAAAAATTCTTACCATTTGATCGGAAAAGATGAGCCATGATGATGATAAACATGCTATATAAGGTCCAAGTTGTGAATTGAATGCATGAAAACAAATTTTGAGTGAAATTTGTGTGAATTTGGCAAAGGGGACGAAAAATGGCCAAAATAAGTTAAAATGAAGAATGCCAAAGACAGAACGGTTTTAATCCAAACTTAGGCTTAGGGCGACCGATCGACGTTGAGGGCGACCGATTGCCCTCAACCTGTTTAGCCCACTGTCTTGACATTTTTAATGAAATCCGAATTTTCAACCAAAAATCCGATTTTTCGCCCCTAAGTTTCAAAAATATGCAAAATGCAAACGTAAGCCTCATTCAATATGCATTATGCCTAACCGAGCTCGTATTGACGCAAAAGTCTCGGAAGATAGCGGTTTAGTACAAATGTCCGCTAATTGATCTTGAGATGGTACAAAAGATATCTCAATTTTTCGTTTTGAAACACAATCCCTTAGAAAATGATGTTGAATCTCAATATGTTTAGTACGGTTATGATGAACCGGGTTTTGAGCAATATTTATAGCGGATATATTATCACAAAAGATAGGTACGTTTTCAAAAGAGTATTTGTAATTCGCTAAGGTTTGTTTCATCCAAAGAAGTTGTGTACAACAAAAGGCGGCGGAAATATATTCGGCTTCGCCGTTGAAAGAGAAAAAAACATTTTGCTTCTTTGAAAACCAAGAAACTAGGCAATCGCCTAAAATTGACATGATCCGGAAGTGCTTTTCCGATCATCAATATTTTCCGCATAATCCGAATCACTATAACCTTTAGAAAAAATTTTCATTCTTTGGATAAAATAAACCATATTGAATAGTGCCTTTCAAATATCGAAAAATCCTTTTAACGACACTCATATGAGATTCTTTGGGATTGCTTTGAAAACGAGCACATAGGCATACGACATGAAGAATGTCCGGTCTACTAGCGGTTAAATAGAGTAAACTACCAATCATACCTCGATACTTTGATTCATCCACGGACTTGTTTTTTTCATCTTTGTCAATTTTGACATTTGTTGCCATGGGAGTAGAAACGGTTCTTCCTTCTTCAATGCCAAATTTTTTCAAAAGTTCTTTTGTATATTTTGATTGCGAAATGTATATGCCTTCTTGGCATTGCTTAATTTGGAGTCCAAGAAAGAAGTTGAGCTCCCCCATCATACTCATTTCAAATTCTCCTTGCATCAATTTAGAGAATTTCTTGCACAAAGAATCATTAGTAGCACCAAAGATAATATCATCAACATAATTTGCACAAGTAAGCAATCTTGCCCTTTTTCAAAAACAAAGAGAGTTGTATCAACTTTACCCCTTATAAAGCCATTTTGCAAAAGAAAAGAGTTAAGTCTATCGTACCATGCACGGGGTACTTGCTTTAAACCATACAAGGCCTTTTTAAGTTTATAAACATCATTAGGCCTAGAAAAATTTTCAAACCCCGGAGGTTGTTTTACATAGACTTCTTCTTGAATAATACCATTTAAGAAAGCGGATTTAACATCCATTTGGTAAAGTTTGAAATTTTTAAAATAAGAATAGGCAAGTAAAATACGAATAGCTTCTAAACGTGCTACGGGTGCAAAAGTTTCATCATAGTCAATACCTTCTTCTTGACAATACCCTTGAGCTACTAACCTTGCCTTATTTCGAACAATGTTGCCTTGATCATCAAGTTTGTTCCTGAATACCCATTTTGTACCAATAATAGTTTGAGATGGAGGACAAGTTACCAATTCCCATACATCATTTCTTTTAAATTGATTTAACTCCTCTTGCATCTCTAAGAACCAATCCTCATCCTCAATGGCCTCCTTAGCATTCTTAGGCTCTTTTTGAGAAATAAGAGCTTTCTCGGCAAATTTTTTTCGGGTCATCACTTTGTCAAGGGGATCACCAATAATAAGATCTTTTGGGTGATCTCCCTTAAATTTCAATGCAACGGGAAGATCCGAGGTATCACCTCTATCTTCTTGAGGACCATTTGAAGTGGACGGTTGATCATTTGATGTAGACGGTTGATCATCAACTTGAACAATTTGTTCAATAATATCCTCTTCATCACTTTCATCATTAGGTATTCTTTCAACACCCGAAGCTTCATTAAATTTGACATGGATGGATTCTTCAACAACACCACTAGTCTTATGGTAAACCCGATATGCTTTGCTTTTTTGTTGAATATCCCATAAATATCCCTTTATCAGCCTTAGGATCAAGTTTGTCCAATTGATCCTTGGTATTCAAAATAAAGCATTTACAACCAAATATCTTGAAATAACTAATATTTGGAGTTCTACCTTTCCAAAGCTCATATGGAGTTTTATTCATTTTAGGACGAATATAAACTCGATTAATGACATAGCAAGCGGTATTTACGGCTTCGGCCCAAAAATATTTTGGAAGTGAAAATTCATTGAGCATGGACCGACTCATCTCTTGTAGTGTCCGATTTTTCCTTTCGACTACTCCATTTTGTTGAGGTGTCCTTGGAGCCGGAAAATTATGAGCATATCCTTTGGTTTCACAAAAGACTCTAAATTCACCATCAAATTCTCCACCTCGATCGCTTCGAATAGACTTAATAGTGTCTTCCTTTTCATTTTCAATGAGTCTACACAACTTAACAAACTCATTAACGACATCGCTTTTATTGGTAAGAAAAAGAGCCCAAGTATATCTAGAAAAATCATCGACAATAACGAAAGTGTAATGTTTTTCACTTAGACTTGCCGTACCAATATCCCCATACAAATCAAGGTGAAGCAATTGTAGGGGATTGGTTGTGGAAATTTCATTTTTGGGCTTAAAACTACTTTTAACTAATTTGTTCTTTTGACAAGTGTCACATAAGCCAAGATTTTCAAAATTCAATTTGGGTAGTCCTTTCACATGTTGGTTTTTGTAAATATTTTCAAATTCTTGTATCCAACATGTCCAAGTCGCCTATGCCATAAACTAGTTAAATCATTATTGGCGACTAAACAAGAAACATTTTGACTAACCAAATCATTTGTACAAATTTTGTAAAGATTGTCTTTTCTATTTGCTTCACAAATAATTTTACCATTTTTAAGTATAAGGCATTTTTCTTTATTGAAGGAAACATTATAATTTGAATCACAAAGTTGGCTAACACTTATCAAATTAAACTTAAGCCCTTCTACTAAAAGAACATTACTAAGAGAGAAAGAAGAGTTACCAATTTCTCCATTTCCAAGAATTCTTCCTTTCCCATTGCCGAACATGACCATACCCTCTTCTTGGAGCTTGATGTTGGTAAAAAGTTCTTTCCTCCTGGTCATATGGCGTGAACATCCGCTGTCCACGAGCCATTTTGAATCTTCCATTGTTGTTATAGCCCCTATTGCCTCATTGTTTTCATCGTCTATGGCCATGAGACCGTGTCCGGTTTCTCCTTCCTCATCGGTTGTTTCGAGTGAACCCACGTTTTGACCTCCGCATTTAGAGCCTTATTTTTCGTAAAAGGCTTCCTTTTCTTTTGCTCCTCTTCATCGAGCTTTGGGCAATCGGCAATGAAGTGCCCGAGTTTTCCGCATTTAAAGCAAGCATTATCTCTTGGTTTTCTTGTTTTATTTTTATTCAAAAATTTTGCAAATTTTCTAACAAGTGTGGCCGTCTCCTCATCATCATCATCATCACTATCATAGTATGCATTATTAGAAGAAGAAGCAAGACCTTTAGGAATAATTTGCATACCCGATTGAACTTGAGTGTCTCAAGGTTTTGTGCCTCCGTGATTGCCGTTACTTTTTCGGACCATGAGCCGGGAAGAGCATTCAATACCTTAGTCACCTTGTCTTCTTCGAGATGACTTTACCGAGGGCCACAAGAGGATTGACAATATTATCAAGCCTTTCCACCATCTTGGAGATGCTTTCACCATCATACATGTTAAAGTTTTCAAAGTCTTTAACAAGCATGGTCTTTCTTGCTTGCTTGACCTTCTTAGTCCCTTCATAAATTGTCTCCAATTTTTCCCAAACCTCATGTGCCGACCTTATGCCTCTTATGCGATTATACTCGGTAGCCGTAAGAGAACAATGCAAAATATTTAAGGCCTTACCGTTTAGACAGAAAGCCTTTTTGTCGTTTTCATCGAACTCCTTGAAAGGTTTAGGAGTCGAGGTGCCATCCTCCGATTTCTTGGTTGGTTGATCAACTCCTTCAATGACCACATTCCAAATGTCGAATCCGCACCCTTGTAGAAAGCACTCCATACGGTCTTTCCAAAATGCGTAGTTGTTAGCGTCGAATAGTGGTGGCTTGTTGGTGGAGGCACCGATGGTAAGATGAGCATCATATGTAGCCATGGATCTTTCCTCTTTACTCGGAACGAGCTAGCCAAAAGTTTGGCTCGATACCCACTTGTTAGTCCAGTGGCTACTATAATCTAGAGGGGGTGAATAGATTATCCCGGTTTTTCAGATTTTGCCCTTTTTTCGTGAAACTCAAGCAAAGATGAAATGCTAAGTGCGGAAAGTAAATAGCACACATCGATTTATAGTAGTTCAACCCACCTAGGGCCTAATCTACTACCACCCCAGTATATTCGGGATGGATTTCAAAAAGAAAAAAAGATTTTATTAATTTACCAAAAATTAATACAACACCTTGAGGATTACCACAACCCTCTTACACCGCCTTGAGGATGACCACAATCCTCTTACAACACCTTTGAAGATTACCACAACCTTCAAACACCTATCACCTAGATCACCCAAGTGTATTCTTACCACAAGAATACTCACAAGGATGTCTTGTGTTGAATGATGACCAAAATCAAGATTACAACTCAATAATGATTGATACAATATGAGTACAAGTGTAATCAAGAATTGAAAGCCTAGACCTCAAATTTGTGCAAGTGAAAGTGCTAAGGCTAATACAACAAGATATATGAAAGTGTTTGCTTGATTGCTCTTTGCTTGTGTAGAGTGTTGTGTCTTGTTGCTTGAATGAAGCCTCTATTTATAGGAGAGGACTTGGCTTTCATTTCCATACATAGGCTCCTCCTTGGGGAGTGATTTGCTGCAAAAGAAACCATTTAAAATCATCAATATAGCTGTTAGAAATTAATCCCACAAATAGGGAAAAGTTGTCTGAAAATGCAACGGATAGTTTGTTGATAAACAAGGTGCGACCGTCGCGACAGAGATAAGATTGAAATTGAATTTCAGCAATTTTAACACAGGGGACCGGTCGGAGGGGGTGCGACCGTCGCCGCTTTGACTATGACCGATTGGGGTTGAAGAAAATTCAAACAGAGAAGATCAACCAAAAAGGGTCTCCCAGTCTGCACCGTCGCCCGGGGTCGACCGGTCGCCACCGGCACCACGACCACGGTCAACCGGTCGCCCCCCCTATTTTTCTTATGTCCTATTTTCTGTTTCAAAACTCAACTCAGTACGGGTTTCCCTATAGGGCGGCCCGGTCGAGCCTGAAACAAATGTGTTGTCCAATTTTTTATCGAAAATAAACTCCAAAAAATACTCCAAAAAATAGTAAAAATATTTTAAGACGGTCGGAAGTATTTAGACAACATTAAGGGACATTGTTTTGGTTTAAAAACATATTTGAACAAACTCGAACAAAATCATCAAAATCATGATAAAAACATTTATCTAACAAAAGGTACGTGATTCATAATTGTTAAGTAAAAGGGAATAAGAAACAATAGTCACACATTTCATAATCTTCTCAATAATCCTCGTGTTTAAGCCTAAACGACTCATGACCTGAGCTAAGAAGACCCATTCAACCTTATTATACGCTTTACTCATATCCAATTTAAGGGCCATGTAACTGACACTCTTATTTTTATAATGTTTGAGAAAATGATTAATCTCAAAGGCGATGAGAACATTATCAGTAATGAGTCGATTCGGGACGAAAGTGGATTGGGTTTCCACGATAAGGGTGGGCATGTGAGGTTTAAGGCGATTGGCCAGCGTCTTATCCAAAATTTTGAAAATGACATTAGTGAGACTTATGGGTCGGAATTGAGATATATGCTCAGGTGATTTGAATTTAAGGAGAAGGACTATATGGGTGCGATTAAGATCATTATCAAGAATGCCACAATTTAGAAAATCAAGGGTTGTTTTAATGACATCGTCGCCGACAATATTCCAGAATTTTTGATAGAACAATGCTGGAAAACCGTCAAGACCAGGGGATTTAAGGGGATACATTTGAAATAAAGCTTTAGTTACCTCTTCCCTCGTGAAGTCGCTTAGGAGATGTTGATTCATTCCGTAGGAAGCACGGGCCTCTATAGCATTTAGGGCGATCTCCAGATTATCTTTGGTTGGATCACCGGATTTGAACAACTTAGTGAAATAATTAATAGCCAATTTCTCAATATCTTCATGTGTTTCGCACCACTCCCCATTATCGTTTTTTAACCGAATAATTTGATTGTTGCATTTTCTAGCTGTTGTCCGAGCGTGGAAGAATGTTGTGTTTTTATCCCCTTCGCGGATCCATTGTGCTTTACCCCGTTGTCTCCACAACATTTCCTCTTTATCCAAAAGGTCCTCCAGTTCTGTTCGAAGTCACATCTCTTCATTGACTGCTCGTGCGTCGCGTGGTTGTATCCTGGCTTCATGAAGCTTGTCCCAAGTTTTTTTTACTTTTGTAGTAATATTCCCCACACAATTTTTATTCCAGCTGGTCAGACGTAATTTGCATTGGTTCAGAGTGGAGTGAATGGTATTCCCTGTATGCCCTTCAGTGTGGGATTTCCAACTATCGCCAATAACATTTCCGCACCCTTCATACTTTAACCACATGGCCTCGAACCGAAATCTTCTATTGGATTTATGTTGTGTATTGTCCTGAGGTTCAGTTTGCAATAATAAAGGAGCGTGGTCCGAAGCTCGCGTCCGGCAATGAGTCACTCTTGCCTTGGGAAATTGTTGGTTCCATTTTGAACATGCAAATGCCCTGTCTAAATGCGCCCAAATAGTGTTCGGATTCTGCCTTCTATTCGTCCAGGTGAATGGATATCCCGAAAAACCAATATTGACTAATCCTGCCTCCAAAGTTGCTTGTCGGAAATTTTGAATGCGCCAGTTAGGTACCACATCCCCCTTGTTTCTCAGATTTGTGGAGTATCTCGTTAAAATCTCTTATACACAACCAAGGGAGCGTAGACTTATTGCTAAGCCATTTTAGAAGCGCCCAGGTTCTGTGTCTATATGTTTGCACTGGTTCACCATAACATCCTGTGAATCTCCACGGTTTGGACTCAGAATCATTAAACACAATAGCGTCAATATGATTGTGCGAGTAAGTTTGGATGTCAACTCGTATATCTTTTTTCCACAATAACGCGAGGCCTCCTGATTTACCAATAGCTGCGATATTCACACCGAAAAAATTAAATCTTTCCTTAATGCAGTCCATCTGGATATTGTTGAGTTTTGCTTCCATCAGAAAAACCACATCGGGCTTTTGTTCTTGGAGAATTTCTCCAAAAGCGCGAACTGTCCGGGGAAGCCCAAGCCCTTGACAGTTCCAAGCTAGGCAATTCATGGCGCTCGGAGGAGCCGCGCCGCGGCCTCCGTCGTTTCATGATCATTGATTCTAATTTCGCTTAGTGATTCGCTCATCGGTCTCTTGTTCGGGTGAGGGTGGGGGCCCTCTAATGCTTGTGACTCCGTTTCTAACTGTCGTTTGTTGCCACTACTTGTCGCCATTTCTTTATTCTCCTTTCCTCTGCCCCCCGTATTTTACCTCCTGATTATTGGCTTTCGACTTTTCAGACCTGTTCCTTTCTGAGTAATTGATTCCAAAAGTGAAACCTCAACTAATTCATTTGTTGGTCCTTCTTTTTCAAGAGGTGTGGAGTTGATGGTGTCGTTCGTTTTCTGTTGGAGATTAGTAGAGTCTTTTAGTGGAAAAAGTCCCTTCGGATTGGGCCTTGTTTTTGGCCACTATTTCCATCTCGTAATGCGAAAATACTCGGTATTCGTGAATCGCTGTCTTTGATAGAGTATGGCGGGTTTGTAAAACTCAAGATGCCCGTAATACCGTTATGCGATGGGTACAAGAATTGTCACGGGAATGAAGAATGCCAATTTTAAAAATGCAAGTGAAGCTATATATACAATTGATTTGGGATTTTGTTGAATGGTCGTAACAAGACATTGATTTGTTTTCAATTCCTTCATTTATTCATAAGATGAAATCTAATCCTAGGTGACCAAAAAAAAAGAAGAATAAGGCCTTTCAATTTCCCCTTATATGTTGATTTTGTACTTTCATTTTGAATAATAAATACACAAAATAACTAATTAATTAGACTTTTAAGTTCACAAAATTTGAGGCCTTAGACATAAGTTCGCAAATTTTGGGGATCTAGGCAAGCGTCAACAACATTCGACTCTGATTAGCCCCACTGGATTTACTGTGACTCAACCCACTTGTGCATGTGTCTGTGCCATGAGCAATTGATGTTGCATCCACCTGGATAGTATTGTCCAACAATTTATTTAAAGTAAATTATATTTCCAATAGTAATAAGCCAAATTGTCAAATTAGCCAATTCAAATGGTTAATCGATCTCCTCTTCTCAAGGAGAAAAAAGAAAGTAAAAACCAAATGTTGAAAATTAGAGATATATATGCTAGAAATCAATAAATAATACGGTCAAATTAAGTCACGTTTATAATTATACGTATTATCCATGTATTATGTTATGATCAGATTAATTTTATCCATTTAATGTATGCATATATGTCTCAGTTAGATGAACTTATAATCAAGAAATATAACAACGGCGAAAAAATCATATATGTTACTTTGAGTATCTTATTCGTGAATATGACCATATATACAACTTTCTTGTGTTCTATTAATTTTTAATTTTAGAATTTCGAATTTTATTTTCGTACACAATCGTATTTTAATTATCAATTGAAGAAGATGTATTTTTTTAATTCCTACTTTTATTTGGAGCCCCTTTTTCCTTAAAGCAAAATAGATGCTTAAAACCTTCCAACTATTGTGTCTATACAATAAATAATCTTAGAGAACTATTGCATGTTTTAGTTTGATAACTTTATTATAATGCAAATATAAAAGTTTCTTTTCATGAGAATAATTTTGACTTTTGTGTATAACAATTAATTTAAAAGTAAAAAGTGGACTCTAATTCACTACCCTTCTTTTCATGTTTATGATATTGTCAAATAATAAAAAAATTGCATGATTAATCATTTCATCAAATTAAACTCCCAACTACAAACATGTCAAGTAAAAAAATGTAACTTTAGTACGTAGTAAATAGTAATACATAATTATTCTAAATATAAGCACACCGTAAAATATAGTTATATATAATATATGCTGAACTTAATACACTGTCCATTAGATATATACTTATATGATTGTCAATAATTATTAATCACTCACTGATACAACATGAAATAGGCCGAGCTAGAGAGTGGGCTCTCGTAATCAGAGTCCGACTCCAGGCCCATCGAGGTTCACTTCTTAAGGCCCAGTTTCTAGAAGACTGAGAGTGCTCGGGATGGATATGCAAGCTCGGTATTTTGGAGCGTAACTTAAATTCCCCAGATCTAGATAAGATTTTGTAACAAATGTCTGATAGATTCTCCCTAACCGTTTTCGGAAAATACGGAAACCCTAACGGTGAGCCTTATAAATAGTCATTCACCAGGTATGAGTAAGGTTAATGCATTTTTACTCATCCACACTATATTGAGCTATTCTTGATCTTACTTGAAGTGATATCTGACTTGAGCGTCGGAAAGGGTACGCCGGAAAAACCCTCCGGCCCCCTTTCTTGCAGGTGCTCGGTGTTTGCAGCGGAGTTCGGTCGGAGATACATCGGAGTTCTATCAACTTTGTCACCGGACATTTTCTGGTATAACCACTCACATATAAGTAATGTATTGTCTATTTAATATATATAACGTGTCAAAAACCTCAAAACATAGATATCATTTTAACTTATTTTTTTGGTCGAAAGAAAAAAATAACAAACTAATAATTGTGAGATGTAATTGGATTATCATCTTTGTTGCCTGTAAATATTTTATCAAATAAATATTTTTTTTTTTTTTTTTGATTATCAGGTCTTTGTTGCCTGCAGGTATGCTTTTAATATTTTATCAAATAAATTTGATTATTAAGGAGAGTTTATAAATATTATTAAGGAGAGTTTAGGTGGTGAAATTCTGACAAGTCAATTGTACTTATAATTTATTTTTAAACCTTCCAAACAAGGCACTAATGTAGGAGTTGGTCAAATCAATCAGGGTGGACCATGGAAGAGGTCACGGATTTGAACTGCTAGATTGAAATGTTTTGGAGTTGAGTTCGAGTCCGCCAATGACGTCCTGAAAATGGAAAAAGTAAAGTGGAATGAACAGAACTGAACTAATAATAGCGTGTTTTAAAGTTTTATACTCGTGTTGGTTAGGCAACTCTTTTATTTAGGGCAGATTTTTAAATTAAAATGAGTTTAGGATTTTCTTTTATATTTTCAGAAAAAAGATTATTCATTGAAGCCATCGGATACTTTTTATTTTTCACTTAGACATAAGATGTCAAAATCTATATGAGTTTGCAAATTGCATATATATATATATATATATAATAAGCGAGAAGTCCGGAATTTTTTTTCCCTCTTTTGGTTTATTATATTAGGAAAGAATTCTAAACATTATAAATGGTAATCATTATAAATTATAAATGGTAATTATTATATATTCTTATATTAGGAATGTATTATAAGATCATTGTAATATAATTAAAGATCATTGTATTATAAGACGTGTATTATAAATGGTAATTTTTTCCACCATAATTATATGAACTAAAGCTAAATGTCGATTCTTACATTCTTTTACATATCTTCATCACTTTTATTTGTTTCAATACATATCTTCATCACTTTTATTGTTCTTCTACATATCTTCATCATTTTTCTCATATTGTTGATCCTAAATTCGAAGTCTAAACAACAAACATGGTTTCATCTTCACGTTCACCTCTATTCTTATTTTCATCAAGTATCCCACCAACATCGATAGTATTGAACTCGAATACTGCAATAAGGAAGAGTTTTTATATACACTATATTGTAGATTTGTACGGACAAGATTTGGTGATTTTTTTTTTTGATAGTTTTGTTGATTTGTTTTAAGTTTTTTTGTATGATTTGTTTGTTTTGTAGTATTCCTCATGCTAACATATTTTTTGTTACATTCGTCGTATTTTATGTAATTATTATTTGCTTCTTATAGACGCTTGATATTGTTTTTATTCCTTATATTGTATTATTTTTTATATACACTATATTTGTTTTCTATTATCTATATATATAATAGCGGAAGTTTGGAATAAAAAATTTCCCACCATTTTCACTTGCTAAATTTGGAAATTATTTTCTTGCAATTATAAATCAGATCTTGCAATCTACTTTAAGTAAAAATATTGAAGATTAATATTGAAATTATATATATATATATAGATTTAGATATCATAAAAATATACATATATAAATCGAATCATACACAATCATCACTTAACAAACATCTCCGAGTTGTTGCTAATTAACTTTCCACATCATCAACTAATTTAGCCAAATTATAGGAAAATTTAGTCTTGAAATAAAATTATCTTATCTTTCTTAATTTAAAAACCGCGATTTAGTAATCAAAAGGAAATATTTAAAATAAAAATTTGAAATTGATAAAGTTTCGCGACATGCGATTTTGAAACAAAAAGTAGAATACTTATATTATATTCTTTTGAATTTTTTTTTGATATGTGAGCCAAATTCATTATCATAAATATGGATGGAATACTTATTATTTATTAATGTTCATAAATTAGAAAAAATTATGATTTTTATGCATTTTTTCTTATTTTTCTAAATCCTAATTTATATCATATATTGATCTTTTCTATAAATAATTCCGTTGATTATTCTTAACTATATAAATTTTTTCTAATTTTTCAATAATCAATCCGTAATAATTGTTAATTCAATTTAGAAACATGATTAGTTCTGTAATTATATCATAGAAATTAATTCTTTAATTATTATTAGTTCAATCTATTTATTCTATATAATTAGTTCGGCTAATTATTGTCTATTATATCAAAGCATAAGATTTACTGTTAATTATACCAAAACATAAATTTTTGGATTCATTTGTTTACTGGATTTAGCTAATAAAAGCACAATCATTTTTGAATAATTTAAAAACATGCCCCATTATGAAAAATCTTGGATTGATTTGTACAAAATTTTGTATCTTATTATTGATTTTTTGCTAATTCACTTTCCACATCATCAATCTCTTTAGCCAAATTATAGGAAAATTTAGTCTTGAAATAAAATTATCTTATTTATATAAATTTAAAAACTACTAATTTAATAATCAAAAGAAGATATTTAAAAATAAAATTTGGAAGCGGATATTATTCAATATACGATTTTGTAACAAAATTTAGAAGGCTTATATTATATTCTTTTGAAAAACAATCTTGATATGTTAGCCAATTCATTATCATAAATATGGATGAAATACTTTAATATCCATAAATTAAGAAGAAAAAAATTATAAATCCATATGCAATTGTTGACAACGATTGATTCACTCTAACTAATAATAATATTATCTTTGCTATAATAGATATTATATTATGAAATGAAGAACATATTTGTTTTACACTATTATACCAAAAGATGACAAAGATTAAATACAGTTATCATAACAATTATTCGTAGCCATTGTGGCTCATCTATATAAAAATATATAATATCAACAATCCAAAAATATATTTTTTCCGCCCATTTACACTTGCAAAATTAGTACATAATTTTATAATGAAATCCTAACTGTAGATCTTGCAATATATTTAAATGAAAATCTTGAACATTAATATTTATA
>CM071925.1:77833888-78149135 GCA_016081115.2 Rehmannia glutinosa | reverse complement strand
GGACATTATGAAGCCTATTACAATATCTTGTGACAACTATGGACTTCCAATGGCTTTTCTTTTTATTTTTGGTAGCTTTAATTCTTTAGATAATTTATAATTGTCTTAAAGCTTTATTCATTCATGATCCTTCTAATATTTCTTGGATTACTTGATTGTGATTGAAACCAAAATACTAAGTCTTGATGAGTCGAGATTTATCAGAAGATGCTTGACATCGTGATGTAAATGGTTCAAATATGTGCAACCGAATGGTTCATGGGTTTTGAATTGATGATAAAGATTTCCTCAAAAATTTGAATTAGACATGAGAACACCCGTAGAACATTGTTTAGTATGGCATCCGATTTTTTTAACCAAAGAAAAATGATTTTCGGGCCGATGGAGTACACTGTTCTTGAGCACATAACTCATTTCCTCTTATATTATCAATTTGCTTGAATATTGTTGCCGTGAAAATTGATAACAACTCTCATAGTTGTAAATTTCTCAATCATTGTGCCTTTGTTTCTCGAAAAGTATTTTTCTCACAAAAAATAAAATAAAATCTTGAGCTTGGATGCTTGATTGCTTTTTCCTTGATATGGATTATTCAATTTGCTTTTAAGAAAGTTTAAATCACAGCGATTACTTGAGTTGGTAACTCGATGTGATATCGTTATCCACTTGCTTTTGTATCATAATATTATATTTTGGTTGAAATTTCTTGCTTACTTATCAATGATGATATGATGTGCTATATATGCATATGTTATTTTCTTCCTTTTGTCTTAAACTTTGATGGAAAATTAGATTGTTGAAAAGTCTCGGACGAGAACCATTATTTCTCTTATGTCTCTTGTTTATGGAAGTGAATATGCAATTGTTTTCTCGATTATCTTACATTGAACTGTTTTAGCTTAAACAAAAAAAAAAAAAAAAAAAAAAAAAAAAAATCAATTGAGTAATTGCATTGAATATGCACTCTAATAGTTATCATTCCACAAGATTCTATTAATTTATTGAACCCACCTCAACATAAATTATATTTATGCACTAAATTATAATCACATCTTCTTTGTGAGAAGGTTATTAGATTTAACATCTATTTTGGCAAGCTGTACCTAATCGTGTTCGCCCATTATTGGAGGAAAATATTTGCCGGGAGAGGCCAGTTCGGAAGAGTTGGTGAGAACGAGCTTATTCTTGATTATTCCCCATCGATTAAGGCAAGGACATTGTTTATGATAATATTGAGATGAAGTGGATTTCTTGATGAGCTCATTGATCGATGTAGTTTTTCTTGACATATTCGTGATTGAAGCAAATTCACTTATTAGCTCGATTATGCCTTAGATTTCTTGAGTCTATTATGAGAAGACGTTATTTATGAGCTTATGGAGATGAATCGATCTCATTGTTAGTCAGTGGCTACACTAATCTGTAGAGAGGGAATAAATAGATGTGCCGATTTTCCGAGTTTACCCTCTTTTCGAATGTAATAAGCAATGACAAGAATGGAAATGTGGGAAGTAAACAACAAGCGTCGATTTATAGAGGTTCAACCCACTTAGGGCCTAATCTTCTACCACCCCAAAGATCTCCTGGACGGATTTCAAAAAGAAAAAAGATTTTATTAATAATTACCAAAATTATTAAACCTTCACCTTGAAGAGTACCGCACTCTTCTTACAACACCTCTTTGAAGATTACCATTTTCCTGAAGATTACCACAATCTTCTAGCTTACGATACCTTGTGAAGATTACCACAATCTTCCAACTTGAAGAGCACCAAACTCTCCAACACCTCGAAGAGCACCAAACTCTCCAACACCTCAAGAGCACCAACTCTTCCTCAAGAAGATTACCACAATCTTCTTACACCTATCACCTAAGATCACCCAAGTGTGCTCTTACCACAAGAACACTCACAAGGATATCTTGGTTTGAATGACGAACACAAATTCAAGATTACAACTCGATAAGTATACAACTTTGAAGTGCAAGTGTAATCAAGAATCGCTTCTTAGACATCAAGATGTGAAAGTGAAATACTTAGGCTATTACAACAAGAATATTGAAAGTGAAGAACAAAATATTTGATTGATATATCTCTTTGTTGTGTTGTAGTGTTTTTTCTCTTTGTTGTGTTGCTTCAAATATTCCTCTATTTATAGGAGAGGTCTTGGATATGATTTCCGGACACAAAGCTCTCTTGGAGATTGATTTCTACATAAAAATGCAATTAAAATCAAGATTATAGCTATTAGAAATCAATACCACAAAATCGGAAAAGATGTCTCATTGCTCAGCGGTTTAAGAATCTCATTAAAAATTGTAGATGTGATTTCGACCTCAATACAAAAACATTTTAACAAAGAAAAAAACAAGTCTTGTCAGTCCGGGGTTGGGGTCGACCTAGTGGTCCAATCGGTCAGCTCTCATGTGGATCGGTCACCTGGCAAGTTTTTGAGAGACATAGTTCTGTTTCTTTCTCCAGGCACCGTCGACCTCCGGGGTTTTTCAAACGCCTCGTTTACGCTTTCAAAACTCAACTTCATACACGGGTTGCCCTATAGGCATGACGGCTCAAACACGACAGAAGTGTTGTCCAATTTTGCCTAAAATAAATTTCAAGAAATACTCAAAAAAAGTAAAAACATTTTAAATCTTTTGGGAGTATTCGGACAACATTTAAAAACATTGTTTGGTGTAAAAACACCGTTAAACAAAATCATAGAAATCATGATAAAAATATTTATCTAACAAACTCCTTTTTGATGATTACAAACAAAATAATTACAGGAGGTCGATTTTTGAAAACAAAACAAATTTTCGAACAAAAGTAACTAACCATTTTAAGCAACAACTTTCCATGCATAATAGACACAAAGATAGGAGTAAAGATTTTCAAAAAATATTTTGCAAAAACTCCCTTTGAACATGCACAACAATAGTATAGATGCAATCAAACAAAAGCTAAAAAGCTCACTTTTACATTATAAATTGAATATCATGAGCTTAGAAGCTCCCCTGTCAAAGAAACATCATTATACATGTATATAAGTCCATAATACATTCAATGGACTAAGTATCATTCACACTTTTGGCTTTTAAGAGCCATAGATTATAGCTTTTAGGTGGGCTTATTTTAGCTTCTTTGAGCTAAAGAGATTATTGTTTCTTCCCTTTGGAATCATCAAAAAGAATGTTATCATGATAAAAACATCATATAATCATATCAAAGTGCGCAATTGAACCGATTTATCGAGCTTATGATCATGAAGCTTAAAATTCAAAAGTTCTGAGGCAAAAGTCGAGAATATGACTTGTAAAAGCTCATTTGATTTGAAAAACATGATCTCTATAAACTTATAAGACTTTTAAAACCGGGAGAGAATCATGTAAGTGAATAATTTTTTTATTAAAATATTTTGTCGAACACTTGGACGTGCGTCGAATAAAAGAAAAGATGTATATAGCCTTAGTAATTGTAATCAAGCCAAAAATTTCATCACCAAATACAATTTTACAACATACAACCAACAATAATCAATATGCTCATCACAAATATATATGAATTATATCAAGACATTAACATTAAAACCAAGTTCTCAAGGGTTCAACCTAATTGAGATTAAGGAGAAGAATTAACTTACCAATTGATCGGTAAAGATGAGCAAAAATGATGATAAACGAACAATATGAAGTCCAAGATATAGAAATTATACAACAAAAATTTATTTTGAGTGAATTGTGTGTGAAATTTGCAAATCGGGTGTCGAAAAATGAAAGAAAAACCGTTCGAAACCAGGTCCTCGGATAAAACGATTTTAACCAAAAATTTGCTCGTGTCGACCGTCCCGGGGTCCGACCTGGTCAGGTGATGTTCGACCGTCCTCCTTTCATCCGGCCCTGAGCTTGTTTTAGATTTACGGTCCAATTTTGATCCAAAAATCCGATTTTTCACCCCTAAGTTTAAAAAAGCACAAAATGCAAACATAGACCTCCTTCAATATGCATTATGCCTTAAACATCTCAAAATAAGGTAAAAGACTCCTAAGGTTAACGGTTAAAAAATATTCACGAGTTAATCTTGAGATGGAATTAAGCACATCTCAATTTTTTGCGTTAAGAAGACAATCCCTTAGAAAATGATGTCGAATCTCAATATGTTTAATTTGGTTATGAAGAACCGCATTTTGAGAAATTATTTATACCGACTTGTTATCCCTAAAATATGAACGTTTTAAAATTTTTGGATAAAACAAGCCATAAGAAGAAGTGCTTTTCAAATATTGAAAATTTCTTTTAACAACACTTTAATGAGATTCTTTGGGATTGTTTTGAGATCGAACACATAGGTATACGTCATGAAGAATATTGAGTTTATGAGAGTAGTGAAAGTTGATAAACATATCTCGAATTTGTTTGTCAAACAATACGCCTTTCTCAATCTTGACAAATCATGATGTAGATAGCCATGGATAAGTCTATGATCATATGTTCCTTAGTACCAAAATATTTCCCCGCAAAATCTTTACAAAACATCTTGCACAAGAGCATAGTAATATCGAATAATATACACGATATTGATATAACCAATCATAGAATTTGGATAAGTAACACATATTATGCTTATGTAAAATCATCAAGAGTAAAACATGTAAGTTTTAATATGCTTATAGGAAGCTATATAAGGTTTCTTGAATTTTGAAAATCCGAGCATATAGTTGAAACCTCATTTATAAGAAACATTTTGAGAAATGATTTTGACAATCAAATCAAGAATAACGACATGAATATGTGCAATACTTATAAAAGACAAAATAAAATACATAATTCAAGAAGAGAATATGAGTTACCAATTTCGCCATTTCCAAGGATTGTATCTTTCCCATTGTTGATTATACCTTCTTCTTGAAAAGTGATTTTGTTGATGGTGTCTCTTTCGATCAAATGACGTGAACATTTATTGTCTATTTGACGAGTTGAATTTCCTTTGGCTTTTGTTGCGCCAAGTACCTAACATGAAATTTTCTTGTGGTACCTCATGTGTTTAGGTCCTGGGATTAGTATTGAGACTTTTAGGTCTCCATTAATAATTTGAGCTATTTCTAGCCCCGACAAATATTTGTCGTATGACCATTTTTACCACAATAAAAACATGTAATAGTTCTTAGCAAGATAATGATTAACATGCATAGGTACTTGGTTCTTTTTCATATCATTAATAACATTTGGCTTATAACCAAGTCCTAGTTTCAAAATCATCACAATGTTGAACATCAAGAATTTTGATTATTTTATTGATGCTCAAATTAAACTTTAATATATCATTTTTCATACAATCAATATCTTTAACAAGAGTACTATTTTCTTTTTCAAGATTTCTAACTTTATCAAGTGTGATAGTGTGAGCACAAGTAAGAGATTCAAAAGAAGCATGTAAACTATCCTTTTTATTTTTCAAGGTGTTGAATACCTTTTTCAAATTTTTGTATTTAAAGAGCAAACTTTGAAATTCATTTTGAAGCTCATCAAAATTATTTTGCAATTCATCATAATCATCATGCAGTTCATTACTAAAAAAAAAATAGAAGAGTTAGAGTGTACTCATTGCCTGTCTTCTTGATGCCCATTAGACATTGCTCGGGTTCTTCATCATCGGATGTAAGAAGTTCATCCCATGTTGTTGGTTCGGCTTTTGCCTTCAAGGCTTTGTGAAAGTGTTTTTTCTTTCTTTGTTCTTTTTTTCTTTTGGACAATTTGTAATATGGTGTCCGGTTTTCCCGCATCTAAAACAAGAATTGTCTCTTGTTTTTCTTTCCTTGTTTTTATTCACAAATTTTGTAAATTTTCTAATAAGTTCCTCATCTCCATCTTCATCTTCATCTTCCTCATCACTAGAATAATAATTTTTCGATTTTGAGGCAAGACCTTTGGAGTTAATCCCATACCCAATTGATGCCTTTGAGTTACTCTTTCATTGATATAAACTTCATAGATGAGAATATTGCCAATAAGCTCATCAAAATTTAGAGTTTCCATATTTTGAGCTTCCATAATAACGGTAACCTTTTCTACCAAGAGGCGGAAGAGCATTAAGAACTTTTGTAACCTTGTCCTCTTCGGAAATAATTTTCCCAAGTGCAACTAGAGGATTTACAATATTGTCAAGCCTTTCAATCATTTTAGAAATATTTTCACCAATATTCATAGTGAAATTTTTGAACTCTTTGACCAACATAATCTTACGAGCTTGTTTCACTTTATTTGCGCCTTCATAGATAACTTCCAATTTTTCCTAACATCATGAGCGGATCGAATACCTCTAATACGATTATATTCCGTGGCGGTAAGAGAACAATGAAGAATGTTAAGAGCTTTACCATTTAAGGAGAATATTTTCTTGTCTTCATCATCAAACTCCTTGAGGGCTTTGGGGATTTGAGTTCCGCTTCCTTTTTCTTCATCGGGATGGATACTCATTATAACCATGTTCCAAATATTGAACCCACAACCTTGTAAGAAGCATTCCATTCGATCCTTCCAAAATGCATAATTGTTGGAGTCAAAGAGAGGCGGTTTATTGAATGAAGCACCTTGGTAGATAGCTCGTTAAGTCAGCCATGGATCTTTTCTCTTTACTCGCAATATGGAACGAGCTTGCCAAAGAGTTTGGATCGATACCACTTGTTAGTATAAGTGACAACGATAATCTAGAGGAGGGTGAATAGAGTTATGCCGATTTTCTCGAGTTTCGCCCTCTTTTTTCGAATGTAATAAGCAATGACAAGAATGGAAGTGCGGGAAGTAAATAACATGCCGATTTATAGAGGTTCAACCCACCTAGGCCTAATCCTCTACCACCCAAGATTCTCTGGATGGATTTCAAAAAAAAAAAAGATTTAATTAATAATTACCAAAATTATTTCAACTTCACCTTGAAGAGTACCACACTTGTTCTTACAACACCTCTTTGAAGATTACCACTATCTTCCTGAAGATTACCACAATCTTCTAGCTACGCACCTGTGAAGATTACCATAATCTTCCAACTTGAAGAGCACCAAACTCTCCAATGCCTTGAAGAGCACCAAACTATTCCTCAAGAAGATTACCACAATCTTCTTACACCTAACACCTAAGATCACCCCAGTGTGCTCTTACCACAAGAACACTCACAAGGATATCTTTGTGTTTGAATGACGAACACAAATTCAAGATTACAACTCGATAAGGAAGTATACAACTTTGAAGTGCAAGTATAATCAATAATCAAGCCTAGACCTCAAGATGTGAAAGGGAAATACTTAGGCTATTACAACAAGAATATTGAAAGTGAAGAACAAAATATTTGCTTGATATATCTCTTGTTGTGTTGTAGTGTTTTCTCTCTTGTTGTGTTGCTTCAAATCTTCCTCTATTTATAAGAGAGGTCTGGATATGATTCCGGACATAGGCTCTTTTTGGAGATTGATTTCTACAAAATAATGCAATTAAAATAAAGATTATAGTCATAGAAATCAATACCACAAAATCGAGAAAGATGTCTCATTGCTCAACTGTAGAATCTCTTTGTCAAAATGGTAGAGGCGATCGGTGGACTTCTAATACGAAAACATTTTGACAAAGAAAAAAACAAGCTCAATCGTCCAGTGGGGGCCAGACCGCCGACCTAGGTCCAACCGCCCCCTATGTGGATCGGTCACCCCGCAGTTTTTGAGAGACATAGTTTCTGCTTCTTTCTCCGTGCACCGGCGACCTCCGGGGCTTTTCAAACATCTCGCCTATGTTTCAAAACTCAACTTCTCATACAAAGCTGGTTGCCCTATAGACGACTAAATTAACACGAGACAAAAGTGTTGTCCAATTTTTGTCGAAAATAAACTTCAATAAATACTCCAAAAATAAGTAAAAACATTTTAAATCGCTTGGGAGTATTTGGACAACATTTATAAACATTGTTTTGGTGTAATAACATAATTAAACAAACGTATCAAAATCATGATAGAAACATTTATCTAACACTCTTTACCAATTTATGAACACGGTTGATATTATAATCCCATTGATCATGGGATGGATTTCTTGAAGACCTCGTTGATTATAAGTAGTTATCATCTTTCAGCACCATTTAGATTTTTTAAAAGCTCACTGATTGCAACTATATCATTTATCAGCCTGATTATGGCCTGGATTTCTTGAATCTAATAAAAGACTATGATTTATGAGTTTGTTCGATTTCTTTATATATATTTAATAATGATCAGGATTATCTATGAGGTCATTGAACATTTCTTGGACATCTTTACACTTATGGATTTCTTGAAGAACTCGTCTGGTTTGAACGGCTTCCGAGCTGGGCCAGACGAGCCATTTCCTGGTTTGAATAGCTTTCGAACTGGGCCAGAAGAACTTATTTATGGGCGATGGAACTGTCCCGAACTTGTCTGGTTTGAACGGCTTCGAAGCTGGGCCAGACAAGCTATTTCCTGGTTTGAACAGCTTCCGAGCTGGTCCAATAAAAACTTATTTATGGGCGATAGAACTGTCCCGAACTCGTCTGGTTTGAATGGATTCGAAGCTGGGCTAGACGAGCCATTTCCTGATTTGAACAAATTCCGAGCTGGACTAGATGAACTTTGATGGGCGGATGCCCCTGACGAAAAGTACTCAGCTCGAGCCGACCTTCAAACATTGATGGGTGGATGCCCTTGGTTCATTTTATGGGCGGCTGCCCTTAACAAATTTTATGACAAATGATTGCTTATTAACCAACCATTAAATGTTAGGAACTTCAATCGAGATAGGTCATGATTTGGAAAAGATGAGAATGACTCTACTCTTATAGTTCATGATATTATAAACTACAAGAGTTGGGGGACTAATTGATAGGGCTAGATTTTCCATATTAAATAGGATCAATATAATTTGGGAGGTGTGCGATCCAAAATGAATAATTAACCTAAGCTCAAGTTAGAATTCCAATACACACATTTGATATACTGTTCTATTTTACATGTATTCTCTCTCTAGAGTGATCCTGACTTGAGCGTCGGAGAGGGTACGCCGGAAAACCCTCCGCCCCCTTCTCACTGTTGTTTTGCAGGCATCAAGGCGGAGCAAACATTGGAGATCGGGTTTTCTTGGTGGGGTAAATTTCTCGCCCCAACATGTCTGATATTCCAAAACAAATTAATTGAAACAATATGTTGCCAAAGTAACATATATTGTCTAAATTTGTTTATTTTGAGATATTTAGATGGTATGTCTATTATTTATGTGAATAATAATCGTCCCAAAGAATGGTCATTACTTACCCGAATAATAGACACACATGTGGTAATAAATACGTGATGATTATTAGATTATCCATGTAAAAAATAATCGATCCAAAGGAAGATTATTGTTTGACGGGACTTATTGTCAGTATTTGCTTACTACATTTGAAAGTATCACTTACAATTGATGTTCTTATCCAAAGACTGAACATCAATGTTATTCTAGGTATCTCAAGATGGGCCCACTATTATTTTCTAATATCATGCACAAATTTGAATTTCTTGTTATTATGTTATGACATGATTAAGTGTGAGCATTTTTAATTTTATTCTCTGAATTAAGTTTCTGCTTGTATTTGCAAGTATACATCTATATGGATTTTATTTAAGGTTATTTCATGGTTTCAAATCTTTTGGGGAATTATGTTTGAGAAGGTTAGTGTGAAGGAGTTCCTTAAAGAAATTGACTGAAATAAGTATTATCTTGACTAATCTTATTTCAATAAGGCAGTAAACAAATATGGAATACAATGGAGTACATTAGGAGGTGTCGTTCTTGCATCGAAGTAAAGTTAATAATTATAATTTTGTATGGTCTTATTCAGTTTCTTGTGTTTGATAAATGGTTTTATCATCATTTTGATGATTTTGTTTTTATACCAAAACAATGGTTTTAAAGGTTGTCCAAATACTCCTAAATGATTTAAAATGATTTTAATATTTTTCGGAGTAATTCTTCAAGTTTTATTTTCGACAAATTGGACAACACATTTAATGATTTTGTATCAACGGATTTTTACATCCAAACTATGTTTCTAAATATTGTCCTAATACTCCCGATTGGTCTAAAATGTTTTTACTATTTTTCGAAGTATTTATTGGAGTTTATATCGGACAACACTTTTGATGATTTTGTGTTAATGTGTTATTTCATCAAAACTATATTTCTAATGTTGTCCTAAATACTCCCGATTGGTTTAAAATGTTTTTACGAATTTTTGGAGTATTTCTTGAGGTTTATTTTCGACAAAATTGGACAACATTTCATTTAGGAGGTCGACTAAATAGTACACTGGGAACGCATTTCACGAAACAGAACTCCCGAACTCCTAAAAATGGTCGGGTGATCGGTCACCATGGTGGGCACGGCCGCACCCTAGGGCGGCCAGGCCGACCCCCTTAGACCGTCACCCCGTTGAAATTTTGTCGCGTTCTTTTCAAATCTTATTAGTGCGCGACGGCGCCTAAGTTTGACAACAAAATTCTAATCGTTGCAAAGAGCAACTTTTCCTTAATTTGTGGGATTGATTTCTACAGCTATAATCTTGATTTTAATTGCAATTTTTTTGTAGATATCAAATTCCAAGAGGAGCCTATCAAGTATCAATCATCTCCTATAAATAGAGAAAGATTTGAAGCACAACAATAAGAGAGAACAACACAACACAACAAGATATACTCAAGCAAACACTTGGTCTTATATTGTCATTATTCTTGTTGTAATTTGCCTAGCTTATCACTTTCACATTCTTGAGGTCTAGGCTATTCTTGATTACACTTGCACTCAATTGTATAATTCATTATCGAGTTGTAATCTTGAATTTTTGGTAATCATTCAACACAAGATATCCTTGTGAGTGTTCTTGTGGTAAGAACACACTTGGGTGATCTAGGTGTTAGGTGTGAGAAGATTGTGGTAATCTTCTTGTTGAGGTGTTGAAGAATTTGGTATTCTTCAAGGTTGAAGATTGTGGTAATCTTCACAAGGTGCCGTTGGAGATTGTGGTAATCTTCAAGAGAGATTGTGGTAATCTCAAAAGTGGTGTTGAAGAAGAGTGTGGTGCTCTTCAAGGTGTTGTTGTAAGTTGTATTAATTTTTGGTAATTAATAAAATCTTTTTCTTTTTTGAAATCCATCCCTGATATCTTTGTGGTAGAGGATTAGGCCCTAGGTGGGTTGAACCTCTATAAATCGACGTGTGTTGTTTACATTCCGCACCTTAATTATTGTCTTTGAGCTTTCGGTTTGAAAAGGAGGGTAAAATCGAAAAGATGGAGATAATCTATTCACCCTCTAGATTATCGTAGCCACTTGGACTTATAAGTGGTATCGAGCCAAACTTTTGGCAAGCTCGTTCACTTCGCGAGTAAAGAGGAACGATCGTCGCCTACGAATGAAGCTCACCTTTCCTAAGCACCTCCACCACCAAGCCACCTCGGTTGGATTACAAAATTTTACATTTTGGAAAGAAAGAATGGAATGTTATTTACAAGGTTGCGGGTTCGATATTTGGAACATCGTCATAAATGGAGAATCCATTCCGATTATAGACACACCATACACCTCCAAAGCTTTCAAAGAGCTCAATGATGAAGAGAAGAAAATCATCTCCTTAAATGGTAAAGCTCTCAATATTTTGTATTGTTCACTTACTAATTTGGAATATGAACATATTGTAGGAATTCGATCGGCACATGAAGTATGGCAAAAATTAGAAGCCATCTATGGAGTATGTGAAAATGAAAGGAGTCAAACAAAAGCATCTACTTCTCAAAAGGATACAAGTTCAAATCTAAGGAACAAGCCTTTTACAACTTCCAACTATGAAGTAGTCGAACAATGTTTTATGGGCATCGAAGAAGAAAACGAGGTATGTCTTAGACCCTCTAGTTCCTATGATATTGTCATTCAAAATGATTATAGTGATTTGCAAAATGATTTTGATGATCTTCAAAATGAATTCCAAAATTTACTAGTTAAGTACAAAAATTTGAAAAAGGAATTCAATGTTTTGAAAAATGAAAAGGATAATTTATTTACTTCCTATGAATCACTATCATGTGCTCACACCAACACACTTGACAAGGTTAGAAACCTTGAAAAACAAAATAGTACTCTTGTTGAGGATATGAATTGCATGAAAAATGATTTATCAAAATCAAACTTGAGTACCAATAAATTGCCCAATATTGTGAATGTTAATGGTTGTGATAATTTGAATAGTGAACTTGATCATGAGCTTTAATATTGTCAAGCATATGAAAAAGAATCGAGTTCCTATGCATGTTAGTAATATTACTTGCTTTTATTGCGGTAAAAGGGTCATACTTAAATACTTGTCGGGCTAGAAATAGCTCTAATTATTTTTGGAGACCTAAAAGTCTCAAGACTAATCCCAAAGGACCCAAGCACTTGAGGGTACCACAAAACAATGTTATATTAGGTACCCGGCGAAATAATAATCGAATTAAATTCATACCGCCAAGAAGACATCAAATGACCATTTCATTTGATCAAAGGAGAAAACATTTTCAACAAAGTCACTCTCCAAGAAGAGGAAATAATCAAAAATGGGATGAACAAAATCCTTGAAAATGGCAAAGACATCATCAACAAGATGATTTTCCAAGAGAAAGACACTCTCAAAAATGGGAAGGACACAATGCTTGGAGATGGAGTAATTGGAGAGATTACCATCAACATGAAGATTTTCAAAAGGGAAGATATCATCAACAATGGGAACGACACAACCCATGGAAATGGCGAAATTGGTAAACCGTATCTCTCTATTTAAATATGCATTTTATTTTCTTACATATTTTTATTTGTGTCTAAATTGCAAAATGATCTTTCAAAATGAGTTTAAAAATTTTATTTTTAAAATTTAGGTCTACAATATATTTGTAAGTTTCAAAATATTTTTTAAAGAAGACCTTGCATGACGTTTCTAAAACTCTTGTGCATTTACTTAGACTTATGTGGCTTATTATCTCCTATGTAGTTATATGGCACAAACATGCTTAAGATATCTCTTATTGCTTAGCCTACACATGTATTATTATGTTTGTGCAATATTTGGTTTAAGAATTGTGTAGGATTTACATATCTCTTTCAATGGTTATCCACTCGTAATATATCAAGAGAGATATGAACTATCGAGGTACGCTCATTATTGTTATTCATCTCATACACTGATACATGTTGTGCCATATGCCTATGTGCTTATTTTATACTAGTGCCATTAAGAGGATGTTTTGATTTTTGAGAAGGCATTATTTAACATAGCTTGTTTTATCCAAGATTTTTTAAAGGATTATATTTTGTTTTGATAAAAAAATTGATCTTCTAATTATGCATTTTATTGCACATATAAATGCCATTATTCTTGATGCTTATGTCAAAGCTCTTGTTCATATGATTCTTGTGATTGAGGTCTCAACTATGTGCTCGTATTTTCATATTTCAAAAGAGACCTTATATAGCTTTCTTAAGCTTATTTGAACTTGAATGATTTATTAGACTCTTGATGATGCATAGTATGTGGTGCTTAAAAAGGTGTATCTATTATTCGATATTACTATGCTCGTGTGCAAAATATCTTGTTAAGATTTTGCGTAAATTTGTGATATTTCGCAACAAGTTTGATGAACAAGACAAGGTTAGTAGCTCAATGATATTGTCAAAGGTAATGATTTTGATGCAATATTTGCACTCATAGCACATTTAGAAGTTATTTGCACTTTACTTGCCCATTCTTGTTTTGAGAAAATTTCAAGCTTTACCAAATGGGTGTTAAATCCAATTTTCTAAATGGTTTTATTCAAATAGAAGTCTATCGGAGTTTAAAATTTTAGGCCAAATGATTTCTATAAAAAGGCCTTGTACGGTTGATACAAGTACTCCATATATGGTTTGATAGACTTAGCTATTTTTGCAAAATGATTTTACAAGAGGTAAAGTTGATACTACACTCCTTGTTTTTTTTGAAAAAGGGCAAGATTGTTTACTTGTGCAAATTTATGTTGTTAATATTTTTGGTGCTACTAATGAATATTTGTGCAAGATATTTTTCTAAGTCAATGCAAGGAGAACCTAAGATGATCATGATAATGGGAGCTCAAATTTGATCATTGGGATTCAAAATGCCAAGAAGGTGATTATATTCCACACTCAAAAGAAGAAGTGAGGTATTGAAGAAGAAAGAACCATTTCAACCTATATGGCTACAAATGCGAAAATTGACAAAAGGTTGAAGTAGGCATTGATAAACGAATTCTAGGTATGTTCATTCATTCATTACTCCTTAGACTCGACATTCTATATGCCTTATGTCTATATGCTTGACTTAAAACAATCCCAACGAATCTCTTTAAAGTGCCGTTAAAAAAAAATTTTCAAATATTTGTAAGACACCTCTTCGTATGACTTGTTGTATCCAATATCTTAAAATGTTCTTATTTTTGGGATAACAAGTCCGGTGATAATAATTTTCTCTCAAAATATGGTTCGTCATAATCGAACTAAACATATTGAGATTCGATATTGTTTTTAGGATTGCATGTTTTAACAAAAACTTGAGATGTGTTTAATTCCGTCTCAAGGATAACTCGCGGACTTTTTAATCGTACACCGTCGAGTATTTTAATATATTTCGAGCGTGATTATGACATAATGTATATTGAATAAAGTCTACGTTTGCATTTTGCACGTTTCTAAAACTTAGGGGCGAAAAATTGGATCTTTGGATCAAAATTCGGATTTTCAAAATGTGAACCAGTTGGCGCCAGGGGCCCGGGCATCGTCGCCCACCTGCTCGACCGGTCGCCCTAGCCCATGACCGGTCGCCCACTGCTTAAGTTTGGTTAAAACCGTCTTTGTTCTTGTATTTTGGCAGTTTAAGGTTTTTCCTCTCTATTTCGTCCCCTTTGCAAATTTCACACACATTTCACTTCAAATGTGTTTTATTACATACATTTCATGTCTTGGATGTATTTAGGCTCGATTATCATCATCATTGCTCGTCTTTACCGATTAAATGGTAAGAATTCTACTTCCTTATCTCAATTGGGTTGAACCCTTGAGAACTTGGCCTATATGTATTTTCTTAATGAAATTTGTATATGTTTCTGATGAGATTGTTATTTATGATATATTGTATTGTGTTTAAACTGATTTGGTGATGAAAAACTTGGCTTGATTGCATTTACAATGGCTATATATATCTTCTTCAATTTTTGACACCCGCCAAGCGTTCGATAAAATGTCTAAATGAAAAATCCATCACCTACATGATTCTCTCAATTTCAAAAGCCTTGTATATTTATAAAGATCATGTTTTGCAAATCAAATGAGTTTTCATAAGCTTCTACAAGTCGTATGATCGACTCTTTCCTCCTATTTGGTCTATAAGCTTCAATGTTCAAATAGCTCGATACATCAGTTTAGTTACGCACTTTGATATGATTATATGATGTTTTTATCGCGCTAACATTCTTTTTGATGATTCCAAAGGGGAGAAACATGTAATAAGCTTATTAGCTCATAGAAGCTAAGTTAAGCAAAACAAAAGAAGCTATAAGCTATGGCATCTTAAAAGCCATAAGTTGTGCATTATACTTAGTCCAATTGTTGTATGATGGACTTATATACTTGTCTAATGATTGTTGTTGACAGGGGGAGCTTATAAGCTCTTGTACTTAAGACCAATATGTAAAAGCTAAACTTTTAGCTTGTGGATGACTGCTTTTACATTACTCTTGTTGTGCATAATGATAGGGGGAGCTTTTGCTATATATGTTTAATATCTCTACTCCCATCCTTGTGATTATATTGCGTGGAATGTTGTCGTTCACAACGGATAGTTCCTTTTAACCGGTAAAATTGTTTTGTTTTCTAAATCGACCTCGTTAAAATTGTTTTGGTTTGTAATCATCAAAAAGGGGGAGATTATTTGATAAATGGTTTTATCATAATTTTGATGATTTTGTTTTTATACCAAAACAATGGTTTTAAAGGTTGTCCAAATACTCCTAAATAATTTAAAATGGTTTTAATATTTTCCGGAGTAATTCTTCAAGTTTTATTTTCGACAAATTGGACAACACATTTAATGATTTTGTATCAACGGGTTTTTACATCCAACCTATGTTTCTAAATGTTGTCCTAATACTCCCGATTGGTCTAAAATGTTTTTACTATTTTTCAAGTATTTATTGGAGTTTATATCGACAACACTTTTGTTGATTTTGTGTTAATGTGTTATTTCATCAAAACTATATTTCTAATGTTGTCCTAAATACTCCCGATTGGTTTAAAATATTTTTACAAATTTTTTGGAGTAATTCTTGAGGTTTATTTTCGACAAAAATCGGACAATATTTCATTTAGGAGGTCGACCGGTCGACCAAAGAGGCGACCGGTACCTGCGAACGCATTTCACGAAACAGAACTCCCAGAACTCCTAAAAATGGTCAGGGTGACCGGTCACCATGGTGGGCGACCGGTCACACCCTAGGGCCGGTCGACCCCCAGACCGGTCACCCGTTGAAATTTTGTGCGTTCTTTTCAAATCTTATTAGTGCGCGACGGTCGCCTAAGTTTGACAGCAAAATTCTAACCGTTGTGCAACAAACAACTTTTCCTTAATTTGTGGGATTGATTTCTAATAGCTATAATCTTGATTTTAATTGCAATTGTTTTGTAGATATCAGATTCCAAGAGGAGCCTATCAAGTATCAATCATCTCCTATAAATAGAGGAAGATTTGAAGCACAACAATAAAAGAGAACAACACAACACAACAAGATATACTCAAGCAAACACTTGGTCTTATATTGTCATTATTCTTGTTGTAATTTGCCTAGCTTATCACTTTCACATTCTTGAGGTCTAGACTATTCTTGATTACACTTGCACTCAATTGTATAATTCATTATCGAGTTGTAATCTTGAATTTTTGGGTTATCATTCAACACAAGATATCCTTGTGAGTGTTCTTGTGGTAAGAACACACTTGGGTGATCTAGGTGTTAGGTATGAGAAGATTGTGGTTATCTTCTTGTTGAGGTGTTGAAGATTGTGGTAATCTTCAAAAGGTGCCGTTGGAGATTGTGGTAATCTTCAAGAGAGATTATGGTAATCTCAAAGGTGGTGTTGAAGAAGAGTGTGGTGCTCTTCAAGGTGTTGTTGTAAGTTGTATTAATTTTGGTAATTAATAAAATCTTTTTTCTTTTTGAAATCCATCCCGGATATACTGGGGTGGTAGAGTATTAGGCCCTATGTGGGTTGAACCTCTATAAATCGATGTGTGTTGTTTACATTCCGCACCTTAATTTTTGTCTTTGAGCTTTCGGTTTGAAAAAGAGGGTAAAATTGAAAAGATCGAGGTAATCTATTCACCCCCCCTCCAGATTATCGTAGCCGCTTGGACTTACATCTTGTACAATAAAGTTTTTAAGGTTAGTAACAACACCCTAAAGATTAAAATGACTCTTCAAGGATCATTTCTCATTGTGCGAGAAAAGAAAGTTTGAGCGATATAACACTAAAAGTACTCACTTAACATCTTTTTCCTCAGTGTATATATATATATAGGTTGTATATATAGGTTGTAGTTGAGACACCACAAATAAAATCCAAAAGAATCGGGATGAGGAATTTATCATATTATTTCGCAAAGAATGGTGGATACATGAAAAAATGTCCCAAGTAACCATGTCATGTTAAAGTGTATTTCTTATCCTTTAGCTTAAGTTTCGCACACTTGCTTTGTACCTAGACATGTGTTCGCCTATATTTTTAGCTTCACCGCAAAGTGTACGGTGTACGTTATCGAATAGGGTAGCAAGGTCGTATCCACGAGACTAATAGATTAATATGCTAAGTATTGATCCAAGATAGTCTTATTTTTATTTAGACGATCGAAATTGGATGATTGTTGTATTGAGATTAAGACAATTTAAATCACTAAAACACAAGCTTAAGATAACACAAATGAAAGAAGTATCAAGATAATGAAATGGATTTCCGAGTTAAGGTTTCGATTAATAATCCTCTTGTTGTCCTGGTTTAATCAAGCCACGTTATTATCAATATTCCTATAAGATTTATCACAAAACTATTTTATCCTCCCTCTCGAGATGCATATAAAACGTAGATCGAAATACTTATGCTAGTATCTCTACTCAACATGAAGCATTCAACTCCCAAAAGCACAAAAGATCAAATATCCTCACAAATAATTACAAACCTCTCGATTCATGCAAATATTTGTGTCGAGTATTCAAGATCTAATATTGAAACTCATCTCTCGAATTATGAATCAATATATCAAACAAGTTAAATCATTGATCAAGTGATAAAACAAGAATAAGCTCAAAATACTCAAATAGGCTTCAAGATAATAACTTCAACTAAGATTAAAACATCCAACAAGAGTTTGTTAATCTACTTCCAAAACCCGGAAATCACAAGATGTTTAGCTACACATGATTAAACAACTTATACACAAAGTGTTCAAAGTCATTACAAATGAAAATGAAAGATTGAAACTAAAAGAGAAACAAGAAAACTTAGGAACGCCGACAATCTCGATATATCTCCGTTCTTCAAGCTCCGATGCAACCCGATTATCTCATTGATATCCTCTTTCAAGAGTTGACTCTTGTCTTGTGTTGTAGATCCCCAAAATGCCAGAATGTCCTTGTGTGCGCCCCCAAAAGCCTTTTTATACCCACCATCAAGTTTAGGGCTTAATGTCTGCAGATATGGGATTCCAAATACAGACGACGGGTGGTGCGCCACGCACGGGTTACCCGTGCGCGCACCCTCGCCGAATAACCCAACTCTCTCGTAGGGCGCACGAGTGGTGCGTCGGAGCACGCCTACCCGTGCGCCACTCCTGAAATAATCCGATCCTCGTAGACGCACGGGTGGTGCGCCCATGCATGGGCTACCCGTGCGCCATCTTGTCGCAGCTCCATAATCCTTATACAGGGGTGCACGGGTGGTGTCTTGAGGCACGCCCAACCCGTGTGCCCCCTGTCTTTTCCGTAACGCTCAACTTTCGCTCTTTTAGGCTTCACTTTTCGTATATCCACTTAATTCTCCGTGTTTCCACTTTGCTTTCCTCGTATTCGTATTCAATTAGCTTCAAATATCATGAAATTCCTACAAAATAAGCAAAGTGTAATATCTTTTCCACAAGGAGTGAATATGTAACATTTAACGCGAGTATATGCATGTTTACTCGATCATTATAGCTCAAATACGCCTCAAAATACATACAAAACTCACGCCTATCAAAATCCCCCAAACTTAAACTGTTGACCGTCCCGATCAACAATATTTAGAACATGATAAAGCATAACAGGGAGATAAAGATAACAGCGCACACAAAGAATCCACAAGAAAATCCATATTGTTCGTCATGAATGTTGAGTACAACTCAATCAAGCCTCAAATATCTAATCAAAGAACATGCCTCAAATAAAACAAAGTGAAATGCTCAATTCCAACTCTCAAGTTAAGTGTATACTCTCATCTCACGAGGATATAGGACGTGTTTACGCTCAAATCAATTCGATGTCGCAAAATTGCCATAGGCTTGCAATTCGTCTCATATCTCCGCCACTAAAGTGTATGCAATTTGTGAATCAGAAAGGACTTTCTCATTTGGTTGTAATGAAGGTTCTTTGGTTTGGGTAGGAAATTTTGGATAAAGTGACTCAAACTCGAGTATCAATCATTTTCATTACAATCCCATATGCTCTCCAATCATCCCTCATTTTTATCAACTTCATTTATCTCCATTTCCTTTCTTTCTTTTGAGAATCACCTCCATTCACAATCCTTCGCCCCAAGTTTATCAACTTCATTTTTTTTTTCATTTGTTCAACTCCTTTCCTTTCTTTTTTTGTTCCATTTAACCAAGTACGCCCAAGTATCTTATTTTTCAATTTCCACTCATTCAACCTCGTTCATTCCCCTTTTACTCAACGTTATACACTCGAGTTTAAAGTGATGGATATATATTAAGATCAAGGGTTAAATTTTGTGGTTATCAAAGAAATAGGCTATAGGCTCAACTTGGCTAACTAGGAGTTTTCAACATTTTTAGGTAGGCAAAATGCTTGAAAGGCTAGCAAAGATGGCCTTTAATCACATTCACAATTCACATACACATGTGGCCTTGACAGAGATACCCAAGCAAGTTCTAGAATTCTGACAACACGAATGATACCCTCAATCACAACAAGACTGCACAAGATATAAGGAGTAAAGGCTCAAAGCTCACATGCTTGTCAAAATGTAATTCAAAGCATCACACCAAGTTTTTCTTATTAACATGCTCAAAGTTATCTATTCAAGGCTCAATCAATTCATAACCAACATCCAATCCTCACAATAAGAATTTTCAATCAACACACAACAACAAGTTGCAACATGCTTGGTCAACTCACTCTCTAACCACGACGAAAGCAATAGACGTGCTAAAGCTATAAACGTGCTCTAATGTAAATGCAACCTAGAATGCTCTAATGCAACTATATGAAAACACAAAATGCATGAATTGTTTTTTTTTTTTTATATGTATCCACACTTTTCATGTATTAAAATGATATCTCTCCCCCAAACTTGAATGAAATTATAGTGTCCTAAGGGGAAAAATAGAATTTCAATAACAAAAAGTGGGGATATACTCGAATTATCACGGTGGTGGGAAGTGGCTTTGAGAAATATGCCACATTTGTAGTCATGGAGCACTTGCCACGTCTCTCTAACGCCGCTCGACGCTCGTTGAACGCGAAAAATCAGCCCCTATGTTGAAACACACAAAAAATACAACAAAAACACACAAATCACACTCATTAATAAAAACACGCATGTCAAATCACTCAAATCACACAACTTTGAAACTGAACACACACAAAAATGAAAGTCACACGAAAAAGCGTTGGGTTGCCTCCCAACAAGCGCTATATTTAACATCTTTAGCTTGACACCTATTTTGTTAAATCGCGGGTCGCGCAAGGTGGTGGATGTCACCTCCTCTTGATTCCCTCGGTGGAAATAGTGCTTAATTCGTTGGCTGTTTACCATCAAAGTCACGCCTTCTTTTGTTAACAATTCTACAATCCCAGGTGGATTCAACACTTTCTTTATCACGAATGGCCCCGACCACTTAGACTTGAGTTTTCCCGGGAAATATTTAAGGCGTGAATTGTATAGGAGCACCGGTTCTCCCGGTAAAAACTCTCTTTTCTTGATCATCTTATCATGCCACCTCTTGGTTCTTTCCTTGTAAATTCAGGAATTTTCGTAAGCTTCATCCCGGAATTCTTCCATCCGATTCAAATGGAGTAACCTTTCCTCACCTAGCTTTCGAAAATCCAGATTCGAGTTCCTTAACCGCCCAAAATGCTTTGTGCTCCAATTCTACCGGCAAATGGCACGACTTACCAAAGACAAGTTGATATGGAGATGTGCCCAACGGTGTCTTATATGCAAACCGGTATGCCCACAGCATCATCCAATTTTAATGCCCAATCCATTCGATTGATGTTCACCGCTCTTTTCAAGGATTTTTTTGATCTCCCCGTTAGCCACTACCTTGTCCATTGGCTTGTGGATGATATGCCAATGCAACTTGATGTTTGACTCCATATTTTGCCAACAAGTTGCTCATCAATTTGTTTACAAAATGCGACCCTACATCACTAATTAAAGCTCTTGGAGTGCCGAATCTAGTAAAGATGTTTTTCTTAAGGAAGCGCATTACAACTTGAGCATCATTTGTTTTGGAAGGAATCGCTTACCCAACGGGATACATACTCACCGCAAGTAGAATATATTGATATCCGAAGATGATGGAAATGGGCCCATAAAATCAATCCCCCACACATCGAACAACTCCACTTCAATTACATTGGTCATTGGCATCTCGTGCTTCCTTGAAATGTTTCCCATTCGCTGACACCTGTCACATTGTTGCACAAACAAATAACAATCATTAAATAAAGTGGGCCAATATAGCCCACTTTGCAATACCTTCACATTTTGCGGTGCGCGTGGGACCAAAATGTCCGCCTTGATGGTGAAGAGTGACATCATTTTGTAGGACTCCTCCCATTCTTCTTGAGGTATGCATCTCCTTATGATTTTATCCGCGCACCTCTTAAACAGTAGGGGGTCATCCCACATGTAGAACTTTACATCATGTAAGAATTTCTTCTTTTGATACGGTGATAGATCCGGAGGTAAAACTCCGGCATCCAAGTAGTTTACAAAGTCCGCATACCATGGGAACTTTGCCTCAAACATGAGTAATCTTTCATCAGGAAACTCCTCTCTGATCAATCCTGTTCCTCCTTTTGCTCCCTCTTGATTTTCTAATTGAGACAGATGGTCCACTACCACGTTCTCACATCCCTTCCGGTCCTTGATTTCCACATCAAACTCTTGCAATAATAAGATCCATCGAATCAACCTCGGTTTCACATCCTTTTTGTCAAAGAGGTATTTGATAGCCGCATGGTCAGTGTGCACAATCGTCTTCGTCCTGATCAAGTAAGATCGGAATTTATCGAATGCGAAAACAATCGCCAACATTTCTTTTTCGATTGTGGTATAATTCTCGGTGGCAATCGGCCCAACGCTCGACTTGCATAGTAGATGGATCGGAACAATTTTTCCCTCTTTTGACCGAGAACAACCCCAACCGCATAGTCGCTTGCATCACACATTAGCTCAAATGGTTGACTCCAACTGGGCGACGAGTATAGGTGCGGTCACCAATCTTTGTCTTTAACGTTTTGACGCCCGCAAACATTCATTGGAAAAAATGAAAGCGACATCTTTTTCTAGAATTGGCTCAAGGGCTTAGAAATTTTAGAAAAGTCACGGATAAACCTTCTGTAAAATCCGGCATGGCCTAAGAAGCTCCGAATGGCTTTCTCATTTGTAGGAGGTGGTAACTTCTCAATTACTACAATCTTTGCCCGATCAACTTCCAAACCTGCAGAAGAGACTCGATGACCAAGTACAATGCCATCACATACCATAAAATGACACTTTTCCCAATTTAGTACTAGATTGGTCTCTTCACATCGCTGCAAAACTAGGGAAAGATTGTGAAGACAATTATCAAAAGAATCACCAAACACAGAGAAATCGTCCATAAACACCTCCATAACTTTTTCAATAAGATCGTGAATATAGCCATCATACAACGTTGGAAAGTAGCAGGTGCATTACATAAACCAAATGGCATGCGGTTAAATGCAAATGTGCCATACGGACATGTAAATGTTGTTTTCTCTTGGTCTTCCTACGCAATCATGATTTGATTGTACCTTTAATAACCATCTAAAAAGCAATAATAATCATAACCCGCAAGACGATCCAACATCATATCGATAAAGGGGAGGGGAAGTGATCTTTTTCGAGTGGCATCATTAAGTTTTCTATAATCAATACATATTCGCCACCCTAGAACAATTCTAGTAGCAATTTGTTCCTCATTTTCATTTTTCATCATTGTTCCCCCTTTTTCTCGGTACCACTTGTACCGGAATCACCCATGAACTATCGATATCGCATAAATGATACTGGCATCCAACCATTTTAACACTTCTTTCCTAACCACATCTTGCATAATAGGGTTTAGTCGTCTTTTGGTTTTGCAATCGATGGTTTATAAACATCTTCCATCCGGATTTTATGCATCACAATGGATGGACTTATGCCTTTTAAATCGTTATAGACCATCCTAGTGGCCGAATTATGTTTTCGTAAAACCCTTAACAGTTTATCAAGTTGAGTAGAGTGAGAAGAGATGAAACGATTCACGGATTTGCGTTATTTGCCCCAAGGAATGCATATTTGAGGTGTTCGTAATTGCTTGAGTTCCTGAGTCGGTGTTGTTATTTCAAGATTGTTTGATACATGTTTTTATCTTAATTTTGATGATTTTATTTTATCACCAAAACAATGTTTTTAAAGGTTGTCCAAATACTCCTAAATGATTTAAAATGGTTTCAATATTTTCCTGAGTATTTCCTCAAGTTTATTTTTGATAATAATGGACAACACTTTTAATGATTTTATATCAATGGATTTTTCACTCCTAAACAAGGTTCCTAAATGTTGTCTAAATACTCTCGATTGGTTTAAAATGTTTTTACTAAATTTTCTGAGTATTTCTTGGTTTTATTTTCGACAAAAATTGGACAACATTTCGCTCGTGGTCGACCGGCCGCCCCATAGGGCAACCCGTACCTGAAGATGTTTTTAGAAACAGAAAATGAGACGGAAGGAAAAACAAGCAGTCGGCCGGCCGCTTCGGGCGTCGACCGGTCGGCTCGACGGTCGCCCAATGGCCGACGGCCGGTACTGCAAGTTTCATTTTTGAAACAGACTTAACCCCTTCGTTTTTTTGTTTAGGGGGACCGGTTGAGACAGGGTCGACCGGGCCGAAGCTACGTCGGCCGGTCGCTGTTGTAATTTTCAAAGTGTTCTCATTTTCTCTTATTTCGCGTAGGACATCGTCGCCCTGTATTGACAAAGAAAAATATGACCGTTTGACAAACAGACACATTTCCTTAAATTGTGGAATTGATTTCTAACAGCTATATTCTTGATTTTAATTGTATTTTTCTGTAGATTTTCAATCCCCAAGAGGAGCCTATGCTTGATCAATCATCTCCTATAAATAGAGGAAGTTTTGGAGCAACCAAGAAGACAACAATTGAGATACAACACAACAAGATACACTTCAAGCAAACACTTGGTCTTTCATTGTTATTATTCTTGTTGTAAATTTGCCTAGCTTATCACTTTCACATCTTTGAGGTCTAGGCTATTCTTGATTACACTTCGCACTCAAATTGTAATATTCATTATTGAGTTGTAATCTTGATTTTTGGTTATCATTCAAACACAAGATATCCTTGTGAGTGTTCTTGTGGTAAGAGCACACTTGGATGATCTAGGTGATAGGTGAAGAAGATTGTGGTAATCTTCTTATTGAGGTGTTGAAGAATTTGGTATTCTTCAAGGTTGAAGATTGTGGTAATCTTCACAAGGTGCCGTTGAAGGAAGATTGTGGTAATCTTCAAAGGGAGATTGTGGTAATCTCCAAAGGTGTTGTTGAAGAAGAGTGTGGTGCTCTTCAAGGTGTTGTAAGTTGAATTTGTATTAATTTTGGTAATTAATAAAATTCTTTTTCTTTTCGAAATCCATCCCTGGATATCTTGGGGTGGTAGAGTATTAGGCCCTAGGTGGGTTGAACCTCTTTAAATCGACGTGTGTTGTTTACATTCCGCACCTTTATTATTATATTTGAGCATTCGGTTTTAAAAAGAGGCGAAATCGAAAGATGGAGATAATCTATTCACCCCTAGATTATCGTAGCCGCTGACTTACAAGTGGTATCGAGCCAAACTCTTTGGCAAGATCGTTTCACATCGCGAGTGAAGAGAAACGATCGACGCTACGAACGAAGCTCATCTATCCCGCACCTCCACCACCAAGCCACCACTATTTGATTCTAAGAATTTTAATTTTTGGAAAGAAAGAATGGAATGCTATCTACAAGGTTGCGGGTTCGACATTTGGAACACCGTCATTAATGGAGAATCCATTCCGACGAAAGATACACCATACACCTCAAAAGGCTTCAAAAGCTCAATGATGAAGAAAAGAAAATCATCTCCTTAAACGGTAAGGCTTTAAATATTTTGTATTGTTCATTTACTAATTTAGAATATGAACATATTGTAGGAATAAAGTCGGCACATGAAGTATGGCAAAGATTAGAAGCCATCTATGGAGTATTTGCAAATGAAAGAAAAGCATCTACTTCTCAAGGTCATACAAGCTCAAATCTAAGGAACAAGCCTCCTACAACTTCCAACTATGAAGAAGTTGAATATTGTTTTATGGGCATCAATGAAGAAAATGAGGTACATCTTAAACCCTCTACTTCCTATGATATTGCCATTCAAAATGATTATAGTGATTTGCAAAATGATTATGATGAACTTCAAAATGAATTCCAAAGTTTACTTATTAAATACAAAAATTTGAAAAAGGAATTCAATATTTTGAAAAATGATAAGGATAGTTTATTTACTTCTTATGAATCACTATCATGTGCTCACACCACCACACTTGACAAGGTTAGAAACCTTGAAATAGAAAATAGTACTCTTGTTGAGAATATTGATTGCATGAAAAAGGATTTATTAAAATCCAACTTGAGTACCAATAAAATGTCCAATATTGTTGATATTCATAATAGTGATAAAGGACTTGATCATAAGCCTAATGTTGTTAATCATATGAAAAAGGATCAAGTCACTATGCATATTGGTCATTATGCTCCTAGAATTATTACTTGTTTTTATTGTGGCAAAAAGGGTCATACGGCTAATTCTTGTCGGGCTAGAAATAGCTCTAAATATTATTGGAGACCTAAAAGTCTCAAAGCTAATCTTAAAGGACCCAAACACATGAGGGTACCACAAAACAATGTGCTATTAGGTACCCGACAAAGCAAAATCGGAGAAAATTCATGCCACTAAGAAAACATCAAATGAACGTTTCATTTGATCAAAGAAGGAGAAACTACTCTCAACAAAGCCATTTCAAGAAGAGCGTATAATCAAAAATGGGAAGAACACAATCCTTGAAATGGCAAAGACATCATCAACAAGATGATTTTCAAAGAAGAAGAAACCATCAACCATGGGAAGGTAACCAATCTTGGAAATGGAGAAGTCTTCATCAACAAAGTGACTTCTCAATGGGAAGATATCATCAACAATGGGAAAGACACAACCCATGGAAACGGCGTAATTGGTAAACCGTATCTCCCCATTTGTATATGCATTTTATTTTTAAATCTATGCATACTTTTTCTTAATTGCAAAATGAATCTTCAAGTATTTATTTTTTTTTAATATAGGTCTCTTATATATTTATGAGTTTCAAATTTTTTTTTAAAAAAAGAGACCTTGCATAATTTTCTAAAACTCTTGAGCATTTTATTAGACTTATGTGGCTTACTATCTCTTATGAAATCTTATAGCATAAGCTCTTTTTGATATCTCCTATTACTTCCCTACACTTGTATTTTCTATGCAAATGTTGTCTAAGAATTGTGTAGGATACATATTTCATACTCATTGGCTATTACGTCATCAAGTTTCTTAAACCATCGAGGTATGTCTACTCGTACTTTTTCTTTCATCTCGATATTATGCTTATGCACATATCTTTCAAGTTATTTCATTTTGACCCCTTAAGTGCCCCTAATTGATCTTGCAAATATTTTTTTTAAGGCACTACTTGTTTAGTCTCGATTTTATCGTTTATATGTTTTCCCAAAACCCATATTTGTTGGATATAGTCCAAACTTATATTTTTGCTAAGTTTTAAAACTTTTGGGGTGAAAAATCGAATTTTGGAAAACTCGGAGAAAGAAAAAAATCACCTGGGATTTGTCAAAGCAGGGGCGACCGTCGCTTCGCACATCGACCTGGTCGCTCCTACCTCGACCGGTCGCCTGGCCAATTTTTCGGTTTTAAACGCTCGTCCTCAGCTCTTGAAACAGACTCTAAAATCATCCCCAAACCCTATTGTGCGAAAACCATCCCCTTTCTTCTACTATCTTCAATTCTTCATCAATCCTTGAAATTTTTCTTGCTAATTCACTTCTTTTTGCAAGAACTTCACATATATGGCACCTCCAAGAAATTCTACCGAACGAAATCCTCAAAAGAGGAGAAGGAGGCAAAGGGGTGAATCTTCTTCCAATCCACAACAAGATAATATTCTACAAGGAGACTATCAAAATCGGCTTACGGAAGAGGAGATTGCCGAATTAAGAGCCGGGGTTTCAAAATCGAGCATTCATTGGGACTCTAGTAAGTTATCACTCCTCTACGAGCCTCCCTCTAGAGCTAATAGATTTCGATTTTTAAATAAACTTGCGGAGGAACATTATGAGAATATTGGATTGAATGATAAGAAAATTGCGTGCACCCGTATGGTTCGTTTTCAAGCATTTCATGATGAATTTCCAGATATTAGAGCTTATTTTGAAATTCAAGGATGGGTTTCACTTTGGGATAATCCGTGTTTGCACTATGATGACGAGCTTATAAAACTTTTCTATGCAAATATGTGGATGGTTGATGCTACGATAGATAATCCTTTGGAACTTCACACATTTGTTAATGGTAGGCATTTTTCATGGACATTGGCCGATATTTGTGATCACTTTAACATGCCAAATGATGGAGTAGTCAATGTGGATTGCGCCCATTGGGATGATAACATTTTCGGTGTTTCACTAGATGATGTGAAAACCTTTTTAGGAGTATATCCCGAAGTGACATACTCGGCAATGCCGCCAAATTATCGGATTATATCTATCATTTGCTCCTATTGTGTTTGTGGAAAGGAAGTAAAACTTCCAAGTAATCTCGAACTCTTTCTCACCAATAAGATTGTTCGAGGAGAAAGAGTAAATTATGGGGCAATTTTTGTATATTGCTTGTTGGAATCTAGAAAGCTTACCAATAAGAAATATACATTGGGAAATTTGATTTGCCGACTCTTATACTTATCAGGATACCCGGAAAATGAAATGAATACCGAAATTCGTCACAATGATTTCGATAATGCCAATATTCTACAAATGGTAAGAATGTGACGACATTTACCACGGGTTCCTACCAAAGCCGCTAGGGGACGTGCCCGACATCAACAACAACCTCGGGATGATTTCTTTAATGACAATGAGGTTGAAAATATTGGAAGAGGTGAGTTTGACGAACAAGGAGATGATGTGGGGAATGAAGAGGAAAATGAAGAAGAAAATGTGGGAAATGAACAAGAAATTAGGGAGGAAGAAAATGAGGAAGGAGATGAAGATGAGTCGGATGTAGAGGATCTTAATCTCAAAGAGAGAATGGCCAAAGTGGAAAGAGAAACATTTAGAGATGTGGCCTCTCTTAGAAAAGAGCTCCGGGTTGTGAAAAAGGAAAATTCTAGTTTGAAGAAGTCAATCGGAAAATTGAAGAAATTTATCAAAGATCTCATTCTCGGAACTTGCTTCTCTTCGGACGAAGATTGATACCCCCACCCCCTTTACTTTCTAGCATTTTCATTTAAATTGCTTTGTACTTTTATGAACTTTTGTAAAACTCATTTGTACTAATAATATTTGCTTGTTTTTCTTAAAGGGTTAAAATTGCAAGTTGATAATGACTTGTGAATGATCATGACTTTGATGGAGTATTTGATGGTAAAAATACTCTTAAGCATTGTTTGATAATTGGTATGAAGTACTTGATGGTAAAAGTGCTTCTTTTAAATGCTTTGATCATTGCTTAGTTGCATATGCATTGGGACAATTGATATATCATACATGTATTGTTTAAGGCATGACTTATTTTCAAATTTTTGGCATTTGTAATGCCTTGATCATTCTTAGCTTATCTCAATTGGGTTGAACCCTTGAAAATCTACTTTGAGCTTATTACTTGATGAACAAATTGTTGCATATGGTGCATATGATTTCTTTGAACTTTGGAATGAGGTTGATTGATGATATGAAAATTTTTTGGCTTGAAACCTTTACAAGGACTATATACAACCTCTTTTATTTTTCACGCGCACAAGGTGTTCGATGAAATGTCGCAATGAAAATTTCAACTTCTACATGATTCTCTCGCTTTCAAAAGTCTTATATACTCATTGAGATCATGTCTTGACTCTTAAACGAGCTTATGGATATCAAATGATACATTTCTCCCATTTTTTTGGATTATAAGCTTATCTCCTCGAATGGTTGACAAATTGTCTCTTTGGCGCACTTTGATATACTTGTATGATGTTTTTATCATCCTAACATTCTTTTTGATGATTCCAAAGGGGGAGAAACAGGTAAATGGCTCGCTAGCTCAAAGAAGCTAATAAAAAGCTCGAAATAAAAGCTATAAGCTATGGCTCATAAAAGCCATAAGTTGTGATTTGTTCTTAGTCCAATTGTTGCTTGATGGACTTATAAAATTGATTAATGATGTTTTGTGACAGGGGGAGCTTATAAGCTCTTAAACAAATTGTAAAAGCTAAAGCTTTTAGCTTATGAAAAATTGCTTTTACATTATTCTTGATATGCTTGTTGATAGGGGAGCTTGTGCTTATTATTGAAAAATATTTACTCCCTACTTGGTTGCTTTAATATTTTTGGAAATTTTGGTTGCTTCAAACGGTCAAATGTTTTTACCGGAAAATCATTTCTAAAATTGCTCTCTTAGTTTGTGTAAAAATTGTTTTGGTTTGTAATCATCAAAAAGGGGAGATTGTTTGATACATGTTTTTATCTTAATTTTGATGATTTTATTTTATCACCAAAACAATGTTTTTAAGGTTGTCCAAATACTCCTAAATGATTTAAAATGGTTTCAATATTTTCCTGAGTATTTCCTCAAGTTTATTTTTGATAATAATGGACAACACTTTTAATGATTTTATATCAATGGATTTTTCACTCCTAAACAAGGTTCCTAAATGTTGTCTAAATACTCGATTGGTTTAAAATGTTTTTACTAAATTTTCGGAGTATTTCTTGGGTTTTATTTTCGACAAAAATTGGACAACATTTACCTCGTGGTCGACCTGATCGCCCTATAGGGCAACCCGTGCTCAAGATGTTTTTAGAAACAGAAAATGAGACGGAAGGAAAAAACAAGCAATCGACCAGAGTCGCTTCGGGCGTCGACCGTCCCGACGACGGCCGCCACGGCCGACGTACACTGCAAGTTTCATTTTTGAAACAGACTTAACCCCTTCGTTTTTTGTTTAGGGGACCTGGTTGAGACAGTCGGTCGACCTGGTCAAGCCTCGTCGACCGTGGCCGCCTGTTGTAATTTTCAAAGTGTTCTCATTTTCTCTTATTTCGTGCGACCCGTCGCCGCCTGTGTATTGACAAAAAAATATGACCGTTTGACAAAGACACATTTCCTTAAATTGTGGGATTGATTTCTAATGACTATATTCTTGATTTTAATTGTATTTTTCTCAGATTTTCAATCCCCAAGAGGAGCCTATGCTTGATCAATCATCTCCTATAAATAGAGGAAGTTTTGGAGCAACCAAGAAGACAACAATTGAGATACAACACAACAAGATACACTTCAAGCAAACACTTGGTCTTTCATTGTTATTATTCTTGTTGTAAATTTGCCTAGCTTGTCACTTTCACATCTTTGAGGTCTAGGCTATTCTTGATTACACTTTGCACTCAAATTGTAATATTCATTATTGAGTTGTAATCTTGATTTTTGGTTATCATTCAAACACAAGATATCCTTGTGAGTGTTCTTGTGGTAAGAGCACACTTGGATGATCTAGGTGATAGGTGAAGAAGATTGTGGTAATCTTCTTATTGAGGTGTTGAAGAATTTGGTATTCTTCAAGGTTGAAGATTGTGGTAATCTTCACAAGGTGCCGTTGAAGGAAGATTGTGGTAATCTTCAAAGGAGATTGTGGTAATCTCCAAAGGTGTTGTTGAAGAAGAGTGTGGTGCTCTTCAAGGTGTTGTAAGTTGAATTTGTATTAATTTTGGTAATTAATAAAATTCTTTTTCTTTTTCGAAATCCATCCCGGATATATTTGGGGTGGTAGAGATTAGGCCTAGGTGGGTTGAACCTCTTTAAATCGACGTGTGTTGTTTACATTCCGCACCTTTATTATTATATTTGAGCATTCGGTTTTAAAAAGAGGGCGAAATCGAAAAGATGGAGATAATCTATTCACCCCCCCTCTAGATTATCGTAGCCGCTTGGACTTACAAGTATCACGCACGGGCTGCCCATGCGCCGGCGCACGGCCCGTGCGCTCTTCAGAGAGCTCAGCCCGTCTCTCTGCATCATGCACAGGTTGCCCGTGCGTGGATGCATGGGTGGTGCGTTCCTGAAAGTTCGTCTCCCTTATTTCTGTCCTTGCGCTATTAGGTAGTTCCTGCATATGATCTAAGGCACAAACATAGTCGTACAAATCTTGGTTATCAAAATCAAGTACAACACTCGACATTGAGCACGAGTGGGTTAGACCAAATTCCAAATCATTTATAGACAATGTATGATCCACATAATCCTCAATGCATGAACTAACTATATCCAAAAAATTACAATTCTCTACCGAATCATGAAATTTCATTGCCTTATTTATAGAGAATAAAACATGCTCATCATTAACACGTAATGTGAGCTCACCTTTTTGCACGTCTATTAAGGCCTTACCTGTTGCTAAGGAAAGACGTCCAAGTATCAGTGGACGCTCGATCTTCTTCCATATCCAATACCAAGAAATCCACGGGAATATAAATTTATCAACTTTTACCAAGACGCCTTCAATAATTCCTTGATACGTAAGTGATCGGTCCGCAAGTTGCAATGTCACCGTAGTTGGTTTCACGCCGCCTAATCCAAGTTTCCGAAAATGGACAAAGGCATCAAATTAATACTTGCCCCTAAATCACATAACGCTTTATTAAAGAAATTACCACCAATAGCACAAGGATAGTGAAACTCCCTGGATCTTTCGATTTTGTGGTAGCTTCCTTTGATAATTGCACTACATTCTTCCGTCAAATTCACCGCTTTCAAAGCTTGTCATCTTCCGCTTTTTGACATAACATCCTTAAGAAATTTCGCATAGTTCGGATCTATTCTAGTGCGTCAAAAAGGAATGTTAATGTGCAATTTCTTAAATATATCAAGGAATTTGGCAAATTGATCATCAAGCTTTTTCTTTTGAAATCTTTGAGAAAGGGAAGAAATATAGGCAACTTAGATATGTTCGAGCTAGATGATGATTTTTGCTTTTCACCCTTTTTGTTCCGCCTCTTTGTTCTTTTCTTTCCTATTTTCTTCAATATCATCCTTCTTCACGGATTCTCCTGCTTCCGGCCTAGATGCTTCATCCGACAGTTTCAGACTCCCAGATTTTTCTTTAGGCCCCTCATATGTTGTACCGCTTCGTAAATGAATTGCTTTGCATTGTTCCTTAAGATTCATTTCCGTATTACTCGGAAATTGACCCTTTTGATGTTGACCACCCACAATTGTAGCCAATTGACCCATTTGATTCTCCAGATTCTTTATCGAGCTTGTCACTTGTTGTTCTAACTTATCCATCCGAAGATCTTGCTTAGCGAGGCGGCTCCTCGTGTCATTCATGAAAGCATTAGATTGATTTATGAAAGAGGTGAGTGCATCTTCCAACGACGATTTGCCTTCCCCATTACCGCCTCCACTTGAAGCATTAAATCCCTACGAGGTTGTAACACATTCTTTGTATTTGCATAGGAAAAATTTTCATGATTTCTCAACCCCGGATGGTAGTGTGTTGGGTTTGAATTATTCCAAAATTCAAATTCCGCTTATTCACATAATTTACCTCTTCCATCGGATATAGAAGAGCTTCACTACCCGTGCTCGTGCCGCTTCGCCCCCTTCGTAAATACACTCAATTGAGTTGTCAAAGCGCTACTTGTGCCGTCAATGTTTTAATTGGTCCGAATCCGAGATTTTGGCTACTCGTTGTACATTGGATCTTTCAGATGGCCACCGTAATCGCTCATGCCCATTTCTCAAGAAGATTTAAGGCATCTTGTGGAAACCTTGCCAACAATGCTCCTCCCATTGCGGCATCTACAAATGCTCTCGTTTGTCCCATTAAACAATTGTAGAAGAAGTATAATCATGTTGATCCTCCTCGGAAACCCATGTTGTGGACATCTACGTAACAAGTCCCGAAACCTTTCCCAAGCCTCATACAAAGGCTCGAGTCGAACTATCGGAATTGAGTAATCTCGCTTTGAGCCGCAAAGTTTTGCTCGGTGGAAAGAATTTAAACAAGAACTTTTGCTCGGGCGTCCCGTGTGCTTACACCGCCTTGCGTCAAAGTACCCAACTAATTTCTCGCCTTATCCCTTAAAGAGAATGGGAATAGGCGCAGATCTTATGGCGTCATCCGAGACTCCGTTCATTTTGATCGTATTGCATATTTGGATAAAATGCGCAAGGTGAGAGTTAGGATCTTGATTGCAAACCCCAAACTGATTCTCACACCATATTGATTAGTGTCGGTTTGAGCTCGAAGTTGTTGGCATTGATAGGAATATGGGCAATACCATCGTAATTACGATTCGCTTGTGGTCGAAAGTAATCACGAATGGCTTCTTTGTTGAAACCGATTTCGGTAACTCGTTTCCACCATTGTTTGGCAAGATTGGTAACTCATTCAAATCCCCCATTATCGGATTGTGTTGTCTTTCACCCATCTAGTAGTAAGATCGACTCTCCTCGCGAAAGCCTCAACTTCCTGTGATGAGTGGTATTAAGTCCCCCGCCTTAGAGCGCGTGTTCATGCACCGCCCGGACCAAACTAAAAGAAACAAGTCAAATAATGTGGAATTAAAGTCACACTAAAACAAAATAAATAATAAAAAGAATGTCTAAATTAAGAATAATTCTATCTATCGCAATATTAGCACCATAAATTGTATTAGTCCCCGGCAACGGCGCCAAAAACTTGTTCGCCTATATTTTTAGCTTCACCGCAAGTGTACGGTATGCGTTATCGAATAGGGTAGCAAGGTCGTATCCATGGAGACTAATAAATTAATATGCTAAGTATTGATCCAAGATAGTCTTATTTTTATTTAGACGATCGAAATTGGATGATTGTTGTATTGAGATTAAGACAATTTAAATCACTAAAACACAAGCTTAAGATAACGCAAATGAAAGAAGTATCAAGATAATGAAATGGATTTCTGAGTTAAGGTTTCGATTAATAATCCTCTTGTTGTCCTTTAATCAAGCCACGTTATTATCAATATTCCTATAAGACGATCACAAAACTATTTTATCCTCCCTCTCGAGATGCATATAAACGTAGATCGAAATACTTATGCTAGTATCTCTACTCAACATGAAGCATTCAACTCCCAAAAGCACAAAAGATCAAATATCCTCACAAATAATTACAAACCTCTCGATTCATGCAAATATTTGTGTCGAGTATTCAAGATCTAATATTGAAACTCATCTCTCGAATTATGAATCAATATATCAAACAAGTTAAATCATTGATCAAGTGATAAAACAAGAATAAGCTCAAAATACTCAAATAAAGCTTCAAGATAATAACTTCAACTAAGATTAAAACATCCAACAAGAGTTCGTTAATCTACTTCCAAAACCCAGAAATTACAAGATGTTTAGCTACACATGATTAAACAACTTATACACAAAGTGTTCAAAGTCATTACAAATGAAAATGAAAGATTGAAACTAAAAGAGAAGCAAGAAAACTTAGGAACGCCGACAATCTCTCGATATATCTCCGTTCTTCAAGCTCCGATGCAACCCGATTATCTCCTTGATATCCTCCTACAAGAGTTGACTCTTGTCTTGTGTTGTAGATCCCCAAAATGCCGTAATGTCCTTGTGTGCGCCCCCAAAAGCCTTTTTATACCCACCATCAAGTTTAGGGCTTAATGTCATAGACATGGGATTCCAAATACAGACGCACGGGTGGTGCGCCCACGCACGGTTACCCGTGCGCCACCCCCGCTAGAATAACCCAACTCTCTCGTAGGGCGCACGGGTGGTGCGTCGAGCACGGCCTACCCATGCGCCACTCCTGAAATAATCCGATCCTCGTAGGACGCACGGGTGGTGCGCCCATGCATGGGCTACCCGTGCGCCATGTCGCAGCCTCCCATAATCCTTATAGGGGTGCACAGTGGTGTCTTGAGGCACGCCCAACCAGTGTGCCCCTGTCTTTTCCTTCCGAAACGCTCAACTTTCGCTCTTTTTAGCTTCACTTTTCGTATATCCACTCAATTCTCCGCTTTCCTCGTATTCGTATTCAATTAGCTTCAAATATCATGAAATTCCTACAAAATAAGCAAAATGTAATATCGTTTCCACAAGGAGTGAATATGTAACATTTAACGCGAGTATATGCATGTTTACTCATCATTATAGCTCGAAATACACCTCAAAATACATACAAAACTCACGCCTATCAACATGCTTTGTGGGTAGATACTGGTTCCACTACTCATATATTTTTTAATGCAAAGTTATATGTGGAGCCAATTATAAATTGATCTTTGAAAAATGCATCCAGAGGGTAATGGCAAAACAATTGTAGTTGAAGCTATACAGACATAGGTTTATTATTGTTGATAAGGTTATTGAATTTGAAGAGATTTACAAGTTTTTATTTCTATTTTCATTTTGAGCAAATTTTGGTTATGATTGTTCTTTTTTGGAGATAGTAATTTTGCTCTCTCAATTTTCATGTTGTTTCTTTACCATTGATGCTAAATTATAATTTTTGGATGTGGTTGTCTCATTTAATAAAAATTTGCATGCTAGTTCACATGGTACAAAATATATGACAATAAAAAAATTAAGAATATGGTAAGAAGAATGATTAATCATTTTTTCTTACCTAAAACTCTATGAGAAAATACTAATGATTGTGATATGGTTTATTATTAGGGTTCTAAACTAAGCACTAGCTAGCTAAATCCCCTTACAAACTATGAATATGTGAAAGTCCGATACTAGATATTTGTATATTTGGGGTTGTCCGATTAAGATAAGGTCTTTGACCTAATTAGGGAAACTGGACTTAAAAACCATTAGTTATTGTTTGTTAGATACTCTATAAGATTATTTTGAGATGATTAATATGAAATTTCCCGAGGAAGTTGAGTTTGAGGGATATAAGGTTATAAACATAATCATGAAAATTTATTTGTTCAAGATGTAAATTCGGATTATCAAGATAATATTAAGAAAAGCCATATCCGGAATAAGATAATATTTCTAAAGGGCAAACTCAATAACCTCAAGAATGAAAGCCATGAAAAATTGGATGAAATTCATTAATAACAATGACATTTTTGGATCTCATTAAATTACCTAAAGTTGTGAAGCTCATTGGTCATAGACGACATCATGACCAAAGAGATTCACATGCAGTATTGAGAGATATAAGGTTTGTCATGCTGTCAAGAATTTCATCAAAAGGTAGACATTAATTATAAAAAAACTTTCATTTTGGATTTATCGAAAGATTCTTTAATCATTATGGTAATCGTGGCTCATTTTTATTTTTTGACATGTTTCTTGTTTATGGTAAACAATCATCGTTAAGTCTATCTCGTTTGGTTTTGAGATATATAAAGTTGATGATTGTATATATCGTAGGTTTAGGGAGAGAGAATCTCACTGCTAAGGAACTTAAGTTTGATTCATTCAGTATCCCAAATATGAGTCTAATATTTAAGATATATAAAAAAACTAGTTATACATTAGCTATAAGAGGTCTTTTGTATTTTCAAGTTATGTACGCATCCAGACATATCGTGTATGATATGATTATTAGACATATATTAACCATATGATGGATCATTTGGAAAGCAACCAACAAAGGAGTTGTAAAGTTTTTCCAGAGAATAAAGTTTATATGCTCGCTTATCGGAAATCAGATACTTGGGAGACCATTTGATATTTCTAATTCCGATTATATTTGATGCCAATAAAGTTAAGTGATCCAGTTTGATTGTTAGTTGGATGAGCTATTCCGCTAAAGTGCCAAGCAGACACTTATAGCTAATTCCACAATGACAGCTAAGTTTTAGCTTATTTAGGGGCATCTTATCAAGGGATATGTTAGATATTGTCACTGGGCTGCATGTTAAGACTGGTATTGGCATAACATAAGGATAATGTGACAATAACTCGGTCTTACCATATTCCAACAACATAAACTCTTGAAGTTGAGGAGTACATGAACTTCAGGTTTCTTGTTATAATAAAGGAAGATTTCAGAGTCATTCAGTATCTAGTGAACATATTCGAACAACCTCCATATTGTGTCCGCTCACCATGGTTTTACCATCTAAGGAGTTTTACGAGTATAATGCTCATAAGAGTGTTGCACAATTTTAAATATGTGTATGTTCAGTAGGAGTTTATATTTTGATGTTTTTCAGGTTTAAACACATTTCAGAATTATCTTCCCCGCAGAATAAAGAATAAAGTTTTAGTTTATCATCTGTATTTTTGCATGATCTCATATAGAATAAAATAAGACCAATGGAATTAGGCATGTTGGAGATCACGTTACATGTAATTTCCATGCTACACATCCGTACTCGATTTATGTCATTGAATATATTGATGTGATGACCATTGACGAGTCTAGTAACCAAGTGTAACGAAAGCCGCTTTAATTTCACAATGATATAGAAGAAGGATCATATTGTATCTAAGAGGATATCTCAAGGATATATAACATATTCAGTGCGCACTTAGAATTTTATAATATAATTGTCTCTAGTAACATATGTAGTCCAAGTGGGAGATTGTTGGGATTTTATTAATTTTCGGTGTTGACTTACATATGTAGTTACAATTATATAATGGGTTATCTAATTTAATAGATTTAATTAAGTGGTCTAATTTAATAAGGCTTTATGGATATATAATGGGTATGTGCTTTTCGCAATGTGTAGAGACCCAATATTAGTCAATTAGGATTGATGTACTCTTAATTGACCTAGTATATAAGGAACTCTCATTAGGGTTATGGTCCCCAAGTTAAATTAGTTGTTCACTCATCTCCTCTTCCTCATCTTAGAGACAGAAACCACTAAGTACCTAAAGGACTTGGTTGTGGAAGATGCTAACCAAAATAAGGATTCACACGCGTCAAGGATCTGAGGTATCAATTATCGTATATTACAGATTTAAGATTCCAATTTAGATTCAATTTTCTATTTATTTTTCGATAATTCACGTGATAATTTTGAGGTATGAATTAATTGTATTAATTCTAACATGCTCTCCCAAAAGAAAACCGTATTGAGAATGGTTCATTGATTATTATGATGACATAATGCATGCATATAATATAATTATTGGCAGTACTTCACTAAATACATATTAATATATTGAATAATGATTAATTAATCCTCTTATAATACTAGTATAGATGAATCTACAGAATGAAAATCTAGAGGGTCCAAATACTATAAATGCATGCATATATTGGCGAATCCAGAATTTTAAAAATGGGACATGTACGATAGATATTTAAAAATAGTACACATAAAAATTGTTTAATATTTAAATTCTTATTGGGATTGAGTGTAGTGCACGTGGTTTAATGTTTAATGTTCTAGGTATCCATCTGAGTTCGATCCCCAATAGACCCACCCCTATCAGGATTGTAATAAAAAAAATTAAAGTCGTACAACAAAATATTGTTTAAATTTTTGCAGTAATTAAGAAAATATTCGACAAGAAAACATAATTTTAATAATATTATTGGTTTTATTAGATTTATTGTTTTGGAATATTTTATTTTTTGCAAATTTTTCCATGTAATTCATTTATTCACGTTATTAAGTCAATGTTTAATTTTTTTGAAATTTTATTGTGGAGATTTGTATTGTATTATTTAGATTTTCCAATTATTTTTTTTTAAAAATGGGGGTAAAACTTTTATTATTATTTTTTTCAATTATATATAATTGTTGGATTTTTTACACATTGGGGGTGCAACTGTATCCCCATGTAGATCCGCCACTGAATGCATATGAAACCAAAGTTACTTAATTATGTACTGGGAAATATAGATTATATTAATATGCCAGTAACTTCATTCAATTTTTTCTTGAACTTTTCAATAACTATGAAAAATTATGAAAGAAAAAGACATTATAAGAAAATGAATTTACCCATTAAAGAAAGAGTCATAATTTAAAATGAGATTCTTTATGCAACCCACAACCTTAGAGATCAGATTCTTAACTGACAGAAAAAAGAAATTAGGTATATATTATTACATATTGATATTTCGATTCCATCTTAACTTTAAAGATTGGTCAAATGCCCTTCCCCTTCAAGGGGATGACTCACTTTTAGTTTTTTTGGCCTGGATAAGGAAAAGGGATGCTTTGGGTAGCGATTGGTTATGAAGTTTTTCTATTTTCGTTTCGATAGAGAATTTTTATTTTTACATCAAAATATGAGAATATTTATGAAAATTTTCAGAAATTATATTATTTATTCAGTTTAATTTTCTTTTCTCCCAACAATCACTTATACTCATTTTTCAAAATATTCATCAAAGCATCAACATTATTTTATCCATTTTCCCATAAATTCTACTACTCACTCACTCACATATTTCTAACTATCAATCGTATAAAATCATTATTTTACTATTTCCATATCAAATCAACTTTTATCATTATATTTTCATCTCATATCCAATTACATTATTAAAATTCATTCTTATTCTTTCAAAACAAAATTCATCGCTATTCTCTAGCGAAATAAAATTTCCAAAATGAAGGGATATCCAAATGCACCTTTGATTGCTTTTGGACTTTCGTTCGATTCATTTCTATTTTTAGAGATAATAGTGCGAAAAAATTGTTTGAAAAAGTAAGAATGAGATTTTGGAGTATTATGAGATAAAAATATAATGATGATAGTTAATGTGAAGGGTTTTTAATAAAATATTGATTTAATGTGGCTGTTGAATAGAAATATAAGAGAAAGTGACACTACAAGAAAACAATCACATTCCAACAAAACAATTCCAACGAAATAGAAAACTGTTGGAATTTTTAAAATTTCAACGAAAATTCCAATGCTACATTATACCGTTGGAAAATTCCAATGAAAATTCCAACGATAAACAAAACCGTTGGTATAAATGTTGGAATTCATGTTGGAATTTAAAATTCCAACGGAAATTCCAACACCACAACTAACTGTTGGAAAATTCCAACGGTAATAATAAAGCATTAGAAATACTATAGGAATTTTAAAAATTCCAATAGAAATTATATCGTTAAAACATACCATTGGAAAATTCCAACAAAAATTCCAACGGTAAACCAAATGTTGGAATTAATCGTTGGAATTTCTGTTGGGGTTTTTAAAATTCCAACGGAAATTCCAATGGTACAACATGTTGTTGGAAAATTTCATTGGAAATTCCAATACTATTGGAAAATTTCAATAGGAGTTAAAAGATTTGATAGTATAATGCATATCAATAAAATTTATATTCTCTTATGGAGTCAATCATATTAAAACTACATAGTTAAATATACTTGACTTGGGACAAATTGATGATGGGTGACCTACTGAGAAGTTAAATATATTAGATAATGAGATAAATTGATTGAATATTGCAACATATATATACCATTGGAATTACCATTGGACTAAATTCCAATAGTATAATTTTATTGGAATAACCGTTGGAGTTTTTTCCAACGATTAAATATATTCCAATGGTATAATCCTGTTGGAATTAGTGTTGGAAAAAAGTTGGTATATTCCAATGGATAAATAACGTTGGAAATTCCGTTGGAATATTTTTCCATTGGAATTTCCATTGCCATTCCACGGCCATTTTACCAACGATGTATTTTATATTGGAATTTAGGTTGGAATCGATAATTCCAACGGTAATTGGCCAAATTCCAATAGATTTGTTTCCGTTAAAATTTCCTTGTTTTCTTGTAGTGTGAGTAATTGATGTGCTTATTTATAAATAAAATCATAATTGGATGCGACTGATGATTGAAAAAGTAAAAATAATTGAACATTATAAATTTTGATTTTTTTTTGTAAGATTTGACATATTGTTCCCAAAAAAATAAAAATGGAGGATTTCTTTTTTAGAAAGGGATAATTACAAAAAGTACCCATGAGGTTTAGTTTAATTACAAAAAAATCCAGAAAACTTTTGAAATTACAAAAACTACCCTTGAGGTTTTAGGTAATTACAAAACCCTAACAGAAATCGAGAAAAGTCAATTTTGCCCTTGACAAAATCTTAAAAAAAAAAAAAAATTGAAGGAAAAATTAAAAAAGTGACTGGACAAAAGTACCCCTTCCAATATTGGCACTTCACTTTCCAACCTCACACCAAGCTTCCAAGAGACACCACCACCCACTAAAGAAAGAAATCCTCCCCATTCACTTTCCAAAATAAAGATTGATTTTAAAGGATTTAAATGTTGTATTCATAACGGGCATGTTGAAACAATGAGGTTTGTATTCATAACGGGCATGTTGAAACAATGAGGTATTTTGTTAGGTAGCACAATAAATCGAGTTTAATACATGACATTATGGATTTGTGAAGGATTATTTATAATATTTTGGTTGATGAAGGATTATTTGTAATATTTTAAAAGTTTATGCTTTTTGGTTTATGATGCCTTAATTTGCTGTTTTTAGTACTTTTGTTTTTCCAGAAAAGTAAATATATATGACATAATAAAGTTGTAACTATACCATGTGTAATAATAATCAACTTCACCACCATGTGAAAGCCTAATTCAACAATGCATAAAAGTAACGCCACAACCAATAATTTGTTAAAATTACACCCCTCATACAAAAAAAAAAGCTCATCAAAAGCTCATTACTACAAGTTACAATTACACCCCTCAACATTTGAAAATATTACAAAATAGCCCCAAAGGGTATTTTTGTCTACTCATAATTAATGAATAGTACCCCCAAGGGCATTCTTGGTTTTCCATACAATTATTCTGATGACATCATCATTTTCTGTTAGGTCAACTAATATAAGGACCTAAGATGTTAGATGGAACAAACTTCAAGGGTAGTTTTTGTAATTTCGAAAGTTTTTTGGGTTTTTTTGTAATTAGACTAAACCTCATAGGTACTTTTTGTAATTACCCCTTTTAGAAATAAGAAGACAAGTAATCATAACCGATATCTTTAATTTGGGTTTGTAGGGATGCTGACGAGGGATGATTCTATCAACTCGGTGTGTATAACTTGAAAACAAAATAAAAAAAATAATTCAGCGGTAGATCACTTCGAATCTTCTGTTTTAATTTGATATTTCATTTTATATTACATTAAGAATATACGGCTCATGCCAAATACGTATTAAGATTTTAAGAAAATAATTGATATACGTAGCATGTATTTGTTTTGTAAAACGTAAGATGAAACTGTTAATTAAAATAGGAAATTCGAATTGTAAATGAACATGCAATTTGATTCTTGGACAAATAACACGACAACGTTTATGATCAATCAATTCATGGATCACTTTCATGGTCCAATTGCTATTATGACAAGATGAGAATCACTTTATACTGTTTTACAGCAATCAAGATCATGGAAACTACGGAAATTCTCAAGCAAAATTTGAGTCACCAACATATTCTTATTGGGTTAGTTGTATTTTGCCCTCCAAACTTTAGTGTTTTTTGTGGTTTGTTGGATAATTTAAAAAATGCATATTTGGCCCTCTTAACTACATGATTTGTACTTTAACCCCTTGAACCAACTTTACATGTGCGGCCAATTATTGATAGGTCAAGATCAGCTCACAAATCAGCTCACAGGGGATTAGACATACAAAAGAAATTTTTTTATTAGTAAGCAAAGTGCAAAACTCACAATGATTTGACGGGCAAAATACAATTATCCATTCTTTATTTACATAAAACACATTATTAAAAGGTTACATGAGACTAATCATACATATATGTATGGGCAAAACTTGCAATGCAAAGAAAATTACCCTAAAAAATAGACACATTAATAAAACAAAAGGGTGGAGGAAAAACAAAGTTTCAAGTGGGGAATTTTTTTTTGAGTACAATGGGGGAACTTGGGTAGATGACACACGCACTCGTATTTTGGAATCGAACTCGAGTCATTCACCCTTACAATACATGTTTCAAGTGGGATTTTATTATGTAGATTTAAGAAATTCTACGATCAAATGTTGTTCAATGGCAACGATTGACCCTTAAGCAAGTGCCATGGTCTTGTTCCGTCGGCGGCCGTGCCCATCCTACAAATATACACGTGAGATTAAGTCTAATTACAAAAAACTGAACTATTTGCTAAAATTACAAATATCCTTTTGAGATTTGTTTCTATTTTATCAATTACATCTTCAGGAGGGGGTATTTATTAAGTGAATACAAACCTGGGTTGGGTGTTTGTAATTATTCCTTAAGGTGGTACTTATAATTTTGAAAGTTAACATGACCTTTTTTTGTAATTAGGATAAATTTTAGGGTTAGTATTTGTAATTTACCCCCTCTCTCCAATCTTTTTAAGAACCGTGTCTAGAGGTTTTTGAGGACTTGGGCAAAATTTTAATAGGGGGCCTAATTTAATATATCACTAATTTGCATTTTAATTTTATAGATTCTTTAGTTGTAAAATTAGTTTTTAAAGTTTTACGGTCAAATAATTTTAACATTTCATTCTCGTTAGATAATGTCTTGTCCATTCAATCTATTTTGTAACATACTTGATCTCAAATAAAATTAATTAATTTTGATTTTGAAAAACTTCTTTCGTAGGTAGCAATAGTCATGTATCGTCAATAATATGTTATAAGCAATGCATGCATTTGGAAAAGAATATAATCTTATGATATAGCTTAATACTTCTACTGGAGTATTAATTTCTTTGTTAGCATTTTTTTGTCGGATGCGATCTTCTATTCCAAATTATGATCAACTTACCAATCCACAATCTAAAAGTAATGGGCAACTAAAAAATGAACAATACCTTCCATATCGAATGAAGACTAGTGAAGATAAATTTCAACATAGTATTAGCGACAACAGAAGTTGTCGCAATATTTCGTCACTAATGATATATTTTTTAAAGAAAAGATTTCGTCACTAATAATATTTTTTTTCTGTGACAATTTGAGTGTTAATAACAAAATTATTCGTGACTACCTGTAGTTGCAAAAAAAATTTTTTGTGATAACAAAATGTTTTCGCATCTCTGTAGCAAAAGCCCATGTTTCTTGTAGTACGCTCAAGAGAGACCCACGAGATGTTTTCTTCTTTTTGTCTGTGAAGTGAAAATGAGAGATGAGAAATGAAGTGTATAGTCACCAAGTAAGTTTAAATAAGGTAGTGGGCTCGTAAGGCTTAAGTTGGGCTTTAGAAATGAATAAATTGTCAAGAAATTCGGCTAATTTGGGCTTTAGAATTGGTTAAAATTGTTACGAAATTTGGCTAAGTTGGGCTTAAGTAAATGTTAATAAACTAAATGGAGAAATTACACATAATACACTGTTTTTTGTACCATTACCATACAATACGCTCCTATTATTTTTGTGCCTATTTTTTAACTTTTGTACCTAATTTTTATTTTTTTACGCTCCTTGCTATTTTTTTGATTATTTTTATTTTATTTTTCGTTTTTTTTGTTCCTTCATTGTTTTATATGTTATATGTTGTTTTTCGAGTTGTTTAAATTTGTTTCTTTATTATTCCTATGTTGTTTCTATGTTGTTTCTTTGTTGTTTCGATGTTTCAAAATAACTTTAACCTATTGTTTATGTTGTTTTTTTATTCATATATTATTTTGTACATTGTTTCTATTGTTTCAGTGTTGTTTTATAATATTTTTAATGTTGTTCTAATAATTTTTTTTGTTGTTTTCATGTAGTATTCAATGTGTAAATACAATTTTTACCTATTTTTAAGCTCTTTTTATTCATGTTGTGTTTTAAATATTTTTTACGTTGTTTTTGGGTTGTTTCCATACCCTTTTAATGTTCGATATTTTTTGTTGTTTCAATGAAGTTTTCGATGTTTAAATACAATTTTTTACATATTTTTATTAAAAGAAACATGTTAGAAACAATGTTGAAACACGTAAACATGTTTGAAAACAATGTTGAAACACGTAAAACATGTTTGAAACAATGTTGAAACAAAGCGTAAAAATTTTCTTAATTTTTGCTTGGGAAAGAATTTTCATTCCTTCTATTTTTCGGACAAAATTTTGGATAAAGTGTGATTGCTTATAAAAAAATATAAAAATGTACTATTCACTTATTCTCACTTTTCAAATTATTAATCATATCTATTTATATTTTAATTAAAAATATCATATCAACCATCATTATTATACAATCATATTATAAATACACTAGTCACTTTCTCTTATTTTTCAAATTATCAATCACATCTACTCAGTATTCTACTAAAATACATCACATTAACTTTCATTATCACATTTTTATCTTATATATAACCAATCACACTCTTAATATTCATTCTCATTTTTCAAAAAAATACTTTTACACTATTCTCTCTAATAGAAAAAAAAAAAAAAAAAAGCGAAACGAAAGGTGAAGCAATCACTCCCTAAGTTATTGACTGGAAATGGAGATCAAGCTGGAATTAGGATTAACATCAAAATGGTTTAACAAAGTTGACGATTGAATGGATTGAAATAGCTAGAAAATAGTTGAAGTACACTAAATCAAGTCCTTAATAATAAATTACAACTTATAACTCTCACTTCTAGTACACCTTAAAAAATCAAGCTTAATTAATCAACTAAAATTACTTAAATATACTTATTTCCAATCTCTAAATAATTCAAGAACGTAAGCTATTAAACCCCACTTAACCATTAAGATAATTAAAAGTAAATATTATAATAGTTCAAAGGTGAAATAAATCGAATAACTTGCTCAATTATTTATTATATCGATTATCACTAACATAGTCCGCGTATTACACCAATCATTGCTACATACACGTAATATCTAGTGAATTACAAACGACTTGAGCACGAAATTTTCAATACATATTATCTTTGGTTCCACACATATATGATATATATTCCATCCAACATATATAACTCAGAATTTGGTGGGAACAGCCTTTAAAGGAATGGCCTTTTGTAAAGTAAGTCCAAACTTGTCATTCATATCCAACTCCTCTGGTTTAACCCTTTCTTCAAGCTCCCACCCAAAGTTTCCCACCAATGTGGCCACCATGAGATGCACCATTCTATACGCCAACGGCAAAGCCGGACAAATCCTACGCCCCGCGCCAAACGGAATCAGCTCAAAATCTTGCCCTCTAAAGTCAATTTTATCATCCAAAAATCGCTCCGGCAAAAACAATTCCGCATTCGGCCATATTGTAGTGTCTCTGCCAATGGCCCACACGTTAACGAGGATTTGTGCGTTTTTAGGGACGGTATAGCCGTTGATCTCCACATCGGCTTCAGCCATGTGTGGTATTAAGAAAGGGACAGCAGGATGAAGCCTAAATGTTTCTTTCACCACGGCTTGCAAGTATGGGAGCCGTGGGATGTTCGATTCTTGAATTGTTTCGTTTTCTGATCCAACGGTACAGTCTGTAATTTCCTTTCTGAGTGTAGATAGTTTCTCAGGGTTGCGTAATAGTTCTGTCATTGCCCATTCCACCGTTCCTGAAGTGGTGTCCGTTCCAGCGATGAATAAATCCTACGTGCACAGTTGAAATCATCATCTCAAGTCGAAAATAAATTGAAACAAATAAACCTGACCTCAAATTTAATTTGTCAGATTTAATTATAGGTAAAGCTAGGCTACTATTTAATTTGTCTGAGTTAAGTTTGACGTAAAATTTTCTGTTGTGAATTATATTGATTATCCGATAGTGCGTTAGTTGTTTAATATGTGTGAAATTTTATTTATAGTGAGGTTGTCTCAAGTCTTGCTAATGCTCATTTAAGCTTATACGATAATTATTATTTTTTATTAATTTATTTTTAAATAAGTGGTTAACCAAAGTAGATCTACATTTTTTATTTGTTCTCTTGTTTATGATTTGGCTGTCTCAATCTAATAGAGATAACAAATCAACATTTGTGGTCTTCAGCGCATGTAGAAGAACTGAAATCATGAGTATTTTACTGTTAAATATTTTTCAATGTTGTATAATTTAAGATTATTTTTGTTATTATTTCTTAGTTTCATCTCTTATGATTATTACTCTCTCCGTCCAAAATATATAGTTTACTATTCCTTTTTGGGATATCACAAATATATAGTCCACTTTCTATATTTAATAGTATTTTTTCTAATCCTTTACTATTATAACCCTATTTAATATGCATTTTATAATTTAATTTACACTATTCATTAAATAAGGGTAAATCAAATAAATATGTAGCATAATTATAGTTTCCAATACTTTTCTTAATTTGTGTGAAAAGTCAAACTAGACTATATATTACTTATTAAAAAAAAAAAAAACTAGACTATATATTTGGGACGGAGGGAGTAACATATTTTGTTCACATATATCTAAGACTACTTATAACTTTAAACATAAAATTACTTACGAGTAGAAGATGCTTAATGTCATTTCTGCTAAACTCATCCCTTTCGTTAAGATCAATCAACGCCTCCAGCAAATCATTTTTCTCGCCTCTCAACTTCATCTTCTCATCAATAATCCCATCAAAAATCGCAAACAGCTTCTCAAAATAAACCCTCGTCTCTCTCAAAATCCCCTGAGGATCGGCCCGTTTCAGAACCGGGAAATAATCCACCAAATTAGGGCTTCCAACCCCTTTCATCACTCCCCAAACCACATCCTTCATCTCCTGCGACGAATCCGAACCGAACCGAGCAAATTCAACCGAAAAAAGCGTCGTCGAAATCAGATTCAACGACGTCGTAAAAGCGGCTTGCCCAATATCCACGGCCCGGCCCATTTCGCAGCATTCTTTCACGTACTCACACAATTTTTGAAGCTTTTCCATCCTTAAGCCCTGGCTAGCGTCCAGCCTGGCAACCGAAAACATTTGTTCTTTGCATATTCTACGGAGCTTTCGCCATTGGTTGTCTACGGGGAGCCACGCGATGGAGAATTTTTCGTGGTTTAGGGAATGGGCGGCGTTTGAAATGGCTCTGCCAGAGAAGGCTAAGTCGTGTTTTTGCAGCACGATTTTGGCGGTTTCTGGGTCGGAGACGACTATCGTTGTTAGGTTTCCCAGTTTTATGGACATGAGAGGCCCGTATTTTTTGGATAGTTTGGCGAGTGATTGGTGGGGTTTGGAGCCGAGGGCGAGGATGTTGCCGATGATTGGAAATTGGTACGGGCCTGGAGGGAGGTTTGAGGATTTTCGGGCCCTGGAATTTGATGTTTTGAAGATAGTGTAAATCCAGATGATGGAAAACACAAACATAAGAAATGTTAGAAACTCCATGGAGATTGAGGGCATGTTTTCTTGGACTAATTCTCTTTTAATTTAGAGTGGGCTTCGTATGAATATGTATGATTATTAGAGTATTTATAGCTGAAAGCCGATATGATCCCATTTTAATCAACACACCCTATATATAAATTTCACAAAAACTTGTGTGAGACCGTCTCACGGATCTAGTTCCAGTGACGGAGAGCCCATTTTACTTAAACCGACCCACACCACCGGTCACGACCTACCCCACCCAATCAAACTCAAGCCCCATTTTACACAAACTCTTCTTCCCCGCTTTTTTCCCTCCCTCCCACCCTAAACCCTTTCTCTCCCATCCCTGTTTCATCTCTCCCGTCTCTCCCGCCGAGGTCACGATCCTCTCCCCATTTTCTCTCCGATTTCCGCTCGGCCTCCCCGTGACTCCTCAATTTTGTCAACCGGTAAGCCATTTTTTCCGTTTTTCTTCGCTTTTATGTTTTTTTCTTCCATTTTTCTTCGCTTTTAGTTCAACTTTCCATGCGATTTGTTAACCGTAGTTTTCTACCCCTTTTTTTCGTTTTTTTTGTTCGGTTCTCGTGGGTTTTTATGTTCCCATTTTACCTAGGGTTGGCGTTGAGGTTGGTTTGGTGTACAGGGGTGGTGTTGGTGTTCATTTTTTCCCCATTTTTCTTCATCCCTCTCCCGCTTCCTGTTTTTCGATTCTTCTTTGTGTTGGGGTTGTTATGTTCTCGATTTTGTTTAGGGTTTATGAGTTTTTTTTATGCGAAATTCATTTTAGTGTTCATAAAGTAGTCATGTTAATTTCTTCTTATTAGATTTATATATTTTCGATATTTTAACTGTGGTTTGTTTTTTATATTTTTGCGCTTTTAAGCTAAAAAGGTTGTTTGTGCACATTTATATATCCCCCGTGATAATGGAAGAAGATCCTAAACACCTCGTACTCGTATGCCGATTGTCCCTAAACAGTGGTATTACAAAATGAAGGCACGAAAGACGGTTTCTCCTATAAAAAAGAAACTCGCGCGAGAAATGAAAAAGATATTCCTAAAAAAGGAAAGCTAAGGAAAATGAAAATATTGAAGCAAAAGATTCAAAGCCTATTCCAAAGAAGAGAAAAGTACCACAAAAGGCCGAAAAAGTAGATGGTTAAAATCGGGTATAATCACCGTTTTAATGCATGATTATATTGTGTTGTTTTGATGTTTTTACGTGTTAATTTATTTGATTGTATTTTACAGCGATGGAGATGATAGGAATAGCTGATGTTGATGTTGAATCAGAGAGAAAAGGCGAAAAAGCCAGGTAACATACGCTTTCATATAAGAGTATCACTTTTCATATGAAAATTATCACTTTTGTGTTGAAAGTATCACTTTACGTGTTAGAAGTATCACATAACCGAGTTTCACTTTTAACATATTTTTGCGTTATGGAAATACTTTCATATAGAAGTATCACTGTATGTTAAAAGTATCACTTTTCCTCGCTAAAAGTATCACATAATCGAGTATCACTTTTAACATACTTTTATATAAAAGTATCGGTTTATGTGTTAAAAGTATCACTTTATGTGTTAAAAGTATCACTTTCTCACGTATCAAAAGTATCACTTTTCCTGTTAAAAGTATCACTTAACCGAGTATCACTTTTAACATACTTTCATATAGAAGATCACTTTACGTGTTAAAAGTATCACTTTATGTGTTAAAAGTATCACTTTTTGTATTAAAAGTATCACTTCTCATATCGGTTGGCATGTTAATGCTTTTAAAAGTTTCACTCTTTATGTGTTGCGAGACTTTATCGCCTAATGTAAACCCCAAGATTTATGTGAGTTTCTCGAAAATTTGACCGATCAACAAAAGGTGATGTTGTCGATAGGATTTGGTGGTTTGTTGAGTCTCCGTATTGATTCAAGATTCCCTATGGGTATCGTTAAAAATCGGTAAAGAATTTTAATGGTACCAATCGATGTTGAAGTTCGACAATGCGAGTTTTGTTGTCACATCGATGACATATGTGATCTTTTCCTATTGCGCCAATAAAGTCGGAATGATGTCCTGGAACTGGATCGGGAGAGTATATTTTGCTTTTGAGTCGTGAGTTGAAGGAGAAATCGACATCGACGCGATTGTTTGGTTTACAAGGTTAAGAATGTGATTGAGAGTAGGTTGGTGGATGGCGGTGATGATTTTAAGCGCCTTTTTGTTATTTATTGCTTGTCTTGTTTTTTTGACTCAGGGACGAATCGGAAAGTCGACTTGCATGCGATTAGATCGATTATCGATGTCGAGAAAATAGAGGACTATGATCCGTGTTCGTATGTTTTGAAAAAGTCATGGCACAAAATGGACAAATACAATAGGAATCCCGCAGCTAAATACATCAATGGGTGTGTTTTGGTCTTATTGTTTTTGTATTTCCATAGATTGAAGTGGCAAAACGCAACCATCCACACTACCACCGATATCTCACCGGACCCCGATAAGTCGAGGAAAAGAATAAAGCAAGAAAGCTCTATTCTTGTGCTAGGGCGGGGTGAATGGGTAACGGATACATACCCCGTTAGCTCGAGGAATAAATGCACGGTTGAGAAAGAGGCGGTTGGGAAAAATGAGACAGGTGGAAAAACAGTAAAGAAAGAAAGGTTGGGAAAAATGCATACGAAGAGGACGACAAATGAAGATGTTCAAGTTGGTGATGATGAATATATAAATTTGAAACTACCAAAGGGAAGGAGCTCGACGATGACGAAATGGAGAAGTTCGGTAGGGATGTAAGTTCATTTAAAGTATCGCTTTTTACTTGAAGGAAGAGTATCCCTTTACTTGAAAAGTATCACTTTTCATGTGAAAAGTATTACCGATCACTCTAATACTTGAAGTGAAAAGTATCACTTTTCATGTGAAAAGTATCACTTTTGTGAAAAGTGATTTCACTTGAAAAGTATTATTAATCGATGTAATACTTGGAAGTGAAAAGTATCATTTTTCATGTGAAAAGTATCATTTTTCCTATGAAAAGTATCACTTTTCACTTGAAAAGTATTACTAATCGAAAGTAATACTAGGAAGTGAAAAGTATCACTTTTCACTTGAAAAGTATTATTAATCGATGTAATAATACTGGAAGTGAAAAGTATCATTTTTCATGTGAAAAGTATCACTTTTCCTGTGAAAAGTATCACTTTTCACTTGAAAAGTATTACTAATCGATGTAATACTGTAGGAAGTGAAAAGTATCACTTTTTCATGTCAAATATTAACATATTTCTTCTTATTTTTGTAGAATGTTCACAAAGCTTTTCTTGATGTGCAAGAGAAATTTTAATCTTGTTACACAATTCCATATGGACGAGTTCGTAAAATTGAAAAATGAGATGACACAAGAGAAGCAAGAGAAGAAAGATACAATTTCATCTCCGCACTCGTCAATCTCGAAAGCGCTTCTTCTCGGACTCGAAGGTGCACGAGCCGATTGATAAAGTCGTTGAAAACTTTAAAACGATGAAGAATTTGGCACTCAAATGCCAAATTTTGAGCTCCTTACCCTGCAGGTCGAGGTTCAAAAAGTCGAAGAAGAAGATTCAGCAAAACAAATGGGGAAAAAGTTGGTGAAGAAGGTGGTGAAGAAGTTTAGAAGAAGTCGGAATGAAGAAACAGGAGAGGATGCTAAAATTCGACGAACGAACCATGGCCTATTGATCCAAAGGCCGAGTTCAAGTCCACTTTCATGAAAAAACACAAGAGCGACCTCAAATTCTTGCGCGGAAGGAGCAAGATATTATTGATTATTGCTTTTTCAATCATAAAAAATTATCGAGTAAGTAAATTGTTTTTATAATTTACCTTTAATTTCTATTCAAATCCATTTTCTTGTTGTATTAATTGTTTTTAATTTTTCGTTCAAACGCTTTTGCACATGCCGGATGTTTTTATATTGCATTTAATGATGGCATCATGACATTGCATGATTCAATGATGATCCATATAAGCATCATAGACACATAGGCTATGTTGCTTAACAAAAGACCAAAGAACAAACTCGCTTCTACTTTCATGCTCAACATTCTCGTAAGTTTTATTTAAAAGTGTCATTTTATGCTTTATAAGTATTAATTTGAATCTTAAAAGTATCACACTTGTGCAAATGTATCTACCTTGAAAATCTTTTGAGAGATAAAGGGCGGGATAATAGTAAAAATTTGAGAGATTGGAATCATTGGATGTCAAGTGGAAACAATGAGACCTCAAGACCGTGGATTCCGTAAGAATATCTCTCAAGTTTTGCTTTGGAATTTAGCTTTTCTTCTTATAAAATGCAGATTTTTGTCCCGATTTTCTTGTTAAAAATGCAGATTTTTGTGCCAATTTGCTACAAGCAACATTATATTCTGTCTTTGTCATCAACTTTGTTGATGCAAAAGTGCAATATCTGGATAATTTGGTGCATAATGAAAATGTTGCTCCCGACTATATCGATCTAGCAAAATTGGTGGTAAATTATTTAGTTGATGTTATTATTGATGTTAGTTTTCATGTTATTATTTGTAATACACCGAAGTGAAAAGTATCACCTTTCACTTGAAAAGTACCACTTTTCACTTGAAAAGTATCACTTTTCACCCGAAAAGTATTACTCATTATTTGTAATACGTTGAATTAAAAATATCACTTTTTATGTGAAAAGTATCACTTTTCATATGAGAAGTATCACTTCTCAAGTGAAAAGTATTACTCATTATTTGTAATACTTTGAAGTGAAAAGTATTACTCATTATTACTCGCAAGAGTGTGATCTCGCTTTTTAATTCTCAAAGAAAGAGAAATGAGCATTTTCTTGAAGGAGAAAAACCACCCCAAGGCCGATGATGTTCCAAAATATGAATTTGATAATGTCAAATTTCCATGACAAAGAAAAATAGCCAACATTGACTGTGGTGTCTTCCTAATGCACCATATGGAAAATTTCCAGGGGCTTGTTTACTCAGAACCGGATTTGCGTAAGGTATGAATGTTTTTGCAAATTAGATTAGATTAAATTTCTTTGTTTTATATTATCTTTATTTATTTTACCTTTGTTTTGTGTTGTTTTTATTGAAGGTTGGTGAACGACGCAAATTAAGGGCTTCTTATTGCGCAAAGATTGTTCTCAGCCGGTGGAATGAATTAAAAGTGCAAGTTGAGAAGGAAGCAATTGAATTTATAAATCAAACAAGTTGATTGATGTATGTAGGGCTCGGTATAGAATGAAAGAGAAGATTTGTTTCTAATTTTTATGCATGTATAAACTAGTTTGGTGCAAGTTACATTGATAGGTATTGAATAGTTTTTGGTTGTATGATTTGGGAAGATGACAGAAAGTCGTTTTCACATTCTCGTAAATTGGTGTGGTTGTGAATAAGCACATTTGTAATCGTTGCTTGTTTTAAAAGTACCACTTTCTGTAAAAAAGTATCATTTTTGTGGTTGAAAGTATCACTTTCTAAAAAGGTATCATGTCATGATGAATAGCCTCCAACTCGAAAAGTATCACTTCTTGTTACAAAAGTATCACTTTCTATTAAAAAAGTATCGTTTTTGGGTTAAAAGTATCACTTTTGTTAAAAAAGTATCACGCCAAGATGTATAGCTTTCAATTGGAAAAGTATCACCTTTTGGGTTAAAAGTATCACTTTTTGTTACAAAAGTATCGTTTTTGGTTAAAAGTATCATTTATTGTTAAAAAAGTTTAATCTCATTAAAGTATAGCTCTCAATCGAAATTATCACCTTTTGGGTTAAAAGTATCACTCTTTTCTTACAAAAGTATCGTTTTGGGGTTAAAAGTATCATTTAGCGTTAAAAAGTATCATCTCATTAAAGTATAACTTCCCATTAGAAAAGTATCACCCTTTGGGTTAAAAGTATCACTTTTTGTTACAAAAGTATCGTTTTTTTGGGATAAAAGTATTACCAAAATTTATAATACTCAAGCTAAAAATTCAATAATAAAAATCTGACAATTCAACAATACTAAAAATCAACAATTCAATACTAAAAATCTGGACAACTCAACAATACTAAAAATCTAAAACAAGTAGGAATACTAAAATAATCGAGGATTAGAGTCTTTGAACCAAACTCCTGATGGATGTGAGCTTGTTGTATCAAGATTTTCTTCTTCTTGTTTTTCTCAAAAATGCCCTTGATCCTTTGCCTTCTCCCCTTTGTAATCGAACGTGTAGGATCCAAGATATCTTGTTAGAAGAATTAGAAACCTCATGTTGCCCCCGTAGAATTCAAAGTATTCATCAATGCATCAACAACTAAAGAATCTCTATTGTAGCCATCTTCGATGATTCTTCTCGCCTCCTCATTGTCTTGGCATTTTAGAATAAGATTATAATAGTTTCGTGCCATTTCATGCCGCTAAAACACAATCCTTCGGTTTGTGAGAACTTTCACCATCTTATCAACTTCCCCACAACTCTGTTTTGACAAATTTTGTCCATCTTTTGACAATGTAACACTCAGAATCTTGGAGATAGAATGCATATGAAATACTCTTAAGCTATGACAACAGAGTAAACCACACTCCTCAAATTTCTTACAAGAGAAGTTTATGAGCATATTTAAACAATCATACACCACACGATGACAAAGAACCCCCATCACTTGGCATTGAAATGTCATAAACCATGATGTTTTCTTCAACACGCACAATGATGCATTCAAAGAGAGATACTTTTAATAAACTCACTCTCAAACTCTTTAAAAAGGGTCAATGTATATACCTCAAGAAAGATGTCTCAACATTCCATCAATGGTAGTACAGACAGCGTTGGAATTGATCTTGAGCAATCGAATTCGTTTTCTTTTTCATTGTTCCTCCAACGCTTTAATGTTCCTTGAAAAATTCCATAAAATTCAATCGAGTTGTTGTTTTCTTTGCATTAAATCCTATTGCATACTGTCGTACTCTCACTCCTTTGTGAAGATAATATCCCCGAGAAAAAATATCCTTGCTTAATGCAAGACACCATTTCTCCTTCAAATCATACATGCGCCAAAACCAAGAATCATCATGCAATTCATACTCCAAAATCATAGAATTCCAAAGAAATTTCAAAGTCTCTTTCATCAACACAACCAAATAAACATTTATTGAATGCTTCTTTGAAAGAATTATTTTTTTCAAACGTCCAAACCGACTTATAAAGCATTCTCGGTGAAGGTGCCAAAGACATACCAGGCCTTGTTTGAGGAAAAACCCGCATGTAAGAAGTAAAACAAAATTAACCATATATGTTTTGAGGGAAAAGTATCTAATTTTCATGTTAAAGTATCACTTTTATAGCTAAAAGTATCACTTTTAGCTATAAAAGTATCACGTATAAAAGTATCACGACAAAAATTAACCATATATGTTCGAGGGAAAAGTATCTCGATTCTCATGCTAAAGTATCATTTTTATAGCTAAAAGTATCACTTTTAGATATAAAAGTATCACGCATGCACAAAAGTATCACAGCACAAAATTAACCATATATGTTCGAGGGAAAAGTATATGATTCTCATGCTAAAGTATCACTTTTATAGCTAAAAGTATCACTTTTAGCTATAAAAGTATCACGCATAAAAGTATCGATTATTGTCATAAAGTATTTACCTTTTCAATTGCATTGCTTATTGCCAGTCTTGATCAAATGAACAAAGTTACAGGACATTTTCCACCCATTGATTTTGTAAAGACTTGAAAAAGCCACTCAAATGATTCAGATTTTTCATCGGATAAAAAAGCACACCCAAACATGACGTTTTTCCAAATGGTTGTTGACCCCAACAAATGGCGCACAAATCAAGTTGTATTTATTCGTGCGATATGTTGTGTCAAATATCATAACGTCACCGTATATCTTATAGTCTTCCTTCATCATGGAATCCTCCAAAATACATTAGATAATCTACCAAATTCATCCAACTTCACTCTAAAAAAAAAATCATCCTCTTCGACATCTTGTTGATATAAGATGTCAATTAACGCCCTGCATCGCCACCTTCTATTGCTTTCATTTTCAATCTATTAACAAAATTCAAATGGTCTTTCGTAGTATGACCAAGGCATTGTTCGCCCCGCATCGTGTACCATATAACGGTAAGATTGAGTGGCTTTCATCCCACAAGATATCATATCCTCAATAGCTTTGCCTTTTTCATTTGTAATGACTCTCTCGAACGATGTAAATGCTCCATTCTCGCTTCTTGTGAGTTGATGGTTGTGTTCCACAATATGTTTGAACTACCTCGTAAAGCCCCTCTCCATTTAACTTTACTCTAATTGAAGCTTTACATCCGGTGCGTGTAACATTAGCCTTTTTCTTTTCTACCGCAGATTGCTTAAATCCAAGGAAGAACATACATAGTATTTCTCAACAACAACTCCCCGTTTGTTTGTAGATTTTCTAGTAGTCGATTTTCGTACACTAAACCCAACAGCACGAGCATGACGACAATACAACTGATGCATATCCTTAATTGTTTTTCTTGTTATATGTAGAAGACAACCACTCACATCAAACTCATCTTCATCTCCATTATCAACTACAAATTTCATTGAATTACTTACTTTATCACCCTCATCACTAGAGGCATTAATTGTGACACCTAAACATAATACTTTTGGTTAGAAATGTGATACTTTTAATTGAAAAAGTGATACGTTTTACTAGAAAAGCAATACCTGAAAAACTGAAGTGATACTTTTGGTTAGAAATGTGATACTTTTCATTCAAAAAGTGATACTTTTCACTTAAAAGTGATACTTTTTAATGAAAAAGTAATACTTCAAAAACTTAATTGACAACATCTAGCGTAATACTTTTGGTTAGAAATGTGATGCTTTTCATTCCAAAAGTGATGCTTTTCACTTAAGAAGTGATACTTTTAATAAAAAAGTAATACTTCAAAAACTTAATCGACAAAAAATGGGAAGCACATTACCTTCACTTCATGGAGTGTTGTATCATTTGCATCCTCGTGTGGCAATATTGACTTCGTCATTTTGAGGAGCAAAGACCAAGAATTGTGACAACATCTAAGCATAATACTTTTGTTAGAAATGTGATACTTTTCATTCAAAAAGTGATACTTTTCACTTAAAAAGTGATACTTTTTAATGAAAAAGTAATACTTCAAAAACTTAATTGACAACATCTAAGCGTAATACTTTTGGTTAGAAATGTGATGCTTTTCATTCCAAAAGTGATACTTTTCACTTAAAAAGTGATACTTCAAAAACTTAATCGACAAAAAATGGGAAGCACATTACCTTCACCGACATGGAGTGTTGTATCATTTGCATCCTGTGGCAATATTGACTTCGTCATTTTGAGGAGCAGCACCAAGAATTGTGACAACATCTAAGCATAATACTTTTGGTTAGAAATGTGATACTTTTCATTCAAAAAGTGATACTTTTCACTTAAAAAGTGATACTTTTACTAGAAAATCAATACTTGAAAAACTGAAGTGACAAAAGATAGGCAATACATTACCTTCAAATTTTTCGGAGCATTACATCACAATCATCATCTCAGTGTCAATTTGATTTCGTCACCCTCATCACTAGAGTCAATGACGGTGACAACATCTAAATGCAATACTTTTCATTAGAAATCTGATACTTTTGATTGAAAAAGTGATACTTTTAGCTATAAAAGTAATACTTTTAGGCTTAATGGAAGAATTCATACCTTCTTTGGCAAACTCTTTTATATTGTCCATTTTTGTTCTTCAACAAAACTTACACAGAAGCTGGAAAACAAAAAAGAAGAAAAAGTTTTTTCTTACAATAATAAACACCAATACTAACACAAATTTCATACATATATTTTTGTAACAAAAAGGTAAACCGAATCGAAATTCTACATACCGTGTGACACAATGAGAGAGAACGCGAGCCGAGGTTTTTATGTTAATTCACGCCGAGAGAGGGAGACAGAGAGAACACAAGCCGAGGATTTTTTTCGCTCTCTCTTCGTTTCATTCGTCCCAAATGAGGAGACGACTGCTTTACTGGGGAACGAGCTAGGGCACGAGCCGAGGGGGAGACGACTTCTTTGGCTTTGGGAACACTAGCTAGTGGTGCGAGCCGAGGAAGACGACCTGGGGGGAAACACGAGCTAGGGCACAGAGCCGGGCCGAGTTGGGGATTAGTCCGATTTCAAAACCTGGCGCCAGAATGTGGCCGGGATTGGTTAGTCTAAATTAGCGGGTTTCTCTGACCGGCGGGTTATTCTAATGGAGCTCCGTCTCACGGATCTAGATCCGTGAGACGGTCTCACAAGAGAGTGCCCCTATAAATTTTTGTAACTATACTCACGTGACACAGCATGATATGAAAAAATTAAAATATTAACATAAAAAAAAACTGAAGATTTTTTTAATTTGTTTTTGTGTGTTGTTTGTTTAAATTATGACTGTGTTTATAATAGAAAATGAATTTCCTTACCTAATTCGACGTCGACGATCAAAAACTTATTTGAATAGACTTTCTCAACACTCATTTCAGATTAATTTTAGTGGTAATAAGCTAGATTGACCACTTATTTTTCATAATAATAAAATATAATCATGTTTTTCAAAATATATTTTTTAGCCATTTTGATAAAAACAATTGACAGTCACACTTTCATGTATTATATATTAAGGTTTTTGACTATTTTTTAAAAATCTGATGCGGCACATTTCTCGGTACCGAGTCATGTGTCTCAATAGCAATAAATGGAAAAAAGGGCAAATTCGGCATTTGAACTAAAAAAAAAGCTAAAAAAACATGTTTTTGCAATGGAGAAATACGAAAACTTGAATAAGATAGAAAACATATATTTTGGCGACACTTATCCTAACACTTAGATTCGATTATTGTGGTTGCCGACATCATGCAATAATGCAATTGGCCATCTTTAGCTACGTCGCAATTAATCTTTCTCTTGATTCAAAACATATATTTTTTTTTTACCCGTAAGCAAAAATAAGATAGAAAATTTTGGCTGCCCCAGGGACAGGAAGGCCCCTTAACTACGTCCTGACTGGAAAGTTAAAAATAGTTTGTAAATTGTACATTAAAGATCCACTCAAAAAATTCACATGTGATCATTATACTCCTCGTATAGGAGAGTTTACAGAATTTTTGCTATGGTCCAAATAAGACTGTACGGATGAACCAGCGAGCCAACAAAAAATGGAATTGGGACCGTCCGTGGCTGAGAGCCGCTTCACACGTGAAATCATGAAACGGAAGAAACGTTCACGAGACTGAGCTGCACCAAAGAAAACCCTGTGGGCAATGTTTTTTTGTACTCTGATAATGCTAAGGTCATATTTTGTTATCCTTTTGTATGAGCCGATCATGATTAATATGTTTCGTTTATCTTTTTGGTAATTTTGTATTATCGTGGCCTATTTTTGAAGCGCGGAGCATTTTTTTCATTCATTGATAGTGTACTCTTGTGTTTTTTCGTTTTTGTATGAGTACATCAGAATCGATCAAAAAGGTGGAGAATCTTAACTATTCGACAACTATACTATAAAAACCATTCCTGAGATTTAGCATAATTAAAGAAATGTTCACTACAACATAAGTGACATATGGTAACACTCAAAAAATATTACATAATAGCCATAAAATGTTACTATAGACAATAGGTAGCACTTTTTATTGTGATACATTTTCCCATGCTATCTATAGTATATGGTATCACTTTTAATAGCTTTGGTGATAATTTTTCTAAGTGTTACATATGAGTCTAACGTAATACTTTTTTTTGTCAAAATATAATATCTTTTTTTTTGGGCAAAATATAATACTTTTTTTATAGCACTTTTCTTAGCATTTAACAAGTGATTTTTTGCTCCCAAGAAAGCATCGAACCCAAGACCTGTGCTGTTTGAAAATGACAATTTGCAACTGAACTAAGTTGATTCTTATTGCATCATCTGTTTTGATTTTTGTATGTACATACATATATGCTTATACATATTAAAAATTATATTATATACTATATGTATTAAAAGTATATTATACACTATAAATATAAATTTATATCATATATATATATATATATATTATAAATTATATTTTATATCGAAATTATATTATGTATTAAAGAAAATAATAAAAATAATAAATAAAAATATCAAATTGATTTATCAACGAATTATTTTTCATTGGTAGAAATAAAACAAAGTATAAAAATAAAAAAAATTAATTTACCGACGAAAAAAATCCATATGTAATTAGCGACGACACCATTTTTTGTTGGTAATTTTATTTTTATAAAAAAATTGTCGACGAAATTAGTTTCCATCAGTAAATTTTTAAAATATTAAATAATAATAATAAATTTACCTGGGGATTTTTCTTAGATATTATGATGGAATTAATTACATTCGTAAAAAAAATTTAAAATAAAAAGGTAAAAGTAGAATAAAAAACTTTCGATAATACCTACAAATGGTTTCCATCGATAAAATTCATGGTAAGTTTCTTGTAATTTAATATAATATTCAGCAATTGATTATGTATCAATTGTATATATACTCCCACTACAAAAAAAATAGTAATTTAGCGATACATATTTAGTGGCGGTTCAGTAAAACCGCCACTACCTGATTATATTACAACGGTTAGGACAACCGCTGCGGATTGAGCAAATGAATTTAATTTGGAAAATAATAGCGGTTTAATTGAGTGGTGGTTCAGTAAAACCGCAAGGTAATCCTTTCTATTTTGGTTATAAATTACAATTATTAATTATTATCAAAAAAGGGTTTTTTTTAGTGGAATTAAAAATTTATTTTAAACCTTAAAAAAGGGTTTACAGTCGTCATTCTTTCTTCTCTCGCACAACACACACGACTAGCCACATCGACTCACCACCCACCTGCCTCTGCCGTGTTGGATAATGTTATTTAATGATTGAAAATTAAGTGCCCCTAGTCTTTGGCCACTAACGGCTATAGTCATACCCACTTTCCAAATTTTTTGCAAGTTGTTGTAATGGGTTAACTGAATTTTGTTTTGTGGCTTTTATTATAAATAAAGAAGTTTGGGTTTAATCTAATCACAACAAATAACATATGGTAAAAGAGTTGGCATTGTCAATGGTTCTCCTCTCTGTAAGGAGTTTTGTCCTCCCGTCCGAGCTCAGTCCCCGTTAGGGTCCTGTTAGGGTTTTATCACCCGCCGCCGCCGATAACGTCCTACCCCCTTCCCCATCTCCTTTTTCTTCTTCCCGAGCTCACTATCTCAACCTCTCGAACCAGCTGCTCCACACCGGATTCTCGATTGCTATCGTCCTTGATAGCTTTTCGATTATTCTACAAAACATGCCCATGCTCGCGTGTCCTTAATTTTTTCATCCTCTCGACTTTTGTCGGTAGTTGTCTATCACCACAAGCCGGAGATTCCCCCACTATCTCTCCAAATAATGAAAAACTAAACCCTAAAAACTTTCTCTCTCAAATAAAAAAAAAAATTGAAGGTACTCTCAATTTGTAAAGTTGTATGATAGATCTGTCAATTTTATGATGGAGGAACAAATGCTTGACGAAGAAACTTGTGACTTGGCGGGGATCGCGACGCAACCCCGAAGAGCCATGAGTTGCGTAATTTGGAATGCCCGGGCTTGGGAACCAACGGGCATTCCGTGAACTTAGGCGTTTAATCGCGAAAGAGACCCACAACTCTTATTTTTGAGTGAGACAAGAATGAGAGCCCATAGATGCGATAGATGGAAAGAATGGTTGGGATATGAGGGCTTATTCATTGTAGATTGCATTGGAAAAAAGGGAGGACTCATGCTTTTTTGAAAAAACCATCGGTTGTGACTATTTCATCATATTCTCGCAGCCACATTGATTGCATAGTAAAGGAGGGGTAAGAATTGGAGATTTACAGATTCTATGGAGACCCCGATGCGAGCCGACGTAAGTACTCATGGGATTTAATTCGTAAGTTAGCTTCCGTCACGGAGCTAAAATACCTCCTTGGTTGATGGGTGGGGACTTCAATGAGATTTGTCGCCATAGTGAGAAATGGGGCGGGAGAATGAGACCGTAAACACAAATCAATGAGTTTAATAATGTGATCAATGAGTGCGAATTGAGAGAAATATATGGAGTGGGGACTGGTTTACATGGGTGAATAGAAGATCTGGGGCTGATATTATATTTGAAAAACTAGATGATTTTTAAGTACTCTTCAATGGAGACTACTATACCCCACAATAATATGTCTTCTCTAGAATTCTACTCTTCAGATCATAGGGCCTTGACTATCGATTGGAGGAGTTGCGACAACAATGAAGCAATAATTAACTCCAAGAAGAGCAAAGATATTCAAGTTTGAGAAGTTTTGGACTATTGAATCCGATTTGCACCGAGGTTGTTGAACGAGGTGGAGTGGGGAAGGAAGTTCACTCCATTGATTCTTAAGATTGAACGTTGCAAGAATGAGCCGCAAATCGGTCAAAAAGTAAGTTTTATTCTCTTTCTCAATGCATTAAAAAGGATAGGGATAAGTTAATCGGCTTAAAAATCGCAATTGGAGAAAGTCGACACGCATATTAAAGAGTTGGAGAGTAAGATCGAAAAACTCTCATCCCAAGAGGAGATCTTTTGGAAACAAAGGAGTCGGAATAATTGGTTAAAACATGGGGATAGAAACACTCCCTATTTTCATGCACAAAGCTTCAAAACAGACGCTCGAAAAACACCATCAAGGGCCTCGCTTCTAAACAGGAGATTTTTGCACCAAAAATCGGCCATGGGGATATTATCTCGGACTACTTCACGGATATTTTCACCACCCGTAACCGCTTCTGATAGTGAAATATCACCGGTATTACAATGTGTTGAACCGAAAGTTAATGCCGAGACTAACAAAGATGTTATGTAGACCATTTGAAGCTAAGGAGATTAAGCAAGCATTATTTGATATGTTTCGATAAGGCGCCGGGACCGGATGGCCTCCGGCTCTATTTTTCCAAAAGTATTGGCGTATTGTTGGGGATCTCACAAAAGCCTTGCTGGATATCTTAAATAATAATGGGGATCTATCTATGTGGAATAATTCTGTAATCACGTTGGTGCCCAAGGTGGATAACCCAGTTCTTGTGAAGGAGTTCCGCCCTATTAGCCTGTGCAATGTATTTTACAAAATTATTGCTCGGGCTATTAGTAATAGACTCAGGCTTATGTCGCCATATTTATTTGTAATATGCGCACATGGTTTATCATCTTTGTTCAAACATAACCTAGAAACGAGGTGGATTAATGGTGTCCGTATTGCTCCGAGATGCCCCCCATTATCCCACCTATTTTTTGCGGATGATAGCTTGATCTTTTGTCGGGCTACAGAGGAGGAGTGTACGTGGATTGCGAGTTTATTGATACAATATGAAAGGGATTCAGGCCAATTGATTAACTTTGATAAATCTGCAATTACTTTTAGTCCGAACACAGATGCAAGTGTAGTTGATTTTTTCAAACAGAGCTTTAAAGTCCCGGTGGTACAAGGACATGACATGTATCTTGGGCTGCCAACTATTTCTCTCAAAAGCAAAAGGCTTCAATTTGGCTACTTGAAAGATCGGATTTTGAAGAGAATAGCAGGATGGGGAGGAAAGGTGTTCTCGGAGGGTGGTAAAGAAGTTCTTATCAAAGCGGTGCTACAAGCTATCCCGACGTACGCAATGTCTTGTTTTTGTATCCCACAAACTATATGCAATGAGATTGAAGGGGCTTGTGCAAATTTTTGGTGGGGAATGGAAGGAGGGAAGAAAAAATTACATTGGATGAAATGGACCGACTTGTGTCGAGCCAAGAATCAGGGAGGTATGGGATTCCGGAATTTACAAGAATTTAATAAAGCGCTTCTAGCCAAACAAATTTGGAGAATCATTCGTAATCCGGATAGTTTGGTGGCCCGAGTTCTTAAAGCCAGATATTACCGGCATTGTGATATAATGGAGGCTGGTAGCGGCACAAAACCGTCCTACATCTGGCGCTCATTGCTATGGAGCAGAGAATTAATTAGCCAAGGCATTTCATGGAGGGTTGGTAACGGCAAAAATATTCGGATATTTAAAGATCACTGGGTGTTGTCTTTAAATAATAAAATTGATCCAAGGCATTCATCAATCCCTGAAGACTCCAAAGTGGATAGATTAATTGTTAATGCAAGTTGGGAGAAACAGATAATTCAGGGGGAATTTCTAAATTATATTGCAAATGAAATTCTTTCGCTGTCTTTACCAGCGGTGGCTCGAGAGGATTGTCGCTTTTGGAGATTTGACAGGAAAGGAAATTACTCAGTGCGTTCCGGATATAAGTTGGCGGTTGGTTATTATGACTCTAATGCGCATTGCTCTTCGGCGCAAATGGAGAAATGGTGGAAATTTCTATGGGCATTGTCTATTCCTCCTAAAATCAAAATATTTTGGTGGAAAGCTTCTCATAATTTGATAGCTTCTAAGGCTAATTTAATTAGACGTCATGTTCCGGCGGAGGGGGGTTGTGATCTATGTCACTTTAACAATGATACAACTACACATTCCCTATTTTATTGCTCAGTTGTTCGCCATATGTGGAAAGAAACAGAGTATTGGGAATTTTTGAAACAGGCCATGATAGGAGATTTTATTGATGTAGGATGTTGGATGAAAAGCAAATTAGATAAGGGCCAATTTGAAGCTTTTGCATGTCATACGTGGGGTGTTTGGAAGGAAAAACAAACTTTCATTCATGATAATGATCATCCCAAGCTAGCACCTTCAAGATCAGATGGGTTAATGATATTTTGAAGGCTTTTCATCGGCTCAAAAATTGACAAATGAAATGGTACTAATCCTGCTGTTGAAACCCAATCGAAGTGGAGAAAACCCCGGATGGCTCGACGCTTGATGTCGATGCATGCTTTGCAACTTTAACGAAAAGAAATACGCTACGGGGGGGATAGTTCGAAATTCAGCGGGAATTTAATCTTGGCGTTTGGGACTATATGGGATACTTTTGACAATGCGATGGGGAATTGCAGCACTCTTGGATGGATTAATCAAAGTTAAGGAGCGATCAGTTCTGACCAATTCTTATTTACTCAGACTCTTTGATGGCGGTGCAAGCAGTCATGGCCAGTGAAGAGGATCTTAGCTACCGAGGTTTTCTGATTCAAGACATTAAGAGCATGATTAAGGAGTTGAGAGCAAACAAAATTTCACATGTTCGCCGTATTGCTAATATTGCTGCTCACAAACTTGCTAATTTTTCAGCTTTTTCTTCTTCGTCTTTTTGTTGGACGAGTGAAGTTGCCCCGCCGTGGGTTAATGAAATTGTAATAGCCGATAGTTCGTTTACGTAATAAAGCTATTTCAATTTCTCTCTCAAAAAAAAAAACAAATAACATATGGCCATTGCATTAACTTCCCCTATTTTGATAAAGTGCTATTGAAAACAAAACCAATAAAGCTTCATATTATTCCATTTTAAAGTATAGCTTACAGATTATCACTACATCTATACTGTTGCTTCTCGTTCTTTTAATTTAAAAGAAAAATTCAACAACAGCTTTTATTTGTTGTCCACATTGTGTTAAGCATTGAGTTTACAAGTGGTTCGGGGTCATTTTCGCTGCACACGAGAGAACCAATAAGTTGTCGAATCTTGGGAGAGGGACGTGCTATCAACAAAACCAGTGCAGTGGGGTGTTTCCTCTCTAAAGAGAGCGATACGGCGTGCTTCGACCCAAACTATCCTAAACTTGACTCCTATTTAATTTTTGGTTTGTTATTATTTTATTGTTGCATGACGTTCCTAAATTAGTAGATAAATTCTCTGCTGTTTTTTGTTCTTAAATTTCCAACAAGCTTAGAGAGGAATATGGATTTGCTCAAGTCATTGTCTAGCAAACCTGAAAAATTTGACGAGAAAAACTTTTTGTATTGGCAACAACAAATGAAATTTTGGTTGACTGAATTAGGATTATTTTCTGTGATTATAAAGGGTCTTAAAGAAGATGGTGAAAGTTCTGCTACTAAGTCTACTGAGACACCTACTAGCAAAGACACTACTAAAGACTCTAGTCATGACAAAATTGATGACCTTGCTGATAAGGATATTCATTGTCATGGTAGAATTTTGAGTACTTTATCTGATAGTGTTTATCGCATTTTTTCACATACTAAATTTGCACTTGAATTGTGGAATGCACTTGATTATCGTTATGGTACTGCTGAAAAATGTCTCAAACGTGTGTCTATTGATGATTGGTTAGATTTTCAAATGATTGATAGTAAAAGTGTTTCTGATTAATTGATTGAACTTGAGAACCTCATTTATGATATCAAAGCAAAAGGGTCGAAAAAAGTGATTCTGTCTGTGTCTTTCTTGATTAAAAAATTGCCATCATCTTGGTCTGATTTTGCTAGAGGTCTTAGGCATAAGCCAGAAATTGTTTCTCTTGAAGAGTTGTTTGTTGCTTTGAGAATTGAGGATAGACACTGTTCTTCCCAACAGTCCAAAAAACCTATTTTTCAAGCCAAGACTTTAATTATTGAAAATCCTCACAAACCAAAGCCTAAGATTTTTTAAGAAAATTGGACCAAAAAATGCTAATGACGGAATTGGTAACAATAAATTCAATAACAATATACCAAAAGGTAAAAATGGGAGTCCAGTTCAGTGTTGGGTCTGTGGGAGCCAAGAACTGTTTTCACCGCCATGGTCAGAAAAATCAGTCCAAACCCCCGCCGAATTCTAAACCACAAGCTAATGTGGTGACTGTGGAGGCCGCCTCCGGTTTCCCAGCTAACAGGTATTTTGTTAGTAGCCTAGAGTTAAATATTATTTTTAACTCAAATGATTGGTGGATAGACTCTGGGGCTAATGTTCATGTGTGCGCTGATAAAAATTATTTTTTTATCATATCAGGTATCAGACACAAGAACTGTGAGCATGGGGAATGGGAGTGTGGCTCGAGTCCTAGGAGAAGGCCAAATCCAGTTAACTTTATCGTCCGGAAAAGTGTTGTCTCTAGATGGTGTTTGCCATATTCCAGATATTAGGAAAAATCTGATTAGTGCATCTTTATTAGTTAGAAATGGTTATAAAGTTATTTTTGAATCCAATAAAGTTATAATTTCTAGACATGGTCAGTTTGTTGGTAAATGTTTTAGATTGGATGGTTAATTTTGTTTAAGTGTAATGCCTTCTTCTAGTAATGAAAATTTTAATTCTTCTTTATCTATTGCTAATGTTGAATGTTGTGATACTTGGCATGGTAGACTTGGTCATGTGAATTCTGGAACAATAAAAAGAATGATGCATTTAGATCTCATTCCCAAGTCTTCTATTAATGTGAAAGAAAAATGTGAAATTTGTGTGCAAGCTAAGCAACCTAGAAAACCGCATAAATCAGTAGAAAAAGAAACCATATTGCTTGGATTAATTCATAGCGATATCTGTGATAGAAATCATGTTATTTCATTACCTTTATTGATGTTTCTTTCTAAATATTGCTATGTTCATTTAATTAATGCAAAGAGTAATTTATTTGATAAGTTTAAAGAATATAAAGCCGAAGTTGAAAATCAGCTTGAAAAGAAAATAAAAATTCTTCGCTCTGATAGAGGTGGTGAATATGTTTCTGATGAAATGACTGAGTTTTGTAAATCGCATGGTATTGTGCATGAAGTGACATCTTCTTATTCTCCCCAATCTAATGGTGTGGCAGAAAGAAAAAAATAGGATGTTACTTGATATGGTGAATGCAATGATACTTAGTTCTGGTTTGCCTAAAAATTATTGGGGTGGAGCTTTATATTCTGCTTGTTTGATTCTTAATAGAGTTCCTTATAAAAATTCTGACAAGACTCCTTATGAGTTATGGAAGAACAAAAAGCCTTCTCTTAAAATTTTAAAAGTGTGGGGGTGCCTAGCTAATGTTAATATTCCTATTACTAAGAAAAAAAAATAGGCCCCAAAACTGTTGATTGCATTTTTGTTGGCTATTATTTAAATAGTACTACTTATAAATTTTTGGTGTTTAATTCTGAAGTTCCTGAAATTGCCAATAATATTATTATTGAATCTAGAAATGCTGTCTTTTTTGAAAATATTTTTTCTATGAAAGATAAATTGTCCAGGCCTGTTGGTGCATGTTCTAGTTCTACTATTAATAATTCTTGTTGTTAGGGGTTTTGAACAAAAACCTGGCATAAATGGATTTTTAAGTAAAAGTTGAGGATTGATGGTTCTATAGAAAAATATAAGGCCAGACTAGTTGTTAAGGGTTTTGAACAAGAACCTGGCATTGACTTTTTTGATACTTACTCGTCTGTTTCTAAAATTACTACCATTAGAATGTTGATTGCAACTGCCTCTGTTTATAAATTGGATATCAATCAAATGGATGTAAAAACTGTCTTAAATGATGATTTGGAGGAGAAAATTTATATAAACCAGCCAGAAGGTTTTGTTGTGGCTGGTGAAGAAAAGAAAGTTTGTAAGCTTATTAAATCTCTTTACGGATTAAAACAGGCTCTAATGCAGTGGCATGAGAAGTTTGATAGTGTTATAATGTCTAATGGTTTTTATATTAATAAAGGTGATAAGTGTGTTTATATCAAAGTTGTCAATGGTACTTGTGTAATTTTGTGCTTGTATGTTGATGATATTTTAATTTTTGGTAGCAATATTCATGTTATTAATGATACCAAAAAAATCTTGTCTAATCATTTTGATATGAAAGATTTTGGCCCTGTTGATGTTATTTTAGGAATAAAAATAATTAGAAATTGTGATTCTATTTCTTTGTCGCAATCTCATTATATAGAACAATTATTGAATAAATTAATTATTCCAGTGTGAATCTAGTATCAACATAAATATTCTCAAATTATTGGATCATTATTGCATTTGATACATCATACTAGACCGGACATTGCGTATGTTGTTGGTAAATTAGCAAGATACACACATAGTCTTAATACTTTCCATTGGGATGCATTGGAGAGATTATTTAAATATTTAAAAGGGGCTATTGATTATGCTATTAACTTCACAGGTTTTCCTAATGTTCTAGAAGGCTACAGTGATGCAAATTGGATCACAACATTGTGTAACGACCCGCCTTTCAGATCGAAGACTGTCCCTACAAACCAACACGAGTCTTTCCAGCGCGCTTTATCCTCACTCACGCGCTCCCTGAGAGCAGCCTCCCAGGGGTCACCCATCCCACAATTGCTCTGGGCTAAGCACGCTTAACTTTAGAGTTTTTATGAGATGAGCACCAGAAAAGAAGACGCATCTTGTTGATATAAGTAATACCTATCAAATCTTTTAAGCTCTCTTCAACTGTATAGTCCCATACCTACACAGTCTCAAAATATCCTCTTATTCGGGTATGGGATCAATTCATTCATGTTTTCCTCTGCCTAGAAGCCTGCCAGGAGCCGCTCCTTGTCCGTGCCTTCTTGCACCGGCGATACTCCCCGCCCTCTTCAGCCCCGGGCGTCACACATTGTGGGCCTTATGGCCGTTTTATAAAATTTTTCTTTTCAATTTTAATGGTATTTTACGGTCACAAAGGATAGATGATGTACTCCTCTATTTATTCCAACCCGTCTGGATCCTATGTGTGACATCTTTATTGATTTCTCCGTTCTCTTCAATTATAGATCCTAAATATTTAAAACTCTTTGTTATACTCACTTCATGTCCATCAATTTTAACCTTTGCCTCATTGTTCCTGTTGTTTTTACTAAAGTGGCATTCCATGTATTCTGTTTTAGCCCTACTTATAGTAAAACCTTTTGATTCGAGTGCTTCTCTCCAAACTTCCAATTTTGCATTTACTCATTCCCTTGTTTCATCAATTAAAACTATATCGTCTACAAATAACATACATTCAGGAATGGATAAGTGTTTAGTGATTTCATCAATTATTAGGATAAAAAGGTAAGGGCTTAAAGCGGATCCCTGATGTAAACCTATAGTGTTTGGGAATTCCCTAGATAATCATGTTGTTGTCCTGATACATGTTGTTATATCATCATACATATCTTTTATGGCATCTATGTAAGCTATTTTTATTTCTCTTTTTTTTCCAATATGTGCCACATTATATCCCGATTGACTCTATCGTATGTCTTTTCAAGGTCAATAAAAACCATATGTAAATCTTATTTTCTCTCGTTGTATTGTTCACATAATCGTCTAATTAAGTGTATAACTTTAATTGTGGACCTTCCTGACATGAAGCGAAGTTGATTATCTAATATACTAGTTTCATTTCTTATTATTGCCTCTATAACTCTTTCTCATAGTTTCATTGTATGACTTATTAATTTAATTCCCCTGTAATTTGCACAATTTTGTATATCCCATTTGTTTTTATATATAGGTATCAATATACTTTTTCTTCATTCATTAGGTATTTTCTTAGTTTTTAGGATAACATTAAATAATTTAGTAAGCCATGCAATTCCAACCCCACCTAGACATTTCCATGCTTCAATTGGTATATCATCTAAGCCAACTGCTTTGCCAGTTTTTATTTTGTTTAGTGCTTTTTCTATTTCATGAAGTTGAATCATACGATAAAATGTTCGGTTTCTATTCGGTTCAGATTAGCCTAGTTCCCCTAATGTAACTTCATTCTTCTTCGATTCATTAAAAAGATTATTGAAATATCTCTTCCATCGATCTTTTATATCCTCGTCTTTCGCTAAAATATTATCATTCTCATCTTTTATGCATTTAATTTGGGTTAAATTTCTTGTTTGTTTTTCTCTAAATTTTGCTATTTTATATATATATCGTTCTCTCCTTCCTTAGTATCTAGTTTTTTTTTTTTATAGAAATCTTCATATGTCTTGGTTTTTGCTTCATATATTGCTCTTCTTACTTCTTTTTTGGCGTCTTTATATCTTTTAAGATTTTCTTCATTTTTACAGGAATATAATACTTTGTAACTAGTTCGTTTTTCCTTTACCTTCTCTTGGATTTCTTGATTCCACCACCATGACTCTTTATTCCATTTATTACCATTTGACACCCCTAATATTTCTTTTGCGATCTTTTTCATTTGAGTAGTTACATAGTTCCATGTATCATCGGCTTTGTCTTCCACTTTCCAATCAATGGTTTCTACTAGAGATTTAACAAAACTAGCTCTTTTTTCTTTATTCTTTAAGTTTCACCACTTAATTTTTGGTATGTTAATTTTATTTGTCTTTAAGTGTATGTTAATAAGTTTGATATCCAAAACTAGTAGTCTATGTTGGGTGGTGAGACTTTCTCCAGGTATTACTTTGCAATCTTTGCATATGTTTATATCGCTTTTTTTGGTGGGAAGTAGTCAATTTGTGATTTGTTAGGACCACTTTTAAATGTAATTAAATGTTCGTCTCTTTTTTTAAAGAAGATATTACCTATAATAAAATCATAAGTAACTGCGAAGTCTAGGATGGTTCTACCCTCATTGTTTCGCGAGCTAAAACCATATCCTCCATGGACCCTTTCATAATCTTCATTATTCTTCCCCAGAAAGTAAATATTTGCATCCTTATATAAACTTTACTGAGTTACTCACTTGATAATTTTTAAACAATTAAGTTAAGAAACTCATGGATATATTCATATTGAGGACTCAAAATACGGATAAATAAGTAGGATATGTGACCTAACTACTTATTTCTTTGTAACTAGGAAAAGTGTAATTTATTGAAATAAATAAATAAAAACTGTAAAAAAGGGTATATTTTTATAAGAAATAAATAAAATCTAAGGATACTTAAGCACCGTGAGTGGTGTTGTAGCTAGAGATGGTTTCAATATAATTTTAATTGTCAGTCTATAAATAAGAAAAAGTGATAATTACAATAATTACCTTTGACGTTTGACCTAATTACAAAAAAATCTAACTAACTTTTAAACTTACAAAAATACCCTTAAGGTTTGACTCTGTGTTAAAATTACGGGATAAACTGTAATATTTTGATAAATATGTGGAGAGGATTTTGAAATATTTTTGTTAATGAAGGGAGTAAATGTAAGACAAATAATAAAACCTCAGGGTATTTTTTTGTAATTTTGAAAATTATCTGGATTTTTTGTAATTAGGTCAAACCTCAAGGTACATTTTGTAGTAACCCTAACAAAAATGTGCAGAGGTTTATAAACCACAACAAATATTTCTAGACAGTTTTCAAACAATTCTGCAAAATGGATAATTGTTACTTTTCCAGAATCAGACACAACCAACTTGAAAAAATCAAGACTGGATTTTTATAACAAGAAGGCTAATCTCAATTCTCCTCCGAATAAGACTGAGAGTATGTCTTAATTTGTTTTCAGTAATACATATATCTTCACATGTTTGAACATTGGCATAATCAGAAGTCAGTGTTAGAATAATTAACATACATTTTGTAAGATAAATTTGGAAGAAGAATTCTATATAACTTGGAGTCTTGAATGCAAGAACTTGATTAATACAAATGGAGGCTACCCAATATATATAGGAGCAAACCCTAGAAGACACACAAAGGGAAATTACAAAACTACCCTCACAAATATAAACTAATAACTAATTATAATTCTAACATCCCCCACAAACTCATGATGATGTAGTAGAAATCATCGAGAGTTTGCCAACCAAAAACGAAAGCGCGAAGCGGATGTGACTTGGTGAAAAGATCAAAAATCAGAAAAGATGATGAGATGAAAGGTAAGTGGAGTGTCCCATGTTGCGGTGATGACGAGTGACATGACAATCAATCTCAATATGCTTTGTTCTTTCGTGGAAAATCGAGTTGTGAGCAATCAATAAAGACTTTGGTTATCACAATGCATGGGAGTAGGTGAGGACAAATGAACACCCATATCTCAAGAAGCCAACGTAACCAAACTATTTCGGTTGTAGTAGAAGCCATTGCCCGATACTCCTCTGTGGAGGATCGAGACACAACATTTTGTTTCTTACTCTTCCAAGAAATAAGTGAGTCTCCAAGAAAAACACAAAAACCAAATGGTGGATTTTCGATCGTGGATCACCGCCCAATCCGCATCGAATATGCCCTCAACTCTAATGAAGATGTAGATGGAAACAAAAGACTCTCGAAAAGAGTACCACGGAGGTATCGCAAGATACGAGTAACTGCAGCCCAATGAACGGTAGTGGGGCAAGTGACAAACTGACTCACAATATGAACCGCATATGCAATATCTGGACGCGTAATGGTTAGATAAACCAAACTTCCAACAATAGTGCGATATAAAGTAGGATCAGACAATGGTGTGCCATCAGAAGGAGAATATCGAACATTAAGTTCAAGAGGCGTATCAACTGTCCGAGTATCAGTAAGACGAGCTCGATCAAGTATGTCGGCAATGTACTTGGACTGTGAAAGAAGATAACCTCGAGGGGAGCGGGCTACCTCAATACCCAAGAAATATCGCAAAGGTCCCAAATCTTTCATTTCAAAGCGAGAAGCTAACTCAGATTTCAACAATGCAATCCCATCAACATCATCACCGGTGATGATCATGTCATCAACATATAAGGAAAGAAGAATAATACCAGCACATGTACGCTTGAAGAAAAGAGCAGAATCATGGTTACTGGAACTAAAACCAAGTGAAGTAAGCACGACAGAGAATTTTTCAAACCAAGCCCGTGGAGCCTGTTTGAGACCATACAATGCTTTCTTAAGCTTGCAAACTTCGCCCTGATTATGAGGAACTCCAGGTGGTGGGATCATGTAAACTTCTTCTTGAAGATCACCATTCAAGAAGGCATTTTTGACATCCAATTGAGATATGTGCCAGTTTCGGATAGAAGCAACAGCAATAAGAGTACGAACGGTAGTCATTTTTGCAACAGGGGCAAAAGTTTCCTCATAATCCATACCATACTGTTGTGAATAACCTTTAGCAACCAATCGTGCTTTATATCGCTCAACCGAACCATCAGATTTGGTTTTAATTTTATAAACCCAACGCGAACCAATTGCCCGTTTACCAGGTGGTAAAGATACCAAATCCCAAGTGTTTGTTTTATGCAAAGCAGAAAGTTCCTCAGTCATAGCATGCTGCCATAAAGGATCAGTAACTGCCTCTTTATAGGAGTGTGGTTCAGAAATTTGGTGAATAGAGGACAAAAATGAAGCAAAGGCGGGAGAATAAGAGGAATAAACAAAGTCAGGTAACTGAGTGGACTTACGTGTACGTTGGGGATATCGAGGAGGCAAACGATCCACAATTTCAGGAAGCGATTGGGGTGCCGTAGGCGTAGGCGGAGCAGCAGTATCTGATGAGTCTCTATCTGTATTATCCGAGAATGGATCAATATGAACAAGATCAGTTTTGGAGATGCTATGAGGACTAGAGGGAATAGAGAAGAATGGAATATGCTCAAGAAAAAAATACATGACGAGACACATATAATTTTTTAGCAACAGGATCAAAGCAACGATATCCCTTCCGACCTTCTCCATATCCTAAGAAAACACAAATAGTTGAACGAGAAGATAATTTGTCGTTCAACATGAGGACGAAGGACAAAACATGCACACCAAAGACTCGTAAGGGCGAATAACTAGGGGTGGAACCATATAGTCTCTCGAAATGGTGATAAATCGGATGTAATGGATGATGGAATCCTATTTATACAATGGATGCCAGAAGAAACGGCTTCCCCAGAATTCACTGAACCGAACTAGATAGTAAAAGTGAGCGGCGCTTCAATGATATGCCTATGTTTTCTTTCAAAAATACCATTTTGTTCGGAGTATCTCAGCAAGAAGTTTGATGTAAAGTCCCATCCAAAGCAAGCAATTCACGAAAATTATTAGAGGTGTACTCCCACCCAAGTCACATCTAAAGCATTTTATGATAGCAGAAATCGAGTTTTTACAAAAGCTCGAAATGAAGTATATATGCTCGTAAAATCGAACGATGCTTCATAAAATAAACCTAACAATAACGAGAATAATCATCAATAAAAGAGACATAATATCGAGAACCCCCTTTGTGGGAATGGGAGCAGTCCCCACACATCGAATGAACCAAATCAAATGGCGCAGAGAGAATTAGAAACACTTCGTTTAAAAGGTAAAGCGGAAAATTTTGCCAGTTTACAACCACTACAATCAGAAATATCATGAGATGACAATTTTCCTAATGAACCTGTAGAAGCCAAAAATCTTAAACGTGAAGACGAAACATGACCCAAACGAGAATGCCACAAATAAAAGCTAGACGATGAAGGACTCAAACGAAAAGAAGACAAATCAACAAAGAGGTCGCGATAGAGGGTACTGAGCTCATCCAAAATGTATAACTCTCCTTGCCTACGACTGTCCCAATCGGCTTCCGGGAATGTGGATCCTGCACACAACAAGAAGTAGAAGAGAATGATACTAAGTAGCCGGAATCACACAATTGGCTAACAGAAACAAGATTTAATGTAAGTTTGGGAATATGGTAAACATGTGGAAGAGACAAGTGAGGTGTAGCTACAGATCCAATTCCTGCTAAGGGTAACAATGTACCATCAGCAGTAACAACAGTCTAGCATATGTGGGTGAAATGGAAGTAAAACATGATATATCGGGGACATATGATGAAAAGCTCCAGAATCTAATACCCAAATAGAGGAAGATATACCCGACGAGCTCGGAGTTGACAAACCCGAGGCCAGACAAAGCATGAGATGAGGCAAGAAATTTCTGAAATTGTTCGGCAATTGTATCCATAGAAGGCTGACCGGAGGTAAGAGTTCCGGATGTCACGAGAATCGATGAGGGTACAGTGCGGCAACACGAGTCGGTGGGCGCGCCTAAAACCACGCGTTGATTTGGATGGACAAACCGATGTTGGGGAGGTCGTGGATTTTTCTCGTTGAAAACGTTGTTGGCCACCTTTATTCAACTCGGACATTGAGCCTTCCAATGTCCTGGTTGTTTACAATAACTACACTCATTATCGCAACCTTTGGGTGCGATCCGAAAACGAAAGATGGACGATGGGGCACAAAGAAGAACGGATGAAGTAGGAACAGGGGAAGAACTCATTTCCCTGCCTGAGACTTTAGACGTAATTCCTCTGCTAACAATTCACTGACAACAGAATCAACAGATGGTAAAGGAATACGGTGCAAAATATTTCCACGAAGAGACTCAAAATCATCCCGAAGAGCCATCAAAAATTGAACCAATCGTTGCTCCTCTCTACGAGCAATATAGGGGGCAAATGCGCGAAGTTCAATAGATTCAGTAAGGGCTAATTGATCCCAAAGATCAGTCATAGCAGAATAAAATTCCTGTACAGTCATATTTTTTTGCTGAAGAGATCGAATATCTATTTCCAACTGGTACTGTTTAGCAAAATTTGATTGAGTATACAACCGTTCCAAATGATCCCAAACTTCTTTAGCAGTATCATATTTAGCCAATTGCATACCAATAGAGTTCTCCACAGAATTGTTAACCCAAGTAATAATTTTCGAATTGTTCACTTCCCAAACCTCTAATTCCGCAGCATATTTAGTATTATCTTTCTCAACAGGATGTTTTTGTGTTCCAGAAATATAACTCCACAATTTTTTTCCTCTCAAAAAATTTCTCATGACATAACTCCAATATGAATAATTCTTTCCATTCAAGCGTACACTAATCGACTGCAACGAATCATCTCTTTCACTAGCCATAATGAATAATGACAGAAAATCAAGCAGAAATACCAACCAAACAACTAGGTAGATCGATGCAAATACCCAACAAATCAAGCCAACTCTACCAACAAACTATTGCAAATAATCTGATTCTTGAGGCCAAAAAGATAGCAAACCCAACAAGTGCTAACAGATCGAAAATCGAATGAAAATAACACAAAGCTGCAACATACTCACTGTAATCGCGATATACCCACCGGATCCGCGAATCGGCATCGCACCGTACACCCATCAGAAAAAAAAAAACCTTGCTCTTGATACCATGTTAGAATAATTAACATACATTTTTGTAAGATAAATTTGGAAGAAGAATTCTATATAACTTGGAGTCTTGAATGCAAGAACTTGATTAATACAAATGGAGGCTACCCAATATATATAGGAGCAAACCCTAGAAGACACACAAAGGGAAATTACAAAACTACCCTCACAAATATAAACTAATAACTAATTATAATTCTAACAGTCAGAACATCACCAACCACAAATAATTTACTCATAAAAGTTGAAAATAAACTGCTACAACAAAAGGCAAATTCTTGTTTAGCAAAGACAAAAACAAAATATGCAACATGATATTCATCAGATGCAAATCACAAAGTACTCAAACTAAAAGCAAACAGACTTAAAACTAAAACTTAAATCCCAAAAGCATAAAACATTTCTTGAAGATGATTAGGCCAAATCTACCTATCCCAAACTAATAGTAGCAATGTTGTTTATAATCTTGGCAACAACGTCCTTCGACTCCTTAAGCAACTTAATACTATTATTCAGCCTCTGCCGTTTCTCAGCTATCGGAGGTGACTCCTCCAACATCCGCGCTTTCCCTTCAGGACCTATTATCTCATTAATGATCGCAAGGTGCAATTTAGTCCAACTCAGCACTATTTTCGCCAACTCAGCATTTTAGGAATAACATATCCCCGAAATTTCGAAATCGGACTAAATGTGCAGGTTTAAAAAAGTTAGTGGTTGTCAAACGCCACCCACAAAAGTTAAAAGACTAAATGCGAAATTGAGCCTACAACAAAAAATGCAGAAAACAAAGCCTTGTATACTAGTACTTAATTCTAACTAACTAACTAAACTATATATGAAGCATGTAGCAGGGGAGCTTAAATATAATAAGGACTCATGATACAGATCAGTTTATTATAGTATCTGATCTCCACTTCAATCGGACCCGAAGATTTTGTGGATTGTTACTCAATGCAGCAGCAGATTGATCTAACAAATTTGTACCCTGCACAGAATGCCATTCTTTTTCTTTCTCATCAAACAATTCCAAGCTTAGTTCCTCCACATATTTTAGGAGGATCTCGAATAGAAACTCAATAACTTGGTTGCATTCCCTATTCCACTTGCTCTGTGCATTGGCGAACCAGTTGAGGCCTATGATTTTTCTTGGACGACAAATACGAAAAAAACCATTTGTAACAGCTGATAAGGAAGAAAATGAATGCCTCTCTAACCTCAGGTTCAAATTCTCCACTACTACTGTAGATTCGTATAAACCACCATCATAAATAATAGTGTCTTCAGCTGGAGGAGGGTCGTCTTCAATTTGCTGATTTTTTGTCCTGTTATAAAGATAAAGATACAGAGAAATTTCAGATTGACTTACTGCATTGAGCAGTTTGTTTAGATTAAGGAACCATGATGACGAAGCATCAACATCATCGCCAAGATCCACAAATATATTTGACTTCCACCCATCACTGGAAGTCGTTGCTGCAAAAGAGATGGATTCGGGAAAATCGCCGCAATAATCAAACTTAACTATGTTTGGAGCATCAATAGCTGCTTTGAAAGACTTGTCACATATATGGTTAAGCGTCAAGTGCTTAATGGAATGATTTAACAGCTGTAATTGTTTTAAGCCGTAGCAATGTCCAATGGACAAGTCTTGTAGATTGGGGAAGTTACACGGCAAGATGTCGAATGACAAGCTAGGAAATCGTACGAGCTCCAGACATAAAGACTTGAGATGAGGGAAGTACTTATGTTGGTGATACCATTTCGCATTGCCTACAATTTTGATGGTTTCAACATAAGTGGAGAAGTCAATTTCTATGCTACGATCATACTTATAATAACTGAGAGAAAATTCCTTGAGGTTATGATACTTATTCACCTTAATAGTTTTCAAGCCCTCACATCTATCGAGGCCCAAATAGTCAATCAAAGGGCAGCTTGACATTATCTTCTCGAAAGTCTCTTCAAAGAATGTAAACTCGAAGTTAGGAAAGCCTTTGTAGACGCTCAAAATGTACATTGTCAATAAAATTCAACTTGTATCCCCACAAATACAAATGTTCGAGGGATTTAGCATGAAAGACTACAGAGGGCAAATCAACATATGTCGATTTAATCGAATTATACGAAGGAAGAGAAACATTAAACGTTTTTACACCCATGTCAATTACGACTCTTGGGATCCATTTCTCAAGAAGCGAAACGAATTTAGAATCAACCTTCCACGTAAATACAAGAAACTTTTGTATACGAAGCTTCTGATCATGGTACCCTTGTAAAGTCTTGTCCAGAAAAGACATGAATTTTTTTTTATCGTCTTTGAAGGGGTCGTCACGAAATTCAATTTGGGGGCGAGTACACCAAACGTAACGCCATGAATTGGATAATACACAAGTCTTGATGGCTTCCTTTTGAGAGAGAAAAGAGAGTATGTGGTGTAATATGGGTTGTGGCAATTCGGAAATCCTGTCCATTGAGTATCTTTCTGTTGTCTTTTTGCCGTCTGCTGCTTTTGTACTAGTGCTCAACAATTCCTCTAATATAAACCCTAGGAACCCATGTTACGTAGTAGAGTAATTGTTTTTGATTGTATACTTCTCGATGATTAGTGAACCCTAAATATGAATGTCCTTTTATACGGTAAAAGTTGTTACAAAAAAAGAAAAAGAAGTAACAGGAAGATTTTCATTATTATTATTATTTTTTTAATTTTTTTAAAGATAGATTTCCATTAGTTGCAGTACCACGTTTTGTGGTAGAACTCCATCCTAGTCCTACTAGACTTATTTTACCTATTTACTTTTTAACAAGAAAATTTATAGTTTATTTATTTTCCCTTCTTTTAAGATTCTTAATCAGATATTATGTAACAGTGCATATATATATATCTATTGTGTAAAGTGCACATGTGTAACTAAAAGATATTGACAAAAACTTGGGTTAGACCGTTAAGTCTTTTTCGTTAGACGGATCCAATTGGCCCGGTTTTTTTTTTTTTTTGTACTTTCATGCACCGATGGTATTTTGGTAAAATTCTGGGGTGGTGTCATAGAATCTCCGGACCGGCGGCATTTTTGTAATAATAGGGGCTGTTAAAAATATTAGTTTTTTACCTGAAAAGTATTAGTGGTACATTAGAAAAAATATTAGTAATCTCCCTTGAATAAATTTTTTAGTAGTCTTCATGAAAAATATTAATTTTTTACCTCAAAGGTATTAGTAATCCACCTAAATTGTATTAATTGTCCTCCTGAAAAGTATTAGTCAATGACGTAATATTAGACAACTCTCAAAAGTATTAGTTTTTCCCTTGAAAAGTATTAGCAATCCATTGGAAAAGTATTAGTAATCATCATCTGAAAAAGTATTAGTAACCCCTTGAATTTTTTTTTTTTTTTGTAATTCTCATAAAAAGTATTGATTTTTTTTCCCGCAAAAGTATTGTTAGTATTCTCCCTAAAACGTATTATTAATCTTATTGAAAAGTATTAGGTTTCGATTAAAGGTATTTTAGTATTTTCTTGAAAAGTATTAGTAGTCCTCCCAAAAGGTATTAGTATCCCTCCTACAAAGTATTAGCAGCGGCCAACGGATGTTGTTGTTGTGATGTTAGTGGTTGTGCGGGTCAAGAAGCGGATTGACCACGAACTGGGTATTTGGAACCGTCTAACGTATTGAATCCATCTAATACGTTAGACTGTCTGACAGGAGACTAACCTAAAGATATTAATAGATAATCCAATATTATCTATCTATATCTATACTACTTATAAAAGTGTGAATCACTTAAAAGGTTTCTTGAAATTTTGATGTACCTATTATAACCCTAATGAGTATATGCGTGTAATAGTATAAGAATAGGGTATAATTGAACTTGTCTTTTATACATAATTTAAATATAATTTCAAGTGTCCATTCATATACCAAATTCTTTCTCAAATACTAGAAGTCTATTTTTTCTGTCATAACTTTTTGTGTAATAAAAATATTTAAATAAAATTAAATTCATATTAAAATACATTTCAATAGCTTTCCAAACATACCTCATAAGCATATATATGAAATTTATATGATAATATTATAACCATTCAAAGATGACTAAAATACACAATTGTATATTAATTTATAATAATTTATGAACAAATGATGTATCTTCATTGCATTTTTAGAGAAAAAAATAATATGAATTTACATTAGAAAAAAAAATAAAAACAAAAAGAAGTTAACTCCAAGTGCTTTGATTGTAGATAAATAGTAATTAGTTTTAAGGCAAGCGAACTATAAATCAAAATAAAATACATTTTAGTATCTAAATTTTGCATTAATCCTTTAACCTTTTACATCTTAATTTAGTTTCAGGAACCAGTTCTATTATTTTTTTAATATACTCTATTAATAAAATAAATAATGAATATGACAATATAAATTCTTATTAATAACAAAAAATTAAAAAGTATATAAATGCTTATATCATATGAAAAGTTGAAATTTAAAATAAAATATATGATAGCTATATTTTTTTTAATGAAATTAAAATAAAAAATTAATTTTTAATTTGAAAGTTTATGAAGAAGAATAGAGAGGATTAATTTATCTGTAAAGAGTATTTTCCTAGCATATTTTGTACTAACTAGAAAAAAAAAATTCACTTTTAAATAAGATTGAGGGTTAATTATATTTTACGTGATATATATAAGAAAAAATTTGGATGTTTAAACCATATATGGTTCATAAACTTATAATTGTCAAACTTTTATATTCATATATGTATTTCTTAGAAATAAATAATAATTTATATCTCTCATAGTTATAATTCATTAATATTAAAGATGACTACTCTTAGTGTTTTCAAAGTTGTATATATTTCAAAACATATAATTGATTAAACTTTTTCCTTATATACTTGAACTTATTTTGATTTTCCACTTAAGTGCTATAAGTTAAAAAGGAAAGGTATAATTTATGATTCTGGAAATGGACCATGGAAACACCCTTAGATTTATGATTTTGTATTATTTTTGCTAATGCTAACTTCTTCTCAATTTCTGATCTTCAACTACTTTTAGCTTCTTATAAAAAAACTATATATGGACTCTAAAAAAATCAGAAATATCTATTGTAGTTGAACATGGCCATTATGTGTGAGTGGCAACAAAAACCTATTTTTTGGTTCCTGTTGGTTTAGGTATAGTTATTAGAAATAATTTTTTTATTTTCCATGAAGTTGAGATGCTCATGTTATTGCATCTTCATTCTGTGCTTTGTGATATTTATCATTACCAAGATTTTTATATTTTGATTTTTACAGTAGGCACAGGATCACTAGAACAAAAAGTACCATAAAAATCGCACAATATGCATCGGTGTTCATGATAACAGATGCCTAAAGTGTGCTGGTGGCAATTTTTGAAAATAAAACAAAGTCTTTAGGCATCGGTTGTTAGTGAAAAACCGATACATTTAATCTTTTTTATTTTTTTTATTAAATTAATAACATTGGGTGTCGGTTTTTCTTTAACGACCGATACCTAAAAGAAACTTTAGGTAGCGGTCTCTTAATAAAAACCGACACCCAAAGTCATTTTTATTTTTTAATTAGTTTTAACGTATCAGCCCCCTCAAAGAAAAAAAACCTATCAGTCCATTTCATTATTCGAATCTCACTACTCGCCGTCGCCGGCTCCTGCGGCTGAGGTTCCGGCTCACATTCAATACATAACCTAGCAGTTTTGCCCCTTCAAATCTCACAACTCGCCTAAACCTTCTTCCTTCTCCTCCGCAAAGAATGTTTCGGAAAATAATGAAATGATTCGACCACATTCACGGCTTCTGAAGCCTGAAACATCGTCGGGGGTGATGGAATGGTTCGAGACTCCAACAGCCGTCGGAAATTTCATTCGCGATAAGAGGAACAGCTTCTCAGCGCTACGAAGCGGATATCCTCTCTCAGAAAAGATGACGTCGACGACGACGGAGACTGCGATGATGAAGAAAAGCTTCTCCTTTGGTAATTTATTCTATCCGACTCCCAGGTGCGTTAAGGGTAAGATATTACTCCTATTTCTCTCAGAATTTGCTCACTTTTCTATTGGTTTTTCGTCTGATGATTTGTCACTTTTCTTCCAACGTTTCTGAATCTTCTATTAAGCTTAACAGAAGCTAGAGCTAATTTGATGAATTTAAGCAGCTAGCTTGAGATGATTGTGGTTGTACTGTCACTTTTCTATTGGTTTTTTAACGTTGACTTTTTCGTGTGCCTAGAGCTCGTGAATCTAGGGTTATTGGTTGTGTTGATGATTAATTTTGTGTTTAGGAAAGGTTTTTGTGCAGGATGTTTTTTTTTTTTTTAACATATTAATTTTTGCCTTATGTTTGTAATTTGATATGAAGGAATTGAATTTGTGGGATTTGAATTAGAAATACGGTATCGAATTTGAATAGGTTTCTCCTCTGTTTCGATGTTATTAGCACAATTGATTGGGTCCAAACTAAGTATTTCTTCTTCTTTTTTATGAGTGACCAAACTTAGCATTTGTAATTGAAGGAAATGAGGATTTTAACCTGGATGATTGTAGGCGGTGAAGATGTCGACACCGGCGAGGAAGCGATTGATGAGGGATTTCAAGCGGTTACAGCAGGACCTCCAGCTGGCATCAGTGGTGCCCCATATGACAACAACATTATGCTCTGGAATGCGGTTTTATTCGGGTATGTTATGTGAACTAATCATTGTGGTGGTTGCCGCTGGTGAAAGGATTGGAACTTCTGTTTTTGCTAAAATATTTGATTTATTGTGAATTGCAGTCCACATGATACTCCTTGGGATGGAGGTGAGTAGATTCTTCACTTGACTTTAGTTTACTTTAATTTCATGGTGACCAATGTGGGAGTTAGGACATCGTTGTATCTATGTGGATTTCATCTGCCCTTTAGTCCCTTTACTCACATTGGATGTTGGATGCAGTGGAGTAAATGAAGTGGAAGAGGAAAAATAAAACAACTAAAGCTAATTAGCATCTCATTTTTCCTTAGGATAACATGATCACTTATTTTAGAAGAGATTATGGTCTTGATTGAGTAGTAAATGTATGCTTTTCAATCTTATTTCAACAGGGTAACATATAATTGGCTAGTTTCTAACTTCTCAATTTTGTTCAGAGTACAGGGTGCTAATTCCCAGATCACATTGAACACTATATCTGTTGCCTGTAATGAATTCAAATTCTTATCTAGAATATATTTGTTGGTTATTGAGAGTAGCAAACTATCTGACATACATATGGTTTCTACTAAGATTACCTTCTGCATTGTACAATTAAGCTCTGCTTGTTTTTCCCTCCACAGCTTGAGTTTTCTGACCACAGATTGCCTCTTAAACTATCTTTTCTCTCATTTTACCAGGTTGGGCCACTTGCTGCATGGTAAGAGCATCATTCCAGTTGACTATTGTGGATTGTACATCATGAGATAACACACCATCTGAATAAGTGAAACTGGAGATCTTGATATTATATTTGCTTGAAGAAAGTTTACTTTTCTTTAAATGATAAGAGAATAATAATAATTTGGTTAATTGGTGGGTTGCATTTTGTTGGCTGTGTTTGCAAATGTGAGAACAAACAATATGCCTGGATCGCATAAATATTTTATGGATTACTATGTTACATTTGTTATGATGGATTCAGTTTTGCAATTACTTTTAACAGTAAAGTCGTCTTTGTTTTTCTATATTGATGCTTGTACAATAGATTTTGCCAGAGCCACATTTCTGTAGGAGCCTATTAATTTAATGTTTCACCATTTGCAGTCATTATTTTATCTGCCTTTCGCGATTGCAAATGCACTCACTGCCAGGCTTAATGACGGGTGCGTGGTGACTTTGATTTTTGTTGAATTATTTTATTGTTATTTTCAACTATAGCTGAGAGATGCAATGTATTTCATTTGATTTTAACTCTTGTGAGATCTTCATTTTGTTGCAGAGTTCCTTTAGTTGATGAGTTATGGGTTGTTCTTGGTTTCTTTGCATACACAGGTATGAATTTTTATGGTTCCTGTAATATGTACAATGCACAATTAACTCTTGTAGGGTTGCTCTTTCTTTTTTAAAAAAAAGTTACTACCACTCTTAAATTAGGAACGAAGAAAAATATGAACTGTTTCTATTGTTAAACATGCACATCCCTTGGTTTCTTGTTCCTTCATCCCGAGATTATTATTAAAGCTGCAGTCCTTTTCATTGTATTGTGTTTTATTGGACATCAAGTTTAAGAAGTCTATCAGTCATTGAGACAGCAGTTTCTGTTACTTTTCATATCCATTTTCTTCTTCATCTTAATTATAGTGCATGGAACCTGAAATTTCCTCTTTTCCTGTATGCAGTGGCACTTTATCTGCATTTTGCCACATCAGTCGCCCACGAAATAACAACCACCTTGGGAATTTACTGCTTCAGGTAAAGAACATGCCACTTGATTCATGATAATTCCGGAAACAGCTGATTAGCCTGACAGCCATTTTTATTGGCAAAATGAGTTCTTTCCTTTTAGACCCTATTCTGGAATCGACTTTTGGATTTCAGATTTGTTGCTGCAATAACAAACCCCACTTGATATTTGTCATTTTACTTTGTGAAACCAATATGCTTTCCATATGTAAATACTCTGGAATACGTTAGTCTCCTGAGAGCTTCGATTTTTACTTTCTTTTAATATAATGTTTTCAACTCATGCGCAAAACCTGGTTTGCTATTTTTGCTCCATTCTAAAGAATGTGGTTCATGGGAGTCACTGTTTTGCATTAGTACATCCATCTTATAATTGAATTTCGGATTTATCACTTATTGCAGGATTACTAGGAAAGAAGCTTAGGTGTCATTACTGTATCAATCGGCTGTGCGCTTCTGTACCTTGAGGTTAGCTTCCCAGAAACTACTGAATCAATGATTGTTTTTTCTTAATATTCTCTTCATAAACAGTATCATGTCACATTTTTCTATGGGTTAATTATAAAAACTATATCCTAATTACAAAAAAACCTAGTCATTTCCGAGAATTACAAATACTACTTGACATTTGTTTCTCTTTTACGAATTGCACCTTCTTGAAGGGGTATTTGTTGGGTAAATACAAATCTCAAGGGAGTGTTCGTAACACTTTAAGGAGATATTTGTAATTTTGAAAGATGATTGAAGTTTTTTCCAGTTAAGCTAAACCTCAAGGGTAGTTTTTGTAATTATCCTTTTTCCTTGTTGGTTTTCTGGATAGCTGACTCATTCTGGTCAACAGATTGTAGCTGGCAACTTCAACTTTGCAAATACGGCACAGAATTGGAGTCCCTCAGCTGCAAAATTTTGGCTAAACATTCATACAAAAGTTAGTAGCTTGTGAGTTGTGACTAGGTTTTATTTAATTTTTATTCGTTGTTGTAATTGCTAAGTTAGTACTTAGGCAACTCTTGGTCATTTGTGTAAGTTTATTCATCCATATGGAGCCGCTTTATTCGATACATAGATAGTATGTTGGAAAAAAAAATGTTGTACATAGATAGTATGTTGGAATTGTTTTATGTTGTTTTTTGTTTATGGCATGTTGGATTGTCTGTGTATATTCAGTTCGGATATTGCGCATGGAAGGGTACAAAATTACTATGAAAATTATATTTAAAAAAATTGTAATAGGTGTCGTTTGCTAGAAACAACCGGCGCCTATTTAGAGAACCTTAGGCGTCAGTTAAAACCGAAAGACCGATGCTTATTGTCTACTAAAGGTGTCGGTTGTTGTAGAGAAACCGACACTGATTGTAAACAATACGCATCGGCTACAACCGACACCAAAAACTCGGAGTACTAGTGTCGCCGCCATGCGTGTCGCTTCAAAAACCGACATTTATTATCGTTTACAACCGACACGAATGGCCAATTCTGTACTAGTGGATGCAGGAAGCAGTCATCAACTTTCATCGGGAAATGAAATACAAGATTCATCCTCCAGTCAAGAATTAAATGGGCACTCACATTCTTAATGATGTTGTTGCGATATTTCTATGATGTTAAAGAATTTTTACTTTTGTAGAAGATATTGAATGATATTACTATTTGACTTTCTATTTTGTTGAATGGTATCATTGTTTGACTCATATATTTTGAATAATATTACTGTTTGACTTTTATATTATCGAATCATGTTACTGGATAAATACGAGTTACAATTATATTTCTATGAAATGTTTAAGAAATAGTCACATCACAAAAAATGGTTAAAAGAATATGTATTTTTAAGAAATAAATTTAAATTTAGTGGCGGTTTATTAACATAAATAAAATGCATTTTTAAGAAATGAATTTAAATTTAGCGGTGGTTATAAACCGCCAATAATAACATAAGAAAATCCATTTTAAGAAATGAATTTAAATTTAGCGACGGTTATAAACCGCCACCGAGGGATACATTTAGCGGCGGTTACAAAACTGCCACTATACCTCAAAATCGCCGGTAATTGTGTAGCGGTTAAAAAACAGCCGCTAAATAATTATTTGGGCGATACTTTTTGTTTAGCGACATAATTTCCAGCGTTGGTAAAAACCGCTGCAAAATCGCTCGCGACGCACGTTCAGGCGGCGGTTATGAAAAGGCGGTAAAATACATTTGTGGCGGTTCTAAATCGACACAAAACGAACTCAAAACTGCCGCTAAACCAATATTTTCCTGTAGTACGATCCATGTAATAGAATTAATAGCAATAAGTTAAAGATTAACAAATAACTAATCAATATATTTTATTTATGAAATATGAAATTATGTTAATGCTACAAGTAAACTAACTAAAAACTCGTATACTGTAAAGAGGAAAAATAAAGGGTAAGAATCTATAAAAATTGGCATTTATTAATATTTATAGATTAATATTACTAAAACATTACAAAGAAAATAAAAATTAAGAAAAAATATTGCTTTTGTCTTTACTTAATTTTGCGATATCAATTAACTAAATAAATCTTTCGCATTATTTAATTAAAGCAACGGAATTTTGTGTTACCAAAATATAGCCAAAAAATTATTGCAATTAATTAAATATAGTGTTACTTGGAGAGGTATTTAATTAAAGTGATACCTATTTGTGTTACAAAAATAATAATAAAAAAAGTGTTACTTAAAAGGTGATACTTAAAAAGTGTTACTTATTTAAAAATTTTACAAATAAGTGTTACATATTTATAAAGTGCTACAAAAATATTACATAAAGTTTATAATGTAAAAGTGCTACAAAAGTGTGTTACATAATGTGCTTTATGTAAAAAATGCTACAATTTTGTGTTATCTAATGTCAGTTATGTTGTATTGGTTTTATCTTATAAAAATTATAAATATTGCATTATAAGACATTATAGACGTCCCATTGAGGTATGTATTTGTTTTTCAAAGATCCCTAGTAGGTGTGATTTGTATAAATAGAAATAAATATTAACCGGGTATTTGTATTTTAAAAGAAAATTGAGCCTTTTTTATATTTGGATTCAACCTCAACCGCAAGATGTTATTTTTTTGTAATTAAGCTTATTGTTACAAGGTGGTAGGAAGAACTTGTGCAACTGATATATCATTTTTCAGAATCGATGCAAGAGAAAAAAAAATGGTGAAACAATTGAGTCATGGAGGGGGGCCTCATGCCGATGCTGATTGGTTTCATAGAATAATATGAAGGGATCATTTGTAGTGAGGGCAACTCCAATAGTGGCAAAATCTCATGTAGGATCGTTTTACGGGTCTCAAAGACAGATTCTACTGACCCCCGGACTTGGTCCCCACGGATCATGTTGGCCAGGGTCAATGCCACCTGAATGCCTTTTCTTTTTTTTTTTTTTTTTTTTACTTTTTTTTTTTTCCCCAATTAAAGAATGATTTTATGAGAAAAAGTATCGGTTATTTTTTATAAAGTATCATATTTTTTAATATAGCCACAAATTATGATTATATTATATTGAAGGTAAAATAAATATATCAGAGTTAAAGTAACACCTTTATGCGTAAAAATATATATTTTTGAGACAAAATATCATGTTTTAAGAGTAAAAATATCTGTTTTTTAAATAAAGTATTATATTTGTTAATAATAAATACAAGAAAGATGAATAATAAATATGATAGAGTTAAAGTAATATTTATATAAGTAAAAGTATTTATTTTTTGAGATAAAGTAACATATTTTTTAATATAGTCACAATTATGAATATATTACAATAAATATATATAACAGATTAAAGTAACACTTTTGTACGTTAAAATATCTATTTTTTGAGATAAAATATCATGTTTTTTAATATAGTCACAAATTAGAAATGAAGGAAAGAAGGAAAAATAAAAAATAAATATGATATAGTTAAAGTAACATTTTTATAAGTAAAACACTACAAGAAAACAATCAAATTCCAACGAAATAATTCCAACGGAATAAAAAACTGTTGGAATTTTCAACATACCAATAGAAATTCCAATGCTATAGCATACCGTTGGAAAATCCCAACAGAAAGTCCAACGATAAGCAAAACTATTTGGTACTGTTGGAATATTTTCCATAGGAATTTTCGTTGGAATTTTGTCATTCCAACGACCGTTATACCAATTATGCTTTTCCATTAGAATTTCTATTGGAATCGATAATTCCAATGAAAATTGGCCTAATACCAACGGATTTTTTTCGTTGGAATTCCTTTGTTTTCTTGTAGTGAAAGTATCCATTTGTTGAGATAAATTATCAGATTTCTTAATACAGTTACAAATTAAGAACAAAAAAAGAGGAAAAAAAAATAAATATGATGTAGTTAAAGTAACACTTTTATAAGTATCCATTTATTGAGATAATGTATCTTATTTTTTAATAGACTTGAGTTCGATTCTTAGCCTCTGCATTTAGAGGCGTTTTTTTTTAAATTTACCAGGTGTATTTATGAATGAGTTTATATACATGGTTATTGCACAACAAGCACTAGTGGTATAATGGTAGTATACCACCTTACATCTCCATGGACGCGGGTTCAATTCCCCACTGAAGCGGATTTTTTTGTTTAAATAACAGGTGGGTGGGCTGGGGGGGTTCAATTCCCCACTGAAGCGGATTTTTTTTGTTTAAATAACAGGTGGGTGGGTCAGGGGCGGATGACTAGGGTCAGGCGGGTGGGCGTGGGGCGAATGACGACGCGGCGGATGGGTTGTAGGATCGACGGTTTCTGAGACCTCTTTCACCAATGGTTGTGTTATTAACACCCATTATTTGTGATCCCCATATGCCACATCACTTGAGGTAATAACTACCTTTATAACAAACCTCCATAATGGTTATGTTATTAACACTTATTTACTTTTATAACAAACCTTCATTTTTATTTATATCTTACATTAAATTAATACGTTTATAATCTTATTCTTGAAAATTATAAATTAAAAATTACATAAACAAAAACTGAAATAAAAAATTAAATAAAAAAGCAAAAGAAGAAAAAAGAAAAAAGCCAAAAAAATGACTGAAGGTTTTTTTCTTTTACTTAAACAAAAAAAGGCTGAAGTTATAAAAGCAAAAACAAAACAAGAAAAAGAAAAGAGAAAAGAAAAATATGCTAAAAAGTAAGAAAAAAATAGAAAAGAAAAAAAGGAAAATGGCGCACTTGCCACATGTTTGATATTTTGAGTGTGCTTGGGGTACTACCCGACGGGTAGCGTCGTACCAGCCGGTGGACCGGTGGATTAGGCTTGTCGTTAGTTTTATTGATGGCGATTTGTGGGGCTGAATAATTTAATTATTGAATAACGATCATGTGTTTAAATTCATGCATATCCGCATCATGTGATGCTGCTTGTACTAAAATTGGGACAAAAACAACAATATTTTTTGCTGATATGATGGGATATGATGGGAGTAATTTTGTATAATATTTCCTGTATATATTGATTAGATTTTTGGACAAATATTACACTAATGGTGATATTTTACATGTTTGGTGATTTTAAGGTTGAAATACTGTATCATTTGTGCTATGCACGGAGTATAATATAATGAAGATTGTATAATTTTGATGTTAAGTAATTGATGTATCGTGGAAATTGTAATTAATGAGGCGGGACATAACGGGTATCTCAAGACTCAGGTACGCCCCGTCCTTTGAACGGGAAAGAAAACGCATGTTGACACTTCTTGACCCGGACAAAATAATGAAAGATTTATTATATAATAATTATTACAACAATTTAATCATTCTTATAAAATATCATGTTAAATATTCAACTATAAATTAAAAATTTAGAAATATGAGAAAAACAATTATTATATTTTAGAAAATGAGAAAAAACAAATTGATTATATATACAAAAAAGTTTATACATCTATTAAAACCAACAAAACCAGTTGTTGAGTGGTCTAAAACTTTATAAAATTATATATTCACTGAATAATTTTCCACAACTAAATTAAATTATATCAATGGAGATAGTTGAAAATTTATATTGGCAAATTACTATACATGTTAATTTAGTAAATAAAATCAAAGTGCCATTTGATTTATCAATAACAATATCATTCTACTTAAATCTTGATTATTTTAAAATAATTATGCTAAGGTAAAAACAGATGTATTAAAAATAGGGAAATATAATTATTAAAATTAGAAAAGTATGATGCACTAAATATTTTAAGATTTTATATCCTAGATTTGAATTTATTCAAATGGTCTTAGGTTTTATTTGGAAATTTTAATTATTAGTATAATTTTAGATGTAATTTGATTATTTTAAATTTATCCAATGATTTATATTTTTGTTATAGTAAGTTTTAGATTTTCTAATAATGTTTAGAATTTTTTAGATGATTTTACGACTTGTCAAATAAATTTTAGATTTATTTTATAATTTTAAGGTTTTATTTCATAATTTTTCATTTATTTATATAATTTTGTGAATTCTTGGATGATATTAGATTTATTGAATACTTTATATATTTTATATGCTTGTTTTTTTATTTAAATTATTTTGTATTTTAAGTTTTAAAATTTTAAATGCATTTTCCATCACTATCAACAAGAGAATGGAGAATAATACACCCCCATGTATCTAAATCGGTCTTCACACTATCATACACAGTCTTCATGGGGTCTGAAAAATAAAATTCTCTCCATCATGAATAGCTATTATCTCGTCTTCTTCGCCGACATATTCAAGTCATTGCCAATGCCCATCGTATCGAACTACCATTATGGTATTTCATATGCAAAAATATTAATAAACAAATAACAAATAACGAGAGTCTGGATATTAGACATATATTTAAAAAAGTCCATGTACTTTCAGCTTATCGTGGTATGCATAATTTCACGGTATATATATAACTTCACAATATTATGCTCAATCAATTCACGGTATGCATAATTTCACGATTATAAGTATTTTCATGCTATATGTAGAATCATAGTATTATACTAACACCACAGTAAATATAAATTTAGTTTAACGGTATATAGACAGTTTCATGGTATTATACTAACATCACAATATTATTTTATATAAAACTTATTGCTAATATACTAACATCACGGTGTTATTCTCATTCACTTCATGGAATATATGACTTCATGGTATTTTATAACTTCATAGTTTAATATACAATAACCACGAATTTATTCGACATTTAAACCGTGAAATTATAAATATCGTGAACTTAGTCATTGATAGAGAAATTCTTACCGCAAGCGTACGGTGTCAAGTTTTAGTATAGTTTTGAAAGTAGGTTTATCGTCTCCACAGGGATTGATATCAAATTTTATACTAAGTACTATAATTAAAATAGCTTAATTCTATCTAGAAATCGAAAAGAGATGAGTGTTTGTTAAACTAAAAATAAAACTAAAATTAAACTAACAATTGGTTCAACAATTAATCAAACACTTAAGATATGAATTCTAGAGGGTTGATTTCACCTAGTTATCTCCTATGTTCTCAATCCAGTTCATTAATCACAAGTTATCAATCTATAAGCCAATATTCATACCGTTTATTACTTCCTCTCTCGAGTGCCAAATGATTCTAGGTTCCAATTATGATTTCGATATCTCTATAAAAATCATAAATTAAACCCTAATACGCTCGATGAATATTCTATCACAGGCTTCAAAAGATTTATAAACCTCTCGGTTCTATGAAGCCTTAGGTTATTCTATTATATGGCTAGGCGTTCGATTACCTCTCTCGAGTGTCAAATCAAACACACCAAATAATCTAAATTATTGATCAGATAATTCAAATGCAATCAATTCAAATGGCACAAATTAGATTAAATAACATGTGAATTTCATAAACTGGAAATCAAAACATAGGTTCAAATGTAAGTTACATCAATCCCCTAGAAAGATGGGTTTAGCTCATAATGGATGTACAAAAACTCATAAAGAACTAATTATACATCTCAAGAATTGACAAAGAAAAGCAAAAAAAGGATTGAAAAGAGAAGAGAATGAATTCTCTCTGTGTCTAGATGAGAAGTGCCTTCAATTGCCGTCCCAAACCCTAGCTCTGTGTCTCTTGCCTTGCGTTCTGCTCAAAATAATGGCTGACTCCCGTTACGTACGTCCTTCATTGTATTTATATGCCTAAAACCCCCGAAATCCGCCAAAAGGCCAAGGAAATAAATTAACCCACATTCAGCCCGCTATCGCGCGCTGCATCCCTCCTCTCGCGTGCATCCTCCCTCCTCTCATGTGGCTGCACCCTTGCTAAGTATGTCCCTCTGCGTCCCGCCAATCTGGCTGCATCTGCAGCATGCGCACCACTCTTCTCGTTCTTGTACAAATTTTAGCCCCCGCGCTACAGCGCTCGTCCGTGACCCATATTTTTTCGCTTTTCAACTTTTAAAATGCGATTTTCTTCCAAACACGTTTTTCATCGTTCTTGATCAATTTCGGCTACCAAGACCAGTCCCAACTCTTAGACGACAACTAATGACATGAACTCGACTGAAATGACACTAAAATACCCGAAAACAACGCAAAATCATAGTCTAGAATACTCAATACATTGGTATAAAACTATCTTAGCAAATACCCCGAAACTTAGACGTTTGTTTTTCTTCAAGCAATTACAGACTCTAAAAAAAATCAACAAACATGAAAGGAACAAAAATAATGACCACTGACTCAAAAAGACTAACTGCAAAACTTCACAACCAAATGCATTCGTCTCAAAATTCGTTTTACAACCAATTCAAGCATGCATTTTAACAATGTGATTATGAGTGTGGAATGTTCATGCCAACTCCGTTTTTATTATCTGGATAGATTTACGCAGTCAAGTGTTTTCAAGATGATCCACTTTCTGAATATAAAGATGAGATGCTTACCGGACTCCATAAGCTTGTTTTTTACACTAATCTCCACTAATGTAGGCTAATGCAATACAAGGATCAATATGACTTTCAAAGCTTGTAATGTGGGCTTTGGGTAAGGTAGGAAATATATGATTATAAGTGGCTCAAATCACCCAAACACACAATTATCACTTCGAATCATCAATTAATAACTACCCTCACTTTTTGATATCCCCAATGTTCTCACTTTGTGAACCTCAATCCCGCTGATTTTTCTCTCTTTTTTTTTTTCTCGAAACCCCCAAACTTATTCTTTTGCATACATAGGTTTCATATTTTCTTTTCTCGGGCAACTTTATGCAATTAAACACATACCTTTCTCATCATACCCTCCTCAACCTTCAACATTTTTCTATACTTTGTGCGTATGAGTGATGAGTAATTAGGATTTTCATATTTAGGTTCTGGGTATTAGATTGGTTGCCAAAGAAACGGGTTTATAAGACTCAAAGGGGACACTAGGGAAAATATAATACAAAGGTAGGTATTTTAGGCTCTAACTTATTCAAAGATGGCCTAAATCACTTCCTTAGTATTACTTCACCTAGGATTTCACCTCGACTAGTGATCAAACAAGTTCTTGAATCCGGTGGGATCATACAAGAAACATTCAACCAAATAAAATATTCCCAAATAAATCAACAGAGTTAAGCACATAGATGAAATTAATGGAAAGAAGAATAGATCACAGTTGAAACACATGCTCTCTTGACCGTTCAACTCATATTCAACAAATTAACTTAGTCATACGCTTTTCTGATTTCTGACAGACGACCCGACTCGACTCGACTATTTTTTTTCATTTTTTTACTCAAGACTCGACTCGATGAATAAAAACAGACTACACCCCTCCAAAATTAAAACGACATTGTCCCCAATGGAGAGGTGGAAAAAAACTTTCCCCGGTAGCCGAGGAGGCCGAGGCTTCTTATCGAAGTAATGTGGTATTGTAACGTGTATGAGGTGTCTCGTATAAGCTCACTATGCATCCTAGCGCACAAGCCCATCGATGTTGTATGCCTCCGAGGTGTGGTCTTATTCTTCTCATTCGCCTTGGCCCGGTCCCTTTTTATTTTCGCACCTTTGTAACCTAGCAAGGTAGACAAGAAAACAAAACTCGTAGAGCCACGAAATTCGGTTATGAGTAAGATATCGAAAATCAAAGTACGTACACAATGCACCCAAGTGGAAAATGTACTGCCATGTCAAGAAGATAAGCATAGATATGCAAGATAGCACTCAACAATGTGAAAATGTCATTGGGGCATTTTAGCAAACCTCGTATGCATGAGTTTTGGAAAAGATGGTACATGCAATGAATAACTCAATTCAATCCCCAAAATTCAACACCAACCTAAGTCTAGCATGATCAACCAATCCACAATCCACAAATCAACAACAATTATCCTAGCACTACTATAATCCATCACACAAAATAAAAAGATGGGGAAACCATGGGGTGGGATTTGGAAGTTGCAAACTTACCAAATAATGAGTGAGGGAGATGAAGATGATGTGTGTGGTGTTAGAGTGTTACTTTGTGAAAATGGAAGTGGAGTTGTGTGAGTTTTGATGGTGAAAATGTGTGCCCTTTGAGTTGCCATGCCAAGAGAAGGATGGTTATAGCTTAAAACAACATAAGGGCTGGGTCAAATTTGTTTTTCAAAAAAAAAATTTGACAAGGCGTCGCCGCAACGCCAAGAGCTTACTCCTCCCCTAAACGCGACAAATGGGCGCTGTGGCGCCCTGCCAAGTGTTGCGGTGCTGGCCTACCTCCTGCACGTTGCAGCAGGATTATCCCGGCCTATCAGTTATATTTTTTTTCTTTTCAAATGAAAGCGTGTCTCTCACGCACAATTAAAAGGGGTGGGATGTGATGCAACCTACTAATCCTTAAAATACAACAAATCAACTATGATGCAATTAAAAATGAAAAATAACTACTAAACTATATTAAAACTACAAAAGCAATAAAAGGGGCTTGAGTTGCCTCCCAAGAAGCGCTAAGTTTACAGTCTTCAGCCGGACTTTGTCAGATTATCCTCAAGTTGGGGCCCCAATAGGCACGTTATCCACGTTTCCCTTAGATACTTCCCAACCTCCAATTTCTTCAACTATATTCCCAACCATCTGCTTATCATCATTTGATTCAAATTTTAGCATGTTGGTTGGATGGTTGGTGAATACGAATTCCTCCTGATTTACCCACAGAGTTAGCTCCCCCGTTTCTACATCAATCAAAGCTCTTGTTGTAGCTAAAATGGCCGCCCAAAGATTATAGGTATTTTCATGTCCTCGTTCACGTCCAACACTACAAAATCCATGGGAAAAACAAATTTATCAATTCTTACCAATACGTCCTCAATGATTCCCCAAGGATATGCGATGGATCGATCAACAAACTGCAAAGTGATATTGGATGGTTTCACCTCCCGGAGCCCAAGATTCATAACATCAGAGAGAGATATAAGATTCACACTAGACCCAAGATCACAAAGTGGTTTCTTAAAGAAAACTCCTCCAATAGTACAAGGAATAGTAAAACTCCCCGAATCCTTCATTTTCTGAGGTAGTTTACTTTGCACTAAAGCACTACATTCCTCTGTCAGATAGATAGTCTCAAACTCCAACTTCATTTTCTTGGATTCCACTGGTTTCGCATGAAAGGGTGATTCTTCGGGGACAGGCTGAATTTTTGCTTCCATTTTCACATAAATCGCATTGCAGTGCTCTCTTGGATTAACCTCTATATCGCTCGGAAATTTTCCTTTCTGCTGCAATGATTTCACCGTTGTTGCCAACTGACCCATTTGTGTCTTGATCGACCTAATATGCGTCTCCATTATGCTCATCTTAGTACTCTGACTATCAATCTATGCATCACTTCTGTTTATCCGATTCTTGATCTCTCCAATGAATGAGCCGAGTATCTCCTCTAGCGACTGTTTCTTTTCACCTCCGAGTGTATTAGAACTGGATGGGTTGGGATAACCCGAAGGTGGGTTCAATACATTCTTGTTGTTGCTATAAGAGAGATTCTCATGATTGTGAAGTCCCGGGTGACAGTGAGTTGGTAATGGATTACTTCTATTATTAAAATCCTGGTTATTCACATAATTGACTTGCTCAACTTCGTGAGTGGCGGCTGCGTAAATGGCTGCGGGTGGGATCGCGGCATGCTGTGGTGTGTTGCCAGTATTCATGATTGCTAATTGCTTCGTCAGACTCGAGATTTGAGCTGACAAAGCTGACATTGTATCAATCTCAAGAACACCGGCAATCGGCTTTGGCGCTGACCTCTCGGAGGGCCATTGATAACTTTTTGTGGCCATTTCTTCAAGTAGAAGTAAAGCCTCAGTCGGAGTTTTAGCCATCAATGTACCTTTTGCTGCCGCATCTAGTATCGTCCTCGTATGCCCATTCAGCTCATTGTAAAAATCTTCAACCTCTCCAACTGCATAGCCATCTTTGTCAGGCATTTCAAGAACAAATCTTTGAATCGTTCCCAGGCTTCATATAACGGCTCAAAATCAATCTGTTGGAATTGGGCTATCTCGCTCTTCGGTTGGAGTGTCTTGATAGGAAGGAAGAACTTTGCTAAAAAAAATTGAGTCAGATCATCCCAGCTCGTAATACTCACAGGGGCGAATGTCTGCAACCACTGTCTGGCCTTATCCCGGAGTGAAAACGAGAAAAGCCTCAATCTAATGGTCTCATCAGTCACACCATTCATTTTGATGGTGTCGCAAATTTCCAAGAATGTGACCAAATGTGTATTCGGATCATCCACTGGACTCCCCCCAAACTGGTTCTGCTGAACCATGCTTATGAGGCCCAGTTTCAATTCAAAATTATTCGCATTTATGGGCTGGCGCACAATTCCGGAGTAATTTTGGTTCACGGTTGGCCGAAAATAATCCCGGATTGCCCTTTCTTGTGCCACAGGCTGTGGTGGTACATTCACAACCCAATTTCTGTTATTCTCATTGTTTCTGTCTTCTGCCATTGCTCGATTCTGTGCTCGCTTTTCTGCTCTGATTGCTCGAAGTGTCCTTTCAATCTCTGGATCAAAAGGAAGCAAATTAGTATCTTCAAAATCTCGCATAAACAAACAAGTCAATGAGAAACACAAAATTATATTTCCTAAACTAGTCTAGATTATGATTAAGACTACTTGGTAATAGTATTAGCGTAAAATAGGATAATACTTTCCTCGGCCACGGCACCAAAAACTTGATCGAGAAATTCTTCTCGCAAGCGCGTTTGATGTGTCAAGTTTTAGTATAGTTTTGAAAGTAGGGTTATCGCCTCCACAGGGATTGTTATCGAATTTTATACTAAGTACTATAATTAAAATAGCTTAATTCTATCTAGAAATCGAGAAGAGATGAGTGTTTATTAAACTAAAAATAAAACTAAAATTAAACTAACAATTAGTTCAGATAATTAATCAAACACTTAAGATATGAATTCTAGAGGGTTGATTTCACCTAGTTATTACCTATGTTCTCAATCCAGTTCATTAATCACAAGTTATCAATCTATAAGCCAATATTCCTACCGTTTATTACTTCTCTCTCGAGTGCCAAGTGATTCTAGGTTCCAATTCTGATTTCGATATCTCTATAAAAATCATAAATTAAACCCTAATACGCTCGATGAATATTCTATCACAGGCTTCAAAAGATTCATTAACCTCTCGGTTCTATGAAACCTTAGGTTGTGCTATTCTGTGGCTAGGCGTTCGATTACCTCTCTCGAGTGTCAAATCAAACACACCAAACAATCTAAACTACTGATCAAATAATTCGGATGCAATCAATTCAAATAGCACAAATAGATTAAATAACATGCGAATTTCATAAACTGGAAATCAAAATATAGGTTCAAACGTAAGTTACATCAATCCCCTATAAAGATGGGTTTAGCTCATAATGGATGTACAAAAACTCATAAAGAAATAATTATACATCTCAAGAATTGACAAGGAAAGCAAAGAAAGGATTGAAAAGAGAAGAGAAGGAATTCTCTCTGTGTCCAGATAAGAAGTGCCTTCAATTGTCATCCCAAACTCTAGCTCTGTGTCTCTTGCCTTGCTTTCTGCTCAAAATAATGTCGACCCCCGTTACGTACGCCCTTCATTGTATTTATATGCTTAAAACCCTCGAAATCTGTCAAAAGGCCAAGGAAATAAATTAGCCCACATTCAGCCCGCTATCGCGCACTGCAGCCCTCCTCTCGCTACCGAGTATATCCCTGCGTCTGCTTCGCGTCTTTGAGGCCGCGCAAGACTCGGTGAGTGCTGCTGCAGTCAACACACCACTCTTCTACTACTGTACCAATTTCTGTACCCTCGGCACTGGGCGCGGGGGGTTTTGGCGCTTCGTCGTGACCCATATTTTTCTCGCTTTTCAACTTTTAAAATGCTATTTTCTTCTTCCAAATACATTTTTCATCGTTCTTGATCAATTTCGGCTACTAAGACCAGTCCCGACTCTCAGACGACAACTAATGACATAAACTCGACTCGAACAACACTAAAATACCCGAAAATAACACAAAATTCTAGTCTAGAATACTCAATACGTTGGTATAAAACCATTTTAATAGTCATACCATGATAAGTGCAAGAAATATGTATTGGCAACATCTACCTTAACGTGAACCGTCTATTATAATGTGAACCAAACTAGACCTAAGGATATTTATATCCTGAGGTTACATTTCAAGAATAACAATTATTATATTTATACCATAAATTACAAAAGATTACGAAAAACGAAATTAAACTCAAGCACTCACACCTAGAGGTGTTCATTTTCCGAATCAATTCAAAATTCGATTCAACTCGAATTAGGATTTTCAATTTTCGAATAGAATATTAAATCAACTCAAATTTCGAATAAGAATATTTGAATCAAATAATAAATTGTGGATTTATTTTCGAATTCTATTCGAAAATCCTAATTTGATGTGAAATTCGAGTAAATTTGTTTCGAATATCGATTCTATTCGTATATTAATTTGAATTAGTGTATTGATTCGAATTCAATTATACGTCAAATTATTATATATTTAAACATCATACAAATGTAAATTAAATATACAAATAGAATCAATATAATTAGTTGATGTATAAATAATATTTTGTTTCACATAGTTATCCTAATAAAAATTTCGCACTAGAATTATTTCATTGGTCATAGCTACTTTAACAATTTTATCTCATTTTATTAGTTTCAAGGATTTTTGTTTAGTTTTTGTAACGTCTTATGATGTATTTAAATTTAAAAGGACAATATGTTTTTCTTTTAAAAAAAGAACACTATGCTTTTGATTTTAAGAGATTGTAGTCTTAGAAGTATTTTGTTTTTAGCTTTTGTAATATATATAAAACAACAATATGGTTTTAATAATTTACAAGATTATTTTGTTAAAAAAAAATTAAAAATTTGCTTTAAATATGGGTCTTAGATCCGAAAAATATGTGTTCGAATCGGAATCATATCCGATTTATCGAGAAATTTGGATTTTTTTTGGATTGACTCGAATTCGATTTGAAAATAATCAAATTAGGATCGAATTTCGAATTTAGGTTTAAAATGTCCATTTGATTAATTCGATTCGAGGAAGTCGAAGCATTCAGAATTCAGTTAGATAAACATATACTATAATATTGTCAAACACTTTGTCTACAAGCATACAACAAATTAAGAAGAAAAAAAATGTAAAGCAAATACCTTGTATTTTTTGGTTGGGGTAACTGAAATACACCAATGGTGAGCAATAGAGAAAACAAATTAAAAACAATAAAAAGTGGAGATGAAACTTGATACCCACCAATGATGAAAGAAAATGTGTGTTGAAGAGAGAAGTAGAACAAAGCTAACTATGGGGCTAAGTAAGAGTAAAGATGTAAAAATACTTCCTTTTTGTGTAAGAAATAGGTTTTCTTTTTTAATGGGAAGTGGTACAAAAGAGTTTTGTGTATTTGTATTTTGCAATTTGGGCAATTTTCACTAAAATCAAACACAAACAAATTTTGCATCCAAACGCATTATCTGTTCATACAAACCAATAAAACTACATTCAAAATAGTGAAAACTGAAAATAAATCTTGAAAGAAAAAGAAATTAAACAATGCTGGTGAGAAAATGTATTTTCTAAATTACCCGTATACTTATTAATTCATTTAGTAAATATATGATTTAACATTTTTAAATTGACGCTAATGCCTAAATTTGTTTTGTTCTAAAGTAGCCTTTATAATTAATCAATTCATGGATCACTTTCATAGTCCAGTTGCTATAATGACAAAGATAATAACCACTTTTACTGTTTTACAAACAGGAAGCAAGATCATGGAAAATGATGGAAATTCTCAAGCAAAATTCGAGTCACCAACAGATTCTTTATTTACATAACCCCTACTTCATATAGCACATTATTAAAAGGATGCATGGGACTGACTAAACATACAGTCTACAGATATGGGCAAAACTTGCAATACAAAGAAAATTTTACCCTAAAAACAATAGAAAAACAATAAAAATAAAGCAAAAGGGTGGAGAAAAAACAAAGTTTCAAGTGGGATTTTATTATATAATTTGCAGAAATTATACGATCAAATGTTGTTCGATGGCGATGATCGACCCTTAAGAAAGTGCCATGGTCCTGTTCCTGTGCCCATCCTGCAAAATGGAAAATGTGCAATGTGAGTTTCTGATGGTTTATGCAAAGTTTAAGGGTTAATTACAAAAATATCCTTGAGGTTCAGTCTAATTACAAAAAAAAAAAACAAAAAACTCAACTATCCTTGAGAATTTATTTCTTTTATACAAGTTTCACCCTCAAGAGAGGGTTAATTATTAAGTAAATACAAACCTTAAAGGGGTATTTGTCATATCTTAATCAAGTATTTGTAATTTTGAAAGATAAAAGATTTTTTTTAATTAGGATAATTTCAGGGTAGTTTTTGTAATGTGTAAATATGTCAAATTGGTTAATTGCGTTTCTGGGAAATGAAAACCAACCATGTGTTTCAAAAACAGTTTTGTTTGCCATTTTGAATAAAGAATGACAGTCATACTCTCGTATTTTTTAGTGAGTTACTTGGCCATTTTGGCAAAAAGACGATGCGCCGGAGAAATGAAAACAAGGGTAGAATGGACAATTGAACTGAAAAAGGGCTAAAAGAATATTTTCGTTATGGACAAATGATAAAAAATACAAAGGACTCTTTTGTAATTTACCAAAGTTTAATGATTTACTTAATTAATGTGAAAATTGACACACACACACACACACACACACACACACAAAAAAAAAAGATTTACCTCCAGAAGCCAGCAAATGTTCTTAGGCCCATGTAAATGGTTAAAGCAAGCCATATTCCAACAAAACCACTAGTTTTAGACAGAACAAACAAGGATCCAATGCTCACTATGGACACAAGTACCTGAAATTTGGAAAACAAAACAAATGTAATAAGGAATGATGTTGTTGCTTAATTATTAAAACACGTCAGAAAATGTAGACCGATGAAGTTTACCATGGAGTATGCAGAATATGCAAAGTCGGATGCTCCAAAATTAACACCGTCGAAGACAAATGCCAATGAGTTTATAGGTTGTGTAGCTGCTACAAACTGATGGGCAAAAAAGTTGAAGTTAGAAAGGTTGAGAAATAAAAAATATGATCGTTTTTTATGTCGATTTTATGCTAGTAATTGTGAGGTACCGGGATGCCTATAGCGATCATATGAATAACATTCTTGTCCTTAGAAAATATTCCCGATCCAAATTGGAGACCAAGTCCGACGAAAAGAGCAAGGCCTAGTCCTAGGACGAATCCCATCTGCAAAATACGAAAAAATCTAGCTTATACAAAATTCTCTGCATGTTGAGGGAGTGTTTGCAAATACTTAAAAAAAATGATTGTCAGTTTCTAGTTGGAAAAAAACGTAGTTTTTAGTGTTTACAAATGTCAACTTCTGTTTCTAAATCTGTATAATTTAACCAGAATCAAAAAAACACAGGGGAAGGGTGCTTTTGATTTCAAATTCTCTTTTGGTTTCATTTTGAAATATGTCAAAACACTTTTATAATTTATTCCCTAAACACTATCTATTAACATAGCCAACTTTCACGTTTTATTCGCAGACACTGCTAACTTCCGATTCTCAATTGATTTTCACTTCTAATACAATAATAAATCACTTCTTCTAAAAGTAGAAGTTTTTGCAAACACTCCCTGAATAGCACTTACATATGTAGTTCAAGAATGATTGTTATGCTTATTGCTGAGATCTTTCTTTGAGATTGTAACTTATAGAAAACAAGGCTAATTTGGATGAAGTATTATACCTGCAGTACTCGGGCTGCTGCAGCTGTTGCTTTCTGATAGTCTTTCTCAGCAAACGCACAAGCAAGAATTGCCTATAATCATTAAAACCAGATCATGATTGTTCAACTTAACTGAAAGAGTAAAACTAAACTGAATGAGTAAGGTAGTGTTTGTAAACACATAAAAATTGATTGTCATCATAGTTTAAGCAGAATCTAAAAGCAGAGGGAGATGCGCTTTAGATTTCTGATTTTTCTTCTGATTGACTTTTATAGACAATTAAAACATTTTTACAACTTATTCACCGAACATTTTCTTTAAACTTATTCAACTTTTAGCTTCTATTTGCAAACACTACCAATTCTTCTCATTCTCAACTACTTTTCGCTTTTACTACAATAAATCACTTGATAGAAAGCACAAGTTTGTGCAAACACTCCCTAAATGTACTTGGATTATATCCAAATCGACTCACACATGACAATGAGCTGATCTTAAATGGTCTCCGCACAGGTTTTGAGTGTTCCCACATTTAACATATTTGAAAATTGTCAAATGGGCAACATTAAATATGAGAAAATTTTCAGCTTATTTGTTTGATAAAATTGTTTACCTGTCCAGCAACTGCCAAACCATCAGCAAGAAGCGAGGATGTCATCCAAACCTGCAAGCATATCTGAAACGCAGCCATTGGATTCGGGCCGAGCCTTGCAGCCATTGAGGCCGCTAACGTCACACAAATCGTCGCTATAACTCTTGCTAGTAAAAGGAAACCTGCAACAAAAAGCTAATTATTACAATGTTTCTAAGTATTTTACAAGAACTATTAATACTGCAATTACATTTGGATACTTGTTAATACTAATTGATGAGTGTGAGACAGATGAAACATAAAAAAACTTGCCGTTTTTGAGAAATTTGCTGAACTGCAAATCTTTTATACTTGGAGGTAACAGTTCAACTTGTTTCATTAATTTGACCAAGAGAATCAGACAGATTAAGTGCCTGAAAAATACCACATTGTGAGGAAAACAAAAAGAGCAGATAAGATTCAGAATAATAAATATTGTCTATTAGATTGTGAACTTACTGTGAAATGACATGAGCAATGGCTGCGCCGCTCACACCCAATCGACAAGTAAATATGAAAATCGGGTCTAGAATTACATTTGTTAAATCTCCTGCAACTGTAAACACAAAGGTAAAAAAACTTAGAATGTCTGCATTGTTGTGAACCATGTCCAAGTTAATCAGAATCTAAAAACATTTAAATGCCCACTTCTACTTCTTATTCATCATATGATTTGACTTTTATACACAAATAAAACGCGTATACATCTTATTCACCAAACACTAACTTATTCATGGCTTCTAGACTCAATCAACTTCTAATTCTCAACTACTTTGCGCTTCTGTTACAATAAATCACTTACTCTAAACTCTAAACGTAAAAGTTTTTGCAAATACTCCCTTAGATAAATTGGAACTTTTTCATCAAATTTCTTGTTAATGATGAAAAAATAGTAAAACTAGGACATGAACAATGCAAAACAAAATGAAAAAGACAGAAAACAAGATCTGTCATGAAACAGAATTACTTACCAGTAGCATAAAGAGGAGTTGTAGTATCCTTAAATCCTCGAAAAACGCCTTGCATTGCTAAAGAAAGAAGAACAGCTGGAGCCCCTAGTGACCTTATTGTTAGATACTTATGTGCAGGCTCTAGCATTGGAGATCCCTATTCCAATCATGTAAATATGTTTCAGTTTATTACATTATATGATCATTAAGAACAAACAAATGAAGTTTCTAACAAATGTACGATAGAATACTTACCGATTTCACGCCCATGACACCTAAAAATGGTTTTGCAAGAAATATAAGAAATATGGTCTGAAGAAGTCCTAGAATAACCCCAAGTGCCAGTGCAGTGGATGCTGAAGGGATATGGCGGCGTTCACTTTTCGTTTTCGCCTCATTTGGAGAATCTATAGACTTGCATGTGGTTGTTTTGAGTTCTACTAAAATAAAAAAAATAATATGTAATTAATTTCTTCAAAGAAAATTTGAAAAAGTTTCAAGTATAAGAATTACCATTTTCTTGATTTTCATCTTTTGCATCATCCTTTATTGTTGAACCACCCTTTTCTAAGTTTTCATTATTGGAATCATCTCCTGTTATCAATGTTTTCGTTTCGTTGTTCTTAATCGAACCTTTCTCCAAGTCATTATCCTTTTTCTGTTCATCATTTATTCTTTTGACAGTATCTTCCTCAGCAACAAATGAAGTAGTTATACTAACAAGTGGGAATATGGTTACTTTGGAGGCTTGATTGAAAATAGCAATAGAAACTCCTACGGCTGCGATTTCTACTGGACCTGTTTAAAAATTATCGAACGGATATAACAAATATAGAGGGGATTTTGTTTTTCAAAGAGACCAATAAATATAAAGAGGACAAACATGATATAAACTTTCACATACTTAGCCAACATATTGACATCTAATTTTAGAAAATTTTGTAATGAATTTATGCAAGTGCATCATACACATTACTTAGAATACTTAATGGTTGATGCACTATCAAATCAATTCGACATTAAATTATGTAAATAACATGAAAATTAGAACTATGTCCTTCAAAGGGTAAATTTATTTCATATAAAACAGAACGAGAAGTTCCAAAAAAGCTCATGATATATGCAAATGTAAAAAAATTACAAGCAAAAGTGAAGATTTTATACCTAAATGGCCGATAAAGGCGGTGTCAATTAAAGATGCAACAGGATCAGCAGCTAATGCCAAAGCTGCGGGAAATGCAATCCGCAGAATTTCCATTCCTAGATCATCCCTTTTGAAAACATAGCTATAAAGATAAAAATTGCATAAGTAAGAAATCAAGGTTTGTAGTACATAAAAGTTGCTTTTGATACTTAATGTGATCTCAGAAGCACCATTAATCATTTCAAGAGGAATGATTCTCTGTGATATAGGATAATGGTAGCCGAGTAGTATAAGTTCGAATAGCCAATAAACTTTATATATACCTAGCATCTCTGAAGAAAACAAAGATTGGAATCTTCCATTTTCTTGCAGGTGGGGGTACAATTGCAGCGTCTTCAGCCATGATTATCCGAATCACAAAGCACGAATATGTGTGTGTATACGACTTGAAGAAGACCGGCGTGTTTAAAGTTCAGCTGTTTCAAGGAAAAATATAGTGTTACATCTCAAAAGTATATATGATTTTTGTTATTATATAAAAGCTGTAATCTGATGCATGAGTATATTGAAACATCAGGTTTGATATACTCTACCACGAACGTTGGATTGCTTAACGAAGACGATCAATGAAAAACTTTTTTTTTTCCCACAAAATAAAGATTTATATATATGTGTGTGTGACACGACTTGTAAATTATCATAAGCTTACTACTTATAATTGTGGAGACAATGACTGCATTTCTAGAAACAATAAACTCAAACATAAAGCGTTAACGCAATAAGTATGGACATTGTTTTTCTACATATGTTTTCTCATGTATATACACTTTCCTTAGTTGATGAGAACACAAACAAATAAAAGAAATTCATTTTTTTGTTCACTGAAATGCCGGCAGTTGAGAAAAAGTTGAAAAGGTTGCATATAATCGTGCCTGTTTTCTTCTTTCCGCCCAAAAAAGAAGGATAAAAGGTGAAACAAAAGACGAGAAAAATGGTAAGGATGATAAAACTACTAGGATTGAGTAAGATCAATGAGAAATAGAAAGAGCCTTCCTCAGTTCAGTCAGTTGACACTACCCTGAATGTTGGAAAGTTTATTTTTCAACCGTAAGTTAGCAGATTTTTCCTCTCTACAAAGATTCTTGCACTGACTCTCCCCAGTTAACTCCCCAAATGTTGTTTAAAAAACTCCTATTACTCATAATGCAACCACGTACTTCGAGGAGAAAAGTCACAAATGCGGACAGATTAATTCTTCAAGAGAGAAACAACCTAGGAACCTTACAATTCACAAACTGATTATGCACTGCATGAAAAAAGAACCTAGGTTGCATTTGGATGGAATGATTTCAAACGACTCTGATGAATTTGAAATCCACTACAATCACTCAACATACGAACTTAAGGTTTTGAAATTCATTGTAAAATGAGCTGATCGAAACAATCTCAATGGATTTGTTGTCAGGAAATTGAAATCCTTAACTTCGAATCCAAATGAACCGAATTTGAAAAAGTTAGTAACTCAATGCATGTCCTACGCTCATCAAATGTCAATCTCTAGTCCAAAATGGAGTAGATGAAATACATGAAAATTGAAAACTAGGAAAAGATCGTACAGTAGAGACATATATAAAAGACAAGTTAATAGTTTGATATTCACCACCAAAAACTATTACCTACACAGGCTAATTCTAGGCTAGTTAAACACATAAAGAGTGAATAACTAAATGGGCTCAAATGAGATATAGTTCTCTGTTTTTGACAGAGGTGGATGGATTCTTTCAATCTCAGTATTTGGATACACATAAATTCTTGCAACAACAAAGTTACAATTAGTTAACAAGGCCTTAAAATATAGTATTTGCTGCTAAAAACTTAGTTTCTTTTGATTCTCTAACTCCAACTAGAACTAAGATTGATATGATTCATTCTTGATTAATGACACCTTTTATTGGTCAAAAGATCTTAGTTTTGCATGAGACTTCAACAAAAAGTTTCTTACAATAGTAAGCATTTTCTTTTCTACACCGACAACTGATTTGTCATTTAAGGTAAACTATATAAAAAGGACTTGGGACGTCAGAAAGAAGACCATGTTAAGACCAGTTCCCCCAGTTACACCTTAATTTGAACCAGCTTTTTTAAATTCCATTGGAGAAAACTATACATAATTGTGCCTTCTTGCATCTAATTTATTTGCATATAAAAAGAAAATATAACCTTTAAGGTCAAGATGTAAGCAAAAACAATAGTTATATGACATGCAATTCTTGGCATTGTGGCAGAAGGTACAGTGTAGAAATATGAGTCCAGAATTGGGTCTAAAACCAAAATTTCAAATTCTCTCTAATTTTTTGAAACAACATATTGGTATACATATGTTCTATGGAAGAATTAAAACGATACTATGCAATTAACATAAGTAAAGACTACAAGAAGAAATCAATTTACCTAGACAAAAATATGTAGGTAAATATTAAGATAATTATAAAGTGTTGGTAAAATTATTGTAGGTAAATCTAAAATTGCTGATAAATACCTATAATATTTATGTCGGTAAATTTAAAAACCAGTGCCGGACGTAGGATTCGGGACTTGGGGGGTGAAATCTATTTTGAACACCTATAGAATGAATTTTTCTTCAAAATTTTGGGGGGGCAAATGTAATTTTTCAATAGTATAGATATAATTTTAAAATAAATAAGAAGTAGAAAAATTAAATTTTGAAAAAATTTGGGGGGCAGTGGCCTCCCCCACTTGCCCCCACTTATTTCCGCCACAGTTAAAAACTGCTGGTGATTTGTCGGAAGTTGGTTGGTATAGTTTGAGCAAAAATAATATTTTTTTATTCTGTAGGTAAGATTTAGTGGCAATATCATTTATGTCGGTAAACTGAAATTTTCTTGTAGTCTAATAAACTTCAACCAATATTAAATAAGAAAAATATTAAAATTAGCTAGTTAGGTAAAAATTGGTATTTGGTAAATTCTGCTTTGATGTATGAAATTATGAAAGTTATGCTCTCCTTTAAACAATTGAACAAACAAGTAAACATGCAAACATCTACTAGAATTTTGATAAAGTTTATTATAACAAGAATAAATGTTATCTGTAATACGTATATGTGGTTGTTTAGTTATTTGTATATTATTTGGGGGGTGGGGGTGGAGGCGCTTTAGTACGTAATAGATGAATTAATTTTCGTCCTCTGAGTTTTGTGTTTGGTTTGACAATGATTGTAGTAGTGATGCCTGACTCATTGGCTACATGTAAAAACTTAATGACAGAGTTTGGTTATTGGACAACATTATTGACAAGGACAACCAAGTAAATAAATTCTTATGAGATTGTCGAAAAATCAAGTGTTTTGGTTCATTTCGAAATTGATTTTTATTGGCTTTGTTGTAAAAGAAAAAAAAAACGGAAATTGGTTATTGGCTCATTGTTTGACTATAACTAACCAAAAAAGGCCAAGACCAATAAATATAAAATAAAATAGATCAAAAAACTGATGGGATACTTCTTATTTTGTGGCTATATATATATATATATATATATATATATATATTTTATAGTGATGAGGATCAAACTCGAGACCTTTGGTCTAAACATGAGAGTTCTAACCACTAGACTATAATAATTCGATTCCCATGGCTATTTATAAGATTTTGAACTTTGTTACATGTGTTTTTTGGTTGGTTATTTTTCTTCTTTTTGACTTTTATTATTTAGTACATTAGGATTAATATATTCAATTAAAATTTAACATAATATAATTCAAAAATAAAAGCTATTAACCAATACTAGAAGTTGAGTAAGCAATGACCAACTTGGACACCTATTCAATTATGAAAATTCTTATTATATATACCAACCTTCAACTCCCTAACATCCCCCAAAAAATATTTAAAAAATAAATAAGTATAAAGCCAAATTACCGAAGTCATTTCTAGATAAAAAGAAGTTTCACATCAAATTAGATATATATATATATATATATTTTGTAGAATATATATACTTTTAATTACAATACTGCTCATTTTGTAAAAGACGTTGTAGAATATATATTTTTTCTCATCTCTACATTCCTACATGTTGGCATATCGTCACCATCAATCTTGCATTATATGGTCATTACAGATAATTCATTCGCCGTTGCTTAATCAATCTTGCACTTTTTTTTTAAAGCATTCAATCTTGCACGTATCATCATCTCTAACAATAACCAATATGCTAATAATAACCATAATAACTATTTTTTTTTACAGATATGGTTACTACAAATAATATTCTAGTATTCATTCATTATGTAACATATAGATATGGTTAATAGAATTAATATTTTATTTTGAATATGATATTTAAACTAAATGAATAATGTTTTATATATTCTGTCAATTTCTTGAAAAATAAAAAAACAAAAATGACAAATAGGAAGGATAATATATATATAGCAGTAAATCTACTCACAAATGTAGCTGTATCCTAGTAAAACCAAGCCAATGAATTTGAGAGCTGCAAAAGCAATTATCTGCTTTGTGTCCTGATCACCAAAATGAACAATTATATAAATAAAGTTAAAAAAAGGCACAAGTTATAAGTGCCACATTGTTGCATATGTCAGAAACTTGTGGAAATAAAACCTCATCACATTTTTTATTTACTATTGAGTAGCATTATTTTTTTTATTGAAATATAAAAGTAGTTTTTGTTAAAGCGAATGATTAGATATATCATTGGGACACAAGATAAGAAAGGTGCAGTGGCGTGGCTGAGCTTAAGGCTGAAAATTTATCATTTGTTAGCTCGAGAAAATTATATGAGATTTTCTATTCATGTTTTGCTTCCTATTCCATTAATTATTGTGGATGATTGACAAGTATAATATGATAAAATATGTGCTCTTGATCATATTTTAGATGCAAATACACTTATCAATCATCCGCACTAATAGAATAACAAGTGGAACATGAAGTGAAATCGGGAATCTAATCCCCGAGAAAAGACGTTTTTCTTTAATATTTTTCAATTAGTAATTTACAATCAAGAACAATAAGAATATCCCTACATTTTGTTTGCAATTCGAACTCAATACATTGGGGCTTCAGCTTTGCTAGGTGAGCTATGTCTCATTGACGAAAACAATAAAAAAGAAAGTACAAAATCATTTTCAAAGAAAAATACAAACTTATCAACATCCTATTTGTATAGGCATTTCCTTTGTATTTCCCATCGAAATTGAACAATAATTTTTCATAAAAATTTCTATACCAAATCACAAAATACAATATGGGGTGGCAAGAGTATTAAAGAGAATAGAGAACTTTTTCGTTTATGAGTATTGATAAGTTGAGAAAGAAATGTGGATTAGTGCAAATACATAAAATGAAAGATTGCAAGTAAAGGAAAAACAAAATAGTACTAACCTCTCTCTATTCTTAATCTAACTTGGAATTAAGTAGTGCACTAGTAAGGTCACATGAAGTGCAGCAATTAAGATGTTGGGCTCTCTCAAACCTCAAATTTATTGCTTTTGATCACAAGTTTGAAGCACCAAAGCCATCACTCCACCCTTTAAATACCCCTTTCATTCACTTCACTTTTTGCCTCTTCCAATCAACTCAACATACATCACACTAAAGTGACACATGAGAGAGAGAGAGAGAGAGAGAGAGAGAGAGAGAGAGATTATTGGAGCTATTTCAAAATCATTTATTGAGAGAGAGATTATAGGAGCTATTTCAAAATCATTTATTTATTTACTTCGTTATAAAACAAGTTGCTTTGGTGAGTGAATAATAATGAAATTGGATATTTTTTAATTTGAAGTTGTAGCAATGTGTTAGTGATTCATGATGACACAATTAATACATCTCTATGTACATATTAGTACCCCTTTAAATAGTTATCCTTACAAGGTAAACTTTTCTCATATTTTTTTGGTGAAAAGAGCAGCTAGGATATCAAGTACTAAGAGTACGTAGAATGATTGGTCATACATAAAAAAAGACTATATATCAAATTTGAGGGATTTAACAATACTATGAATCTAAGAGTCTAAGACTAAGAGACACAATAAATTCGATGGACCTACATATAAGAGAGGCTCTATCATTTCGAGGGATTTAGTACGACTCACACCAAAGTATATATACTCAATATGAGGGGGAGAGCCCAAATCCACCAAATGAGTAATGATGAAAATTCCAACCCGTCCCATTTGGGTCGCCCCATCCCGTGACCCGCAGCAGGGAGGGGCGAGTCTGGATATCTACTTCGCCCCGCGGGTGCCTTGCCCCGCCTAGAATTTTTATTTTTAAAAGATATTTTAATATATATTTGCATATATAATATAATTTATATGTATTCTTATATTAATCTAACATTTATAAATTGATAGTAACAACTTTTGTAAAGAATATTTTATAACTTTTTTCTATTTAATTTAATTTAAAACGGGGCGGGTCTGGGTCTTTAGGTACCGACCCGACCCATCCTATTATCATCCCTATCAATGAGGTTCTATCCTAAAATCAATTGGTGATAGGATGAGTAACTGATCACTTAATTTGTAAATTATACTCTTTCTCCATAATTAATCAAAGACGAAGGTATAGCCCCCTTTATGGGAGCACATGCCACCATAGTTTTCTTTCTTTCTTTTTACTATTAATTATTTATTTTTAAAAGTTATATATTAATTTGATTTCAAAAAAAGCGTGTCGCGTTAATTATTTTTGATGTAATTAATAAATGTATTTATTTTGTGCCGTTTTTTTCCACACCTAATTAATATATAACCTTTAAATATAAGTAATAAATGGTAAAATATAAAAAGACAAAAAGTACTAGGGGTATTTGTGGGCCTAATAATTGTCTTTGATGTAGTTTATAATTTTGTTTCTTTTGTGCCCCTAATAATTTTTTTTTGGATTCGTCCCTATAATTAATCAATGTGGGATAACTTACAAGTGACATTTGTCAATATCCTGCCATACAACAATTGATCCTTAATTGAGCGCCTATAAATAATCCATTGAAAAGATTTAGATTGTGCTACAAACATATCTTAATAGTCTGAACAATCTAAGATAAATGTTCCACGCAGAGACCTTGTTCCCCATCCCCGGCCCATTCCAGATATCTAAAGTTGAGAATAATACGGGAATGAGATTTGGGATGTGATTCAGGGACGGGGATGGTATGGCCAATACCAGCCCCATCCCAACCCATCCCACCCTAACGCCAGTGATCTTCCTTAGAGAAAAAGAAATACCAAACAAATAGGGAGAAAGTTTGAAATACCCAAATAGGATATAGGTAAAACTCAATTTTTCTCAAAGTTTTAACAAACCTTTTTTCTACCCTTAATCACCAAACTACCCTTTATTAAATGGAATTATGGAGGTACCTCCTAAGATTTACATCCTTACTGGGGCTCTAGGGGCGAGGTCGGTGAGACCCATGAGTAGTTAGATGGATCATTGGGGAACCTGAGAACTGTTGAGACATATCCCATGATTTGCATCCTTACCAGGGGTGAGGTCGACGAGGTCCAAAAATAGCTAGGTGAAACCCTAATTAAGTTGTGATTTATGCATATTACCTTAATTATAAAAAAAATAGATTGTTCATTACTGCTTTCATCAATTTATTAATCATCCGTCTAGCTAGACTGTGATATTTTATTCGTATTATAAATAAACAATGATGATTTGTTCATATTATAGATAAGAACTTGTCACTTAATCAATTAATTCATCGAGTTAATCTTGTAAAAAAAAAAAAAAAAAAAAAAAAAACGCCAGCACATTTTTTTTAGGACAATCCTGTGAGGAGATGGAGCTTGATGGGAATCGAACTCAGATACATGCATGAGTTTTACAAATATATTACCACTAGGCTACCAAATAATTCCCAAACACATGGACAGTTCATTCTATGTGAAAGAAATTAACGTGTTAACCTAGGCTGCATATTTCTCTATGTACCACGAAGTTATTTGTTTCACTCCTAATTTGAAGATTAACAACATGAAAATTAAATTATAACAATAATTATCATAATATTTTCGAGAGCTCGCTATCTACAATCTACACACCATATAAATTTTAATTTCAATGAGTGTTCAATTTGCAAAGAGCCGAGACATTATTTGATATATAGATGATAAAAAAACTTGTATGTACGGATTTGCACATTGGAATTGAATAATACCATCTAAAGTTCATTAAACCATTTATATATGTATACATTCATAGAAGTAATTAGGAAATGACACATCAAAAATGGCACAAAAAAATTGTAAAAATAAGGGCAACCACTTTTAATTTAATCTCCTAAATTAAACTAATACTAGTTAAACTTATGTACTAATTTAAAAGAGATGAAATGAGTGCATAGTCGACACCTAAGTGATGATTTTGTCCCCACTTGGACAAGACTTAAGGGCATTAATGTCATTTTATCTAAAGGTGGAATTCCACCAGTCATGTACTCAGCTAATAATCCCACAATAGACAAAATCACATTATATTTTGTTAGACTTTGGTGGCCTAAATTCAATCAAGTTTAATTGGTTGCTCTCACAACTTTTGCAAATATGGAGCACGTATGATTCCACTATCACCCCTCCTCCCACCGTCGGCCCCACGCTTAAATTACCTAATTTTTACCGGTTAACTAGGGATAATTATGGGATTTAAAAAATTATATTTGTACGCTATCATGATAAATTATCAATTGATATAAAAATTAGGATTTAGAAATTCATTCAATAAGTTAATAATTGCTTTATGCAGTATAGTGACCTAATTCCCCTAAAAAAATAAAGTATAGTGACCTAATTTTCACTGGTTAACTAGGGATAATTATGGAATTTTCAAATTAATCTTTATACGGCATCATATCAAAATTAGTTTTATGAATTGGTTTATAAACTAGGATATAAAAATCCAATTAAAGCTGTATTGGTCTATATATATGTCGTTTACAAACAAAATAAAAAATATGATTTTCCCCAAATTATACCGACAAATCACTTACATTTTTAAAATTTACCGACAGAAATTGTAGGTATTTACCAACAACGTAGATTATGTAGACAATATTTAACTACAATGATTTTACCTATACTTTACAATTATCTTAATACTTACCTATAAATTTCTGCATGCGATTGTGATACTATTTTCTAGTTGTAATTTGAGTTACAATTACGTAGATAAGAAAGATAAATAGCTGGGCATCTCAATAAACGTTAATCCATCTTTCATGGAATTTTTATATATAAAAGGGAAAAATACAAAATTAGTTCCGCATTTATAGAGGTATTGTAATATTTGTCCCGTAACTTTGAAATTACGATTTTAGTCCTTTATGTTTTGCCTTTTTTGCAATTTTGGTTCCGTAAGTTTTAGATATGTGCATTTCTTAGGGCTGTGCACGGGACTTGGAGATCACTGGAACCGAACCAATATCCGAACTGAAAAATATTCGAACCGAAAATATCCGTTGACTTTTTGACTTTCTCCGAACCGAACCGTCCCGGAAATTTTTTTGGTACGGTTTTGGAGATTTTTAAAATATTCGTACCGAAAACCGTACCGAACCGTACCGTTTCGTACCGAACCAAAGACCCGAAGATAGAACCGATTTTTAAGAATTTTTTAATACATACATATATATTATTTTTATCTTATTTATATTTTGATATTGTGACACCCCATATTTAATTAACCTAGAAAATTATTTGATATGATTACTTAATTATTAAATTAAGTTTCTAAGACTTGATATCATTTAACTAGCCTTTTGCAATGCATGGAACGTGTTCCATCAAGGTATTGCATGCATATAAGAGCTACAATATTAATGAATATAAAAATGTAAAATACAAGTTCTAACACATCAAGTTAACTACGTACATTTCAAAATTATAAATTTTGGAATACTTCTTTATACACAACATTATTCGTTTGTTTGATTTTATTTTGCCGTCGTCACAAACTAATATGTTCAAACTCTCACGATACTTGACTCGTGAAACAACAACATATAATTGACCATGACTGAAAATTGAGTTCTTTATAGGAGAATTAATGAAAATAATTAAGGAGATTAATTATTCTCATTATTTGCTACGTTTTAATAAAGCATAACATCAACATGTATATTAAATTTCCTTATTGTCGATACTTATATGTTATACTTTTAAAAGTTTTGTACACCAAATACAATAATTACACATCAATGATCCATAGTAAATTAAAAAACCATCGACTTTAGATTTACAAAATTTTCGACATAAATTATTCAATGGTTAATTTTATTTTGGTATTGGCAGAATTGGATTGCAATCAATCAAATATTTAGAATATAAAAAATTAGATCATAAATCTACTATAATAAAATACTTATCCAACAACTGCAATTAAAGATTAATATATTAAGAAAATTACTTTGACTGAGAGCCTTTAATTGTTGGTGTGACTTTATGGTTGTAATTTATTTTGAGATTGTGTTGCCCTTTATGATTGTAGCATTTATTTTGAGATTGCACTAGAAAAAGGAATGGACAATAATTATTTGGTGATTTTTACGTTTATTTTTTATTTTTTTCTTATTTTGTGTGTTTTACTTTTGATTAATCTCCGTTTCTCCGTCCCGAACCGTACCGTCCCAAACCGTCCCGTTAGAACCGAATCCCCGTACCGAATCGTACCAAAAATTTGGTACGGTTCGATTGAGATTTTTTCTCGGTTCGGTTACGAGATTGATTTTTTAAATCTCCGAACTTCGGGACGGTTCTGGAGATTTATGAATCTCCGAACCATCCCGGACCGTGCACACCCCTAGCATTTCTAATCCTATATGTTTTAAGTTAATGCAAATTTGATCCTAAGAGCTATTTAAATATTTTATTATTCCCAAAATGCCCTTGATAGCCAAAACAATCAATATATCTAATATCAAATTTAAATGGTATTAGAGCCTAAATTTTGTTTACTTAAGTAAAATTTATTTATCACTATCTATTGCCTAATTATGGAAGAATTTTAGATTTATGAATCAATATTAAAATTCGAGATACGCGTTCCACATGTATTATTTCCAAATTATGAAAATTCAAAAACACGTACAAATATGCCAAAATTGGTCATTTTAAATAATACGACCGAAAATACCACAAATAAAAAATAAAAGTCTAAAAAAGCCAACTTCTAAAAATTACATAATTAAAATTGTTATATTTGCTAAGGGATAAAATTGTCACATGACAAAAAATTGCAACTTTAAAAGTTACAAGACTAATTTTGCAATATTCTATAGATACATGACCAATTTTGCAATTTTCCCTTTATAAAACTCAGAAATTTACAAAGTAATGTGATCATTTTACTTTATAACAATATGGGGGTGTAATGAGCCAATATGAACTTCGATTTTGGTCTTTAACGAATGGAATCTTTATTTTTAATTAAATATAAGATTATTCATTTGATAAGGTCACAAGATGGCCCGTGGCCGTGCACTTTATTAGCACATCTCATGTTTTGCTAAGTATATAACTCATTAGGATATATGGATAATGAATGGTAGCTGGATTTCCAGAATTAAATACAAAAGCCAATGGATCTTATGTAATGTGCTTTGAAAACTTTTGTACATTATCACACTCTCACGCAAACAATTGTGTGTGTGTGCGTGCGTGTCTGTGTGTGTGAGAGAGAGGGGTGAGAATTGAAAGGATTTGCCCAAAGGCAAAATTATTTTTTTAGTCCTCTAAGTGGCGTCACTCGCATGTTTAGTCCTTTTTTTCGACTTTGAGTTTAGTCCTTTAAATGGACAAAATTAGGCTTTTAGTCTCTGTTCATAACATAACAAAAATGTTACCTTAGTTGATTTTCTTTAATTCAAACTTTAAATAAATTTTAAAAAATAATAGAATATTATCCATGATAAAAAAAATGATTTTTAATTTTATACTTTTAATTTTTATTTGAATTGTGAATTTCATATTTTAGAAATAAAAAAATCTATTTCCTACAAATATTTTACTAACACATGTTTTTACTATAACTATTTCAAAAATAAATATTTATTTTTATTTCCTTTTTTGGTTTAAGTTACTTATAGATTTTAAAAATAATAAAAATATAAAATTCACATATATTTATTGGAAATATATTCAATTCAACTATAAATAAAATAAAATAGTTTATAATATTGAATAATTTCATAATTTATAAATATAGAAATTATTTTTAAAAATAAAAAAAATGATTAAAATATATTATATTTCTAGCTAAAAGTATACTTACATTATAAATATATATTTATAAAATATGAAATTATTAATATTGTAAACGATTTTTATTTTCTTTATAGTTTTAGTAAAAGATTTTTTTAGTAAAATATTTGAAGAAAATATTTTTTTTTAATTCTAAATATTAAATTCACAATTTAAATAAAACATTTAAAAGTATAAAATTAAAACTCGTTTTTATCATGAACAATATTCTATTTTTTTAAAATTTATTTAAATTTTGAAGTAAAGATAATCCACTAGCAGGTAACATTTACCTGTTATAGCAGGAAATAGGACTAAAAGTCCGAATTTTGTCCATTTAAAGGATTAAACTCAAAGTCGAGAAAAAAAGGACTAAATCTCCGAGTGGCTCCACTTAGAGGACTAAAAAAATAATTTTGCCTTTGCCCAAAATATGTAATTAGTTGAATATTCTAATATTATTTTATTAATATATAACATTGGATATGAATTAAGAGATAATTAACTTTTCAGTCCAAAAAGAGAACCTCCCAAGATCCCCAACTTGATCCTCTGTTGCCTTCCTACACAAGACAACCGAAAGGATTCCGACGTTAGCACTCCGACGATCGAGTTAGTATTTGCTTAAGAACAAAGATTCACAAGTAAGAAAGTATGAAAAAATATATATGTTTGTTAAAGAGAGAAAAATATCAGCCATAAGGGACACTCCTTCTTTGTATTTATACTAGCCCCTTATGGCTTATACTTACGCGTGGCACTTCAGGATTGGCTCGAACCTATTACCTAGTACTTTCTCAGGCTTCTGGTCAACCTCGTAGTTACTTGAAGTCAGGTTGGCTTGATCATATCGCAGTCGTAGTTAATGTGTCTTTGCATTCGTACTCCATGTAATTAATGCTACCTAGAAGAACTCGCCAACATTCCCGTTGTCTTTGCCACGTGGTATTTTGTCATTAATGCTGCCTTGGGTTGGCTGCGAGACATTTATTCTTTGCTGGGTAGAGAGCTACTCGAGTTAAAGCTTCCTCGAATGAAGTGTCCTTTAGTTAATCGGCCTGGGGATAACCAACATGTGACTTCAAGCGCTCTTATTGAGGCGCTATTGCTAGGGTTGCTGTGCTTCAGACTCCTTTTGGGCTCGGATTAAACCTAAGTCCTTCCCAAATAGACCTCCTAATTGCCTGAGAGCCTCGAGTGCGCCGGATCTATCCTTGCATGATGACCAGGCCTATATTTTAGCCGGATCACATTGTTTGGTACATGTTTTTATCTTAATTTTGATGATTTTATTTTTACACTAAAACAATGTTTTTAATTGTTGTCCAAATACTCCCAAATGATTTAAAATGGTTTTAATATTTTCCGGAGTATTTCTTCAAGTTTTACTTTAGATAAAATTGGACAACACTTCTAATGATTTTATGTTTATATGTTTTTACTTCAAAATAAGGTTTCTAAATGTTGTCTAAATACTTCCGATTGGTTTAAAATGTTTTTACTAAATTTTCGGAGTATTTCTTGGGTTTTACTTTCGACAAAAAATTGGACAACATTTACGTCTCGTGGTCGACCAAATCGCCCTATTGGGCAACCCGCACTGAAGATGATTTTTGAAACAGAAAATGAGGCGGAAGAAAAATCATGCGGTCGACCGGTCACCCTGGCGTCGGCCGTCGCCGCCCGGGCATCGACCGGTCGCCCGAGTGCGACCCGACTGCAAGTTCTTGGTTGAAACAGAACGATTTTTCTTCTCAAACCTATTGAGGGGGACCGGTTGAGATGGGGGACGACCGGTCGAACCCTACGTCGACCGGTCGCCCTGTGTTAATTGTTGACATGTTCATTTCAAACTCTATTTCTGTGCGACCGGTCGCCCTGTGCTTTGACAACAAAAATATGACCGTTTGACAACAGACAAATTTCCTTAAAATGTGGGATTGATTTCTAACAGCTATATTCTTGATTTTAATTGTATTTTTCTGTAGATTTTCAATCCCCAAGAGGAGCCTATGTTTGATCAATCATCTCCTATAAATAGAGAAAGTTTTGGAGCAACCAACACCACAATTGAGATACAACACAACAAGATACACTTCAAGCAAATATTTGTTCTTCATTGTTATTATTCTTGTTGTAAATTTGCCTAGCTTATCACTTTCACATCTTTGAGGTCTAGGCTATTCTTGATTACACTTTGCACTCAAATTGTAGTATTCCTTATTGAGTTGTAATCTTGATTTTTGGTTATCATTCAAACACAAGATATCCTTGTGAGTGCTCTTGTGGTAAGAACACACTTGGATGATCTAGGTGATAGGTGCAAGAAGATTGTGGTGATCTTCTTATTGAGGTGTTGAAGAATTTGGTATTCTTCAAGGTTGAAGATTGTGGTAATCTTCACAAGGTGCCGTTGAAGGAAGATTGTGGTAATCTTCAAAGGGAGATTGTGGTAATCTCCAAAGGTGGTGTTGAAGAAGAGTGTGGTGCTCTTCAAGGTGTTGTAAGTTGAGTTTGTATTAATTTTGGTAATTAATAAAATTCTTTTTCTTTTTGAAATCCATCCCGGATATACTAGGGTGGTAGAGGATTAGGCCCTAAGTGGGTTGAACCTCTTTAAATCGACGTGTGTTGTTTACATTCCGCACCTTTATTATTGTCTTTGAGCATTCGGTTCTAAAAAGAGGGTATCATCGAAAAGATGGAGATAATCTATTCACCCCCTCTAGATTATCGTAGCCGCTTGGACTTACAAGTGGTATCAGAGTCAAACTCTTTGGCAAGCTCGTTTCACATCGCGAGTGAAGAGAAATGATCATCGGCTACGAACGAAGCTCATCCTACCGGCATCTCCACCACCAAGCCACCTCTATTTAATTCCAAAAATTTTATATTTTGGAAAGAAAGAATGGAATGTTATTTACAAGGTTGCGGGTTCGATATTTGGAACATCGTCATAAATGGAGAATCCATTCCAATGATAGACACACCACATACCTCCAAAGGATTCAAAGAGCTCAATGATGAAGAGAAGAAAATCATCTCCTTAAACGGTAAAGCTCTAAATATTTTGTATTGTTCATTTACTAATTTAGAATATGAACATATTGTAGAAATTGATCGGCACATGAAGTATGGCAAAAATTAGAAGCCATCTATGGAGTATTTGCAAATGAAAGGAGTCAAACAAAAGCATCTACTTCTCAAAGGGATACAAGCTCAAATCTAAGGAACAAGCCTCTTACAACTTCCAACTATGAAGAAGTTGAATATTGTTTTATGGGCATCGAAGAAGAAAACGAAGTATGTCTTAAACCCTCTACTTCTTATGATATTGTTATTCAAAATGATTATAGTGATTTACAAAATGATTTTGATGATCTTCAAAATAAATTCCAAAATTTACTTGTCAAGTACAAAAATTTGAAAAAGGAATTCAATGTTTTGAAAAATGATAAGGATAGTTTATTTACTTCCTATGAATCACTATCATGTGCTCACACCACCACATTTGACAAGGTTAGAAACCTTGAAAAACAAAATAGTACTCTTGTTGAGGATATTAATTGCTTGAAAAATGATTTATCAAAATCCAACTTGAGTACCAATGAATTGCCTAATGTTGTAAATAATAATGGTTGTGATAATTTGAATAGTGAACTTGATCATAAGCCTAATGTTGTTAATCATATGAAAAAGGATCAAGTCACTATGCATATTGGTCATTATGCTCCTAGAATTATTACTTGTTTTTATTGTGGTAAAAAGGGTCATACGATTAATACTTGTCGGGCTAGAAATAGCTCTAATTATTGTTGGAGACCAAAAAGTCCCAAAGCTAATCCTAAAGGACCCAAGCACTTGAGGGTACCACAAAATAATGTTTTATTAGGTACCCGACGGAATAACAATTGGAGAAAATTCATACCGCAAAGAAGACATCAAATGATCAAAGAAGAAAATATTTTCAACAAAGCAAACTTCCAAGAAGAGGATATAATCAAAAATGGGAAGAACATAATCCTTGGAAATGGCAAAGACATCATCTACAAGATGATTTTCAAAGAAAAAGATATCATCAATGGGAACGGCACAACCCATGGAAATGACATAATTGGTAACCCGTATCTCGCTATTTAAATATGCATTTTATTTTGTTAGTATGCATGTTTTTATTGCAAATGAGTTTTCATCATTTTTTTTAGGTCTTCAATATATTTGTGAGTTTCATAATTTTTAAAGAAGACCTTGCATGTTATTTCTAAAACTCTTGTGCATTTAATTAGACTTATGTGGTTTATTATCTCTTATGTATTTTTATAGCATAATCATTTTTCTTGATATCTCCTATTACTTGCCTACACTTGTGCTTTTGTGCAAATTTTGTTTAAGAATTATGTAGGATTCATTGGCTATTTCATCACCAAGTTAGTTAAACTATCGAGGTATGTTCACTCGTATTTCTCTTAACTCGATATTATGCTTATGCACATATCTTTCAAGATATTTCATTTCAACCCCTTAAGTGCCTCTAAATGATTTTGCAAATTTTTCTCTTAAAAGGGCACTACTCGGTTAATCTAGTTTTTCTAGTATATGTGTTTTCTCAAAACTCATATTTGTTGGATTTAGTCCATAATTATCTTTTTGCAAAGTTTTAAAAACTTTTGGGGTGAAAAATCGAATTTTGAAAAACCTGGAGAATGAAAAATTGCACTGGGACGGTCAAAGCAGGGGCGACCGATCGCACCCTACCTCGACCGGTCGCCCAGGGCAAATTTTCAGGTTAAAACGTTCTGCCCTCTTTCTTTGAAACAGAACAACAAAATTCTCCAAAGCCTTGCTGCGCGTATATCACCCCCTTTTTCATAAGTTCTTCATCATTTTTCACGATTCTTGTTGCCAATCCTCTTATTTTTGCAAGAATCTTACATACATGGCTCCTCCAAGAAATTCTACCGAACGAAATCCTCAAAAAAGGAGAAGGAAGTAAAGGGGCGAATCTTCCTCCAACCCCCAACAAGTTGATATTCCACAAGGAGATAATTCAAACCTGCTCACGGAAGAAGAGATTGATGAATTGAGAGCCGGGGTCTCAAAATCAAACATTCATTGGGATTCAAGTAAGTTATCACTTCTTTATGAGCCTCCCTCTAGAGCCAATAAATTTCGATTTCTAAATAAACTTGCGGAGGAGCATTATGAGAATATTGGATTGAATGACAAGAAAATTGCGTGCACTCGTATGGTTCGATTTCTAGCATTTCATGATGAATTTCCGGATATTAGGGCTTATTTTGAAATTCAAGGATGGGTTTCACTTTGGGATAATCCGTGTTTGCATTATGATGACGAGCTTATAAATTTTTTTATGCAAATATGTGGTTTGTTGATGCTACGGTAGATAATCCATTGGAACTTCACACACTTGTTAATGGTAGGCATTTTTCATGGACATTGGCCTATATTTGTAATCACTTTAATGTGCCGAATGATGGAGTGGTTAATGTGGATTGCACTCATTGGGATGATAACATTTTCGGTATTTCACTAGATGATGTGAAAACCTTTTTAGGAGTGTATCCCGAAGAAACATACTCGGCAATGCTGCCAAATTATCGGATTATATCTATTATTTGCTCCTATTGTGTTTGTGGAAAAGAAGTAAAACTTCCGAGTAATCTCGAACTCTTTCTCACCTATAAGATTGTTCGAGGAGAAAGAGTAAATTATGGGGCTATTTTTGTGTATTGTTTGTCGGAATCAAGAAGGCATACTAAGAAAAAATATACCTTGGGAAATTTGATTTGCCGACTATTATACTTATCGGGATACCCAGAAAATGAGATGAATACCGAAATTCGTCACAATGACTTTGATAATGCCAACATTCTTCAAATGGTAAGAATGCGACGACATTTACCACGGGTTCCCACCAAAGCCGCTAGGGGACGTGCCCGACATCGACAACGACCTCGGGATGATTTCTTTAATGACAATGAGGTTGAAAATATTGGAAGAGGTAATATTAATGAAGAGGAACAAGAAAATGAAGAAGAAGAGAATGTGGGAAATGAACAAGAAATTGGGGAGGAAGAAAATGAGGAAGAACACTTGAATGAAGGAAATGAGGAAGAAGATGAAGACGAGTCGGATGTTGAAGATTTAAATCTCAAAGAGAGAATGGCCAAAGTTGAAAGAGATACATTTAGAGATGTAGCCTCTCTTAGAAAAGAGCTCCGGGTTGTGAAGAAAGAAAACTCTAGTTTGAAAAAGTCAATCGGAAAATTGAAGAAATTCATCAAAGACTTTATTCCCGAATCTTGCTTCTCTTCGGACGAAGAATGATGTCCCCACCCCTTTACTTATAGCATTTTCCTTCATGTTGCTTTGTATTTTTATGAACTTTTTGTAAAACTCTTTCGTACTAATGAGATTTGCTTGTTTTCTTGAAAGGGTTAAAATTGTAAGTTGATAATGACTTGTGGATGATCATGATATTGATGGAGTATTTGATGGTAAAAATACTCTAATTTAGCATTGTTTGATGTTGGTATGAAGTACTTGATGGTAAAAGTGCTTGTTTTTATTTTTGCTTAGATGCATTTGAGATGCTTTGATCATTATGCTTAGATGGATATATTGGGACATTTGTAATGTCAAATATGCATTGTTTGATGCTTAACATGTATTACTTGATGGATCTTTTTTGCTTGATGGCATTGGTAATGCCTTGATATCTCTTTTGGCTAAATTATTTCAATTGGGTTGAACCCTTGAGAATTTACTTATGCCTATTATTTGTTGGGTACATGTTGAAAATTGCTTTTGGTGATGGTATGAACAACTTGGCTTGATTTCATTTACAAGGGCTATATATATCTTTTTCAAATTATTGACGCCCGCCAAGTGTTCGTTATAATGCTTCAATGAAAATCTCATCACATACATGATTCTCTTATTTTCCATAGTCTTAAAATCTTTTTGAGATCATGTTTTTGGTTAACAAATGAGATCATGACTTATATACTTGTCTATACTTGTCTAATGATGTTTTGTGACAGGGGGAGCTTATAAGCTCTTGAACAATATGTAAAAGATAAGCTTCTAGCTTATGGTTAATTGCTTTTACGTTATTCTTGATGTGATTGTTGATAGGGGGCTTGTGCTTATTACTGAATATATTTACTCCCTTACTTGGTTGCATTTATATTTTGGAAATTTTGGTTACTTCCAAACGGTTAAATGTTTTTACCGGAAAATCATTTCTAAAATTATTCTCATATTCTATGTAAAAATTGTTTTGGTTTGTAATCATCAAAAAGGGGGAGATTGTTTGGTACATGTTTTTATCTTAATTTTGATGATTTTATTTTTACACCAAAATAATATTTTTAATTGTTGTCCAAAATACTCCCAAATGATTTAAAATGGTTTTAATATTTTCCGGAGTATTTCTTCAAATTTTACTTTAGATAAAATTGGACAACACTTCTAATAATTTTATGTTTATATGTTTTTACTTCAAAACAAGGTTTCTAAATGTTGTCTAAATACTTCCGATTGGTTTAAAATGTTTTTACTAAATTTTCGGAGTATTTCTTGGGTTTTACTTTCGACAAAAAATTGGACAACATTTCTGTCTCGTGGTCGACCGGTCCCCCTATTGGGCAACCCGTACCTGAAGATGATTTTTGAAACAGAAAATGAGATGGAAGAAAAATCATGCAGGTCGACCGGTCGCCCTAGGCGTCGATCGCCCTATCGGTCGGCCGGTCGTCGTCCGTGCGACCGTACTGCAAGTTCTTGGTTGAAACAGAACGATTTTTCTTCTCAAACCTATTGAGGGGGACCGGTTGAGATGGGGGACCGGTCGAACCCTACGTCGACTGGTCGCCCCATGTTAATTGTTGACATGTTCATTTCAAACTCTATTTACGTGCGGCCGTCGCCTGCTTTGATGACAAAAAAAATATGACCGTTTGACAATGGAGACAAATTTCCTTAAAATGTGGGATTGATTTCTAACACTATATTCTTGATTTTAATTGTATTTTTCTCAGTAGATTTTCAATCCCCAAGAGGAGCCTATGTTTGATCAATCATCTCCTATAAATAGAGAAAGTTTTGGAGCAACCAACACCACAATTGAGATACAACACAACAAGATACACTTCAAGCAAATATTTGTTCTTCATTGTTATTATTCTTGTTGTAAATTTGCCTAGCTTATCACTTTCACATCTTTGAGGTCTAGGCTATTCTTGATTACACTTTGCACTCAAATTGTAGTATTCCTTATTGAGTTGTAATCTTGATTTTTGGTTATCATTCAAACACAAGATATCCTTGTGAGTGCTCTTGTGGTAAGAACACACTTGGATGATCTAGGTGATAGGTGCAAGAAGATTGTGGTGATCTTCTTGAGGTGTTGAAGAATTTGGTATTCTTCAAGGTTGAAGATTGTGGTAATCTTCACAAGGTGCCGTTGAAGGAAGATTGTGGTAATCTTCAAAGGGAGATTGTGGTAATCTCCAAAGGTGGTGTTGAAGAAGAGTGTGGTGCTCTTCAAGGTGTTGTAAGTTGAGTTTGTATTAATTTTGGTAATTAATAAAATTCTTTTCTTTTTGAAATCCATCTCGGATATACTGGGGTGGTAGAGGATTAGGCCCTAGGTGGGTTGAACCTCTTTAAATCGACGTGTGTTGTTTATATTCCGCACCTTTATTATTGTCTTTGAGCATTCGGTTCTAAAAAGAGGGTATCATCGAAAAGATGGAGATAATCTATTCACCCCCCTCTAGATTATCGTAGCCGCTTGGACTTACACACATAACCCCCATTATGCTTGTTGAACTTCCAACAAGCAAAGTGACCGATGACTTCTCATGGAAGGATTAAGCCAACCCTTTGGTTTTTTAATGATGGCTGTCCCATCACCTGCCACTTGATTTTGAACCGTCGATTCACTTCCTATCCAAGGGCCTCAGTTTCCCCCTATAATTCGCCTTTCCTTATAAATACCACACCCTCATTCCTCCATTTTCCCTCATTCCTTCTTCCAAATTTCTTTAGCTTCTCCAGATTTTCTTCATGGCCAATCAAGCAAGTAAGTACTCTCACTCTTCTTCTTTCTAAATTTTACAGCCTCTGCTGGATGCTCTCCTCTTCGTCTCACCCTATTCCTTTTAATTTTCCTCCTCGCCACTCACACCAAGACCTTGTTCGAGAGTTTAACACTCACTTTGCTCCTCGAACCCAAAATGGCATCCTCTAGTGCAGACCCTGCTCGGCCCAACTTCATAAGTACCCTATCGGATGAGAGCTTAGCTAACCTCCATCTTAACACTGGTATCCCCCCAACTTATCGCCTTAAACTCCCTGGGCCTACTAATCGCCCCTATGACCTCCTGAGGGCTACACCACTTTTTTCGTCGATCAATTAGAGGCAGGGCTTCGCTTTCCTGTGCATGACTTTTTAGCCCGAATATCTCGCAGCTATGGAATTCCCCTCACTCAAATAGTTTCGAACTCCATAAAGCTCATTCTCAGCTTTTATATTATAGTTACCAAGTTTAAAGATGATCCCACTCCTCAGCTATAGCGTACATATTACCTAACCAAGAATGCTAGCCCTCCTAGGTTTTTCTACTTTGCCAACCGAAGCTTAGCTAAATTCGTAGATGGTCTCCTTTCTTCCAACAAGGGCTGGAAGAAGAGATATTTTTTTTGTGTCTTCTCATGAGCCCTGGCCCTTTGCCACTAACTGGATAGTGGACCTATCTCACCAAGGGCAAACTCCAAAGCGTACCCCTATCATCAAGCCCTAGTCGCCGTTTAAACAATGATCCTTACAATGCCCAACTGCTTACTGATTGTGAAGCCGTGTTTCACCACTTTCATTTAAGTCCAAAAGTTGTTAGCGTATCTCATGCTATAGGTATACACTTATTTTCATTTATTTTGTAATACTGATTTCTCTGGCCTGACCTTATATTGCTTGCTGCTTCTTCAGATCAGCTGACTGACCGCCTCACAGCGCGAGTCCGGTCCCGCCGAACAACCAACCTGCATCTGCACCCTGAAGGGCAGAGCTGTCCTCCGCTTACTAGCCTTCCTCAGTGGTGATTCCCCTTACTGCTGTGCCGCCTCAACTATCAGCCCAATCTCGCAGCTCTTCACCAACTCCAGAGCTAGTTTGTCATCGTAAGCGTACGCCTACCTCTACCGCGGGTACTTCTCGACCTGAGCAAAGGGTAAAGATCGATTGCTCCCTTCGAGCGTTCCCCTATTCGCCAGGTTTCCCCCATAGAAGTTCACATCCCTGATGACAATGCTACCTGGATTGAAAATCTCCTAGCTCCCGTTGATCTTCAGGCTTTCGGAGACGATGATTTCAAGCGTCGGGTTACGGACATAGCCCATTTTGCCTCGAAGGTAGCCCTGACCACTGAGCTTTAAATGACAAGCTGGCTGCCCTGACCACTGAGCTCTCCCATGCCCAATTAGAGGTGAGAAAGAAGGAGGACGAGCTATGCAGAGCCATGGAGACCATTTCCCAAGCTCGCAATGAGGGCAAAGCTGCTGGTCTCAAGTAGGGCCGTGATGAATGGACCTCTGAAAGGGAGAAGTTGATGCAGTCTGAGGAGATTCAAGAGAAGATTTCGGACGAGGCTTTACCCTACTTGGGGCACGGTTTGAATATTATGTCTAGGAGAGCACTTGAAAAGCTACACCCTTCCGGTGCTGGATCTTGAAGAAGCTGTAACACCCCCTAGGTGATATGTCTTACTTTTTTTTAAGAACTATTAAAAATCGTTATAAAGTCATCTAATAAAGCCTTTGAGTTAATAAAGAAAAGATAGTATAATTTTTCTTTTTATTTTAAAAAAACTAAAATGAATTACTGCAAGAATCCCATAACCTTTAATAAAGAAATACTAGAAAGAAGTCATCAAGAGTTCATACTCGAAGAGGAGTCTATGCAAACTGCAAACTGCAAACTGAAATACTTCAATTAAGTCTAAACTCAATATAACATGAAAGATTGGCCACTACCGCCTTGCACAACCCTGCTATCCTCCATGTCTACAATAAACCCTTTCCTTTATCTGCAATATGAGAATATAAAACTATAAGCAAAAGCTTAGCAAGTAACACCATGTCTCACAAAAAAAAAGATTTAAAATGATTTATATGCATATGCATGAAATCTAGCTTTTTCATAAACGTACATAATTACTTATAAGGGCCCAATCATAGTACCAATGCGCGCAACTCCAATGAAATCTAGGGTAGCTAGCCACCAAATCTCACTAGAGCGAACTAACTAAAGGGCGGACTAAGAACCCTAGGGGCGGACTAAGAGCCCCAAACTAAACTATGGGCGGTCTAGGAGCCCTGGTACCAGCCTATGAAAATATAAAACATCTCTTGAATAATAATGCTATTATTCATGAAATCTAACATGCATTATGAACAAGATTTACTCAAGTTGACCAATGAATACATAATCTTAACATGATTCGTACATAATATATGGGTCAAATGTATAGCATAGACATAAAACATAAACTTAAACATTAATGTAAAGTACCCATATTGCAGGTGAGAGATGTACTTACCTTTATCACCAACTTACTCAATTCCTGGCGTTAGGTAAAGTGACGTTTGAGAACCCCTTTTTGATGTGCTCACCTTCAAGACGGTTCATGTCAAAACTTATTATTTATATACTGATTCTATACATACTCTAGTTCATATGTATATATATTTTAATATGATTTGCATTATAAAATACTACTGGATCTCAATCAAAATTAAACAAAACCCACAATTAATGACAAGTCAACGCCTTCTAAGTTAATTGGTTTATCACGTAGACTAACATGCTTAAACAAAAACAGGACAAAACATATATATATTCATGGCCGAACTCCATATATATATATTCACGGCATAATGCTAATTGATGGCTGTTACAAGATTAATATTTGAACTCCATTTATATATAAGCAAATAAAATAATTATAATCACAATGATTGAACACAAATGCTACAATTCCAAAAACATAGCCAATGAACAGTGCTTGGCAATCTCATCATCTCATATTATTTTTGAAAGGTTTTGGAGTATATTTAAATCTTTTATTTTTTACAACCCATGTGCAACATACTTTTGTTTTCAAATATGGGCATCTATAAGTCATCAAAACTGAAAGTTGGCGTAGAAAGTAGAATTGCTTACCAAGAAATAGTCTGCCGCCATTTGTTTTCTTATCCCTCGTCTCAAGCTCTCCTTTCTCTTCATCTTTTAATCTTATATATATACTAATAGGGTTAGATACTAATAGGGTTAAAAGAATAACTTTAAGTATTTATTAAAAGTCCCTTTGTTATTATTATTTTTTTTTAATACTACCTAGTATTATTCTAAAGAAAAACTCATTAATTAGGATAAAATTTCAACTATCAACGCAGATCTCTTTATTTCTTAAGGTTAGAAATATATATACACTAGAGTAAAAATTATATAAATTCCAAGTTCATAGATAAATAACTAAGATTCTTATAATCATTATTAGATCTTTATTGTGAGATTCATAAAAGAAGTAAAATAATAATAATAATTTTGTCATTCAATAATTATCATAAATTTTATAATTGGCATGAACTCGTCTTAGCACATCTGGTCCTCGCCACAATCACCTATATAAATCCTAAATAAAATATGCGGATAATTGCAAATAAATATTCAGCATAATAAAATGACATTAAAAATTAATTTTTTTGGGTGTTACAAACTCCTATACCTTATAAAAGTTTTGTCCGCGAAACTTAAAACAACTCGGGATATTTCTGTCTTATGTCCTCTTCACGCTCCCAAGTTGTCTCTTCAACTCTATGATTCCTCCAGAGAACTTTGTGTAGGTCCCAAGGGGTGTAAGTAAGGTTTAGAAGGGGGGGTTGAATAAATCTTACCAACTTTTTGATTTTAGTCATTTTAAAATTATAACAGAGTTAATACACAGCTAAGTCCTTGAGGGACAACTAAGTTAGTTAATCAACAGAGTTAGCCACTCAACAGACTCGATAGAGTTGTTGATAGAATAACGCATCTGTTTAGTCTAAACCTTAACTTGGTTGTGATAAGATTTTCAGCGGAAGACTTAACACCCTTGAATTTGATTTAACTTTGTTTTAACACTTGATTTTAGCACTTAGTTGTTTTTTCAGTTGGATAGCAAATTATCAGCAGATGTAAAATATGTGTGCAAGAATGTAAATTTGCTGAAATGTAGATGACACAAGTAAATTTTATAGAGGTTCGAAGATGGGGTAATTCTTCTACTCCTCTCTTCTCCAACTCCTGGAGGAATCTACTAAGTAATGATCCGTTTACAAAGTGGTTACCAGTCTAGAGACAAGTCTTGATCACGCAGCTGACTTGCTCCTTGGACTCAGTCTGGAGATGCATTGGTCACACATCTGGCTTCTCGTCCAACTCAGCTTCTTCACAGGGCAGCTACCTTGCTAATTCACTCACTTTCTCAAGCTTCTTGGATTTGATCACGAAGCCCTCCAATAACTTGGGATTGGTTCGACCTTGAACCTTCCTACAATCCTCCTTGGAAAAAAGACCCCTTTTGATTCTACAAAAGTTTCCTCTTCAACAGTTTGAAGTTGTCTTTCCTTCACAACTTGGTGTTGGATCGATTTCCTTCGAGATTTATGCTTGAGGATTTTGCTTGAATATACTTTGAGAATATTTGTAGGTTACAATATGAATATTGCTTGCTTGTTCGTGGTTCAGGTAACCTTTTCTCAATGAAATTCTTCAGCCATTTATAGTGAACTTTCAAAAATCTGCCCGTACAAGAGATAGGCTAATTTTTAAAAGTCAATTGTGTTCGTTGGATTGTCTTTTCTTCGTCTTTAGTCTTGAGATGTAGACCTTTCCTCGTATTAAATGAATGTCCAGCTTTTCAGGTTCTGACACGAGGTGCATTGCTTCCCATTGGTTTATTCCTTTTGCACGATTCTGGGGCTAAGCACTTTAAGACATGGCAGCATGGAAGTATTACTAATTTAAGTAAATTTCTTGACTTCTGTGCAACGATTCTTTTCAGTTAACTCCTCTTTGCAACTCCTTTTTCTCTAGGTGACTTGAGTCTGCTCCAATGATTGAAAGACTCATCTGTCACTTCAACTTGTGACTTGGCTTCTTGGGTTGACTTAACCGACTCTTCACACAACTGTCCCTCAGCTGTTACATCTTTAGTCGAGTCCTTGATCTTCAATCTTGGCCATACTCAGTTGTTCCTCAGCGGAGTCTTCACTTCACTTCTTCAGTTGACTTCTTGTATTCCCAGGCATAGCTGACTTGACTCAGCTCATTCATCCCTATCTATTACAGTAAGAATTACAAGGAAAATGGGGTGCCAACATTCTAATCTAAGTTTTACATGACATTCATCAAAATCTAAATAATAAATTTTCCAACAATTTCCCCCTTTTTGATGATGCCAAAACTTAAAAAGATTAAATAAAATGTAAACAACACAGATACATACATACAATGCAGTAACAAAGAATGTATGTGTTGAATAGATCATATCATTCTTGTTCTTTACACAATTGTTTACAAAGTGTATCAGAGCATACTCATATCTAGCAAATTACACACATCTATGCTAGGATACAGATACAAAGTGAGATGATTCAAAAACACTTTATAGAGTGTACAAATGACTTACAAAAAATGTATTTACAAAAGTAAAATACATGAAGGGTTTGCAGCAACACTTCATCGCCTTCGCTGCCTACTTCTTTCCCCTTCAGCTCTGTCATCATCAACTCTCTTTCTTTTTTTTCTTCTTCAGCTGCTTTCTTCTTTTCATAAGCTCTCTTCGTAGCTTTGTCTTTTCTTTTCCTTTCTTGCCTTTCTTGCCATATTTGGTCTTGTCTTTTGTTTTCCTCTTCAATTCTTTTCACATATTCAACATTCTTTCTAGTCACTTCCCGATTAGCTACTTCATCATACCCAACCCAGTAAATCCTTCCCTTCTTGCCTGGATCTACATATTCAATGTTTTTGGGTAGAGGTCTAGGTTGAAAACCTCTTCCTCCACCACTTCTTCCTCTCCTCTGGGTGTATATTGTACGAGAGTCTTCTTCTTACCATGAATGGTCTGCTGGTAGTCTCTTTTATCGCTTCTTCGCATAACTTCAGACCCTTTTCCCAGTACAAATCCTAGGCTTGGGCTATAGACATGTTCTTGAAGTAACCTTCGATTCAAGCGTTTTAAATTCTTCAACTAATCTTGGCTCGTATCCGTCATCTGGAATGGCATCTGTGTCCTTTTCTGCCGAAATGCCACCGAATAGTTTCATCACTGCTTCAATGCGGGCATCCGTCTTTTTATCGAACTCTAATTGATCTGCTATTACAATCTTTCTTTTCTCCGACATGGGCACATCAGAGTGTTCAATCGGCAAAATTACTGGAAGTTTGCTGAGTATCGATGCTGTGACATGACCTTGCTGAGGGGTTTCAACATGTATTAAGGTCAAATCCTTGGACCTTTCCCCCTCAACAACTTTTCCATTTTTCTTCTCAACAGCTGTTTCATCCTTTTGCTTCTCAGCTGTTTCTTCTTTTAATTTCCTCAGGTATTCCTCTTCCCCCTTTTTGGCATCATCGAAGGGGAGAGGAACCCCAGGGAACATTCCTACGAGCATAAATCCAGTCGGCTGAGAGCTGAGTTCTGCTTAGAGTCTGCTGTGGCATGTGCGGTTCGAAATTCTGAGGGAGTGGCCTTCAATTCAGCTGCCACCAATTTCATTTCAGCCATAAGAAGGCTTAACTTCTTATTCATGTTCTCTTCAACACGCAGAATTTCTTTGCGATGGAATTCACGCAGTAACTCCATTTCAGTTGTATGGGAGGCATGCAATCTCTCCATATAGGTCTGCATCCTCTGCTTCATGTCAGCATTGTCAGCACTCCAAACCAGCATTCTGTTGTATAGTGCCTTGAAATAGCGAACTTGCTCGAGACTCATGGCACTCTGCTGTTGAGACTATTCCCTTATCCTGACCACCACTCCCCTCAAGTCTGCTATGAGAGTGGCATCTCTGTTGTCCAGGCGCATGTCAAGAGAGCTTGGTGCCGTTCAATCTTCTCAATCTCTTCACAAATCTTCTTGAAGATTTCACACATATTAGCTGTCTGACTTGAGTCAGCTGCCGGCCACTCTGCATCGAAGTTGAAATCAGCTGGCACAATTGAGTCAGTAGGAATTATTGGTTCTTCTTAGACATTGTAGAGCTTCTGTTCTCTCGCAATCCCTTCTTCTAGTACTGGTAGCTCGACGGTAAAGGGAAATACATCCTAAAATGCATAATCTCGCACATGAGATATTGTGCGCGAGGTGGTCATTGCTGCAGCTCTGGTGGCATGCGCAGTTGAAGTTGTTGCAGCTATGGCAGTTGATTGTTTTTGCCCAACTGACTGAGCCTCAGCTGTCTTAATAGCTTCCTCGGCCTTAGTAGGTTTTTCTATTTGAGTAGACTGGTCCCCGTCTATATCATCAGCGTCATCGGATGATGATGAAACCTGGGGCTTGGTTCATCATCAAATTTGAATGTTTAACGAGCAGTTTTGAAACTCGACTGACTCGTCTACGGAAGAACATCCTCAGCTGGGTCCTGTTATTGTGCAGCAGGGGTGGACTCAGCTTCATCTTCAGATCCCAGAAATAATACACTTTCAATAGGGGTTGGCTCAACTTGGGTGCCCAAATTCCCAGTCTCATTGCCAAGTCCCTTGGACCCATCTTCTGAGTGTACTGGGGAAGTGGTCGCAACAATAACTGTGGCAATCGGCTGCACCACTCCCAATGGGTCTATCTCAAGGAGAGATTTTGAGGACTCTCCTGGTCCTTCCATCAACTTATGCTCGTTCATTAGCCTGGATTCCCTTAGAGCTTGCTGCATTTCTGACTTTTCTTGTGCAACAGCCATGGGATCCAAGTCTTCATCGGTGTCTGATAACACATATAAATGAGGATGCGTATGTTCCAGAGTTCTAGTTAGGGTACATATATTTGCCTTCTCCAGTGCACGGGCTTGCTCTTCAGCTTTGTCCTTCTCATCCGCCTTTATGATACGGTGGAGATCCATGCAGTGCCCTTCGTCGAGAGACGTTCGGACATTGGTAACTCCAAGGAATTGCAGTAATTCCTCTTCCTCCTCGATAAATTCAGGGTGTTCGAACTGCACTCTGGAATGACTTAGCTTCCATTCCCTCCATTCACATAGACGGCACTGGACGTCTGGATACACAGGAGAAACCTCAATTACATCATCATCTTCATCCTCTTCCTGTCCTTCCGTTTCAGGGATGAACAGTAGCATACTCTGCTGCTCTTTGCCTTCAGCAGCATCTGTGGCAGGTGGAGAGACAAACTTTTCAATAGAAGATTCTGTTGTCTCAACTGCTTCTTTGGTAAGCCTCTGCTGATCACCTTCAGCAGAATTAGCGGTTTCATCAACAATTTCTGGGGACTGCACTTCCTCAACGTCAGTAGTCTTAGAGGTTTTCTCCAGCTGAGTAGCAGACTCAACTGTCTTCTCAAGCTCTGAAAGCTTGGAGATTCTCCTTCTTCTCTTGGTTCTTACTAGAGGAATTTCTGGTTCGGATTCCTCTTCTTCTGGTTCCTTGGCGGCAGGGGCCGGAGCATCTTTCTTAGATGGAGCTGCCTTTCTAGGCTTGGCAGTCCTCTTCTTTTTTATGGCTGGAGAAAGTATTTGGGCTTCTTTCTCTGCCTCGGCTGCGGGGGCAGAAGACACGGCTGCTCGGGCAGGTGACTCGGCTATAGGGGCAGGGGCGTCAATTGACTTTGCTATAGGGGCAGCCTTCTTCTTCGTAGCTTTCTTCTTGGGAGGGGATGAAACATCTGTGTCCTCGGGGTCAGCTGATTCCCCCTCACTTGTATCTGCCCTCTTCGCATGGGCTCTTTTCTAGGCTCCTGAAAGGTTAGCCCATAACATATTCTTGTTTACATGGAAGGGCTTTCCATGTTGAAGGGGAATGCTCTTTGCTTCCATCAAATGCCCAATAACTAGGCCATAGCCAAGTGATCCTCCAAAGGATCCGTCTTCCTTGAAAGATTTATTTACAACATTCTGGCAGAGTCTGTTGTACACGAACTCAGCCTAGTGACTTTCTATCCTTGAATGATTGCAGCCATGACGATCAGCATAGTCTTTCATAGCTGGTTAAAGCTTCCGAACTTCATATCCACACATTTTGAGACGACATCCATCAGCTTGTAATAGTCGTCCTTCAGTAACTTCTTCGCAGCTGTGTAGACTACCTTCGCAGCACACTCCGATTTGGCTACTTCTTTCCATGCAGCAGCCAAGTCCACATCAGCTTCGTAGATTTCTGGCATACCCTCAGACGGTAGCAAACAGTGCTCCGCAAGGTCCTTACCAGTGATCATGATGTCCTTGCGGTGGACAAAGGATTTGATACCTTTGTCCTGCACTTCAGCATTTATATAGAACTGCGCCACCTCTTCCAGGTAGGTGTGCAAGTACTCCAACGTAAGAAAAGGTCTTAGACCAGCCTTTTCCAAAGATATCGCTATCTTCTTTACTAGGGTTTCATCGAACCACTTCATATTCCTTCAAAATCCACAGTAGATCCAGAGTGGATTTGCTTTGATAACTTGACGAAATCAACCTTTGGTGCCATTTTTAGAAGTTTCTACCGATTAAATCTTGATGAACCTACTTGAGAACTTGTAGGGTTTTTGAGAGAAAAATGACTTGCTTGTTTCTGCTTTGAAGATGAACAGTTTTAAGTGTGAGAGAGAAAACTGAAAAAAAAATGAGTATATAAGGGTTATGAAAGGACGTGTTTTTAGTTTTTGAATTTTGATCGAGATCAACGGCTCAGATTTAGCACGATGATCAGCATTTAATTGCCCACATTTAATGCGGCAACATTTATATCCAATCATATGCTTACTGTGCAGCTTTTGATTGTATTATTACGCTGACGTCATCCTTAAAAACATTCCCGCTCATTAAAAACGACTGTGTTTTTGTCACTTAGCTCATAAATGACTCAATCTTACTCCACAAATGACTCAACTCTTCTTCTCTCCTTTCGTTTAGTGACTTAACTGTCAGCTAACTTGATACATCTGACTTTCCGATACGGCTGATTCACTTGGTTGATTCATGAGATTTGTTCTATTTTCATCTTTTCAAGTTCTATCTCTTCTCATTGAGTCTTTTGAGTGTCAAATCAGCTCAATTAAACCCTAGCTCATGCTTAAGCTCTTCAAATCTTGATTCACATAAGGGCTTGGTGAAAATGCCAGCTAACTGTTTATCAATTGAGATGTATTCCAAAATGATATATTTTTTTCAACATGATCTCTTATAAAATGATATCTAACATCAATGTGCTTTGTTCTTGAATGCAACACAAGATTTTGAGTGATTGCAATAGCACTTGTGTTATCACACATAATTGGAATCACTTTTCTTCAATTTCATAATCTCTCAGTTGTTGTCTCATCCATAAGACTTGGGCACAACAGCTGCCCGCATCTATGTACTCTTCTTCAGCTGTGGATGTGGCTATTGAGTTTTGCTTCTTGCTAAACCAGGAAACCAATCTGTTTCCAAGCATTTGACATGTACACGAAGTACTCTTCCCCCAACTCTACATCCAAAGATAGTCTGAGTCTGAGTAGCCAATAAGCTTGAATCAACCTTCCTTTGGATACCATAAGCCAACTTCCTGGCATCCTTTCAAATATCATAGGATTCTCTTAGCTGCAGTCATGTGGCTTTCCTTTGGTGCAGATTGAAATCTTGCACATACACCTCTTTGCAAAGGTGATGTCCGCCCGCTTTGTTAAATAGAGCGATGATCCAATAAGTGCTACGTATCTTGTTTGATCTACAACTTTACCATCTGCATCCATATCAATCTTGACTGGTGTATTCATTGGTATTTTCACAGAAGACTTCTCTTCTATACCAAATTTCTTTATTAAATCTCTGGTGTACTTTGTTTGACTTATGAAGGTTCCATCCTTCAGCTGTTTAACTTGAAGTCCTAGGAAGAAGGTCAGCTCTCCCATCATGCTCATTTCAAATTTGCCTTGCATGAGGTTTGAGAACTTATCACACAACTCTTTGTTTGTGGATCCAAAAATGATATCATCCAAATATATTTGAACAAGCAGTATACTCTCTCCATCTTGAATTCTGAAGAGTGTTTAGTCCACTTTGCCTTTGGTGAATCCATTGACAGTCAGAAATTGAGACAATGTGTCATACTATGCTCTAGGTGCTTGTTTTAATCCATATAAAGCTTTCTTGAGCTTGTACACCTTATCTCCAATGGCATTCTGCTCAAAGCCTGGAGGTTGCTCAACATAGACTTCTTATTCCATCAGTCCATTTAAAAATGCACTTTTCACATCCATTTGATATACAATGAAATTCTTGTGTGCGACATAGGCAAGAAACATCCTTATTGCTTCTAGTCTTGCAACAAGAGCAAATGTTTCATCAAAATGTATTCCCTCTTCTTGGCAATACCCTTTGGCTACCAATATTGTTTTGTTCCTTACAATAGAACCTTCCTCATTCATCTTGTTTCTGAAAATCCATTTTGTGCCAATAACATTTTGATGGGTTGGTCTCTGCACTAATTCACATACCTTGTTTCTTTCAAACTGATTCACCTCTTCTTGCATGGCTTGAATCCAATGCGTGTCATCCAATGCTTGGGACACATCTTTTGGCTCTATTTGGGAAATAAAATAGGTGAACATTGTTTCTTGCTGAGCTCTGGATCCGGTTCTCATACCATCTCTCACATCTCCAATGACTAGTTCTGGTGGATGGTCTCTCACCATCTCACATCAAAGTTGAAGCAAATCACCGGGTTTAGGTTTGTCTCGCATCTGTGTAGTCTTGAGCAGCTCTTTCATCATCATTCAGCTGCATATTTTCCAGCTGTCTTTGAGATTCAGCTATCTCATCTTCATCTTGGTTGATAACTATTTCTTCAGCTTCAACATAAGGACTCTTCTGCATAGTTGGCTGATTTAGCTTATCATCTAACACTTCAATATCTTCTCCATTCACATTAGGTTCATCAAAAACCACATGAATAGACTCTTCTGTGACCATAGTTCTCTTGTTCAGCACTCTATAGGCTTTACTTTCAGCTGAGTATCCCAAAGAGATACCTTCATCAGCTTTAGCATCAAAAGCCTTTAAATTATCTTTGCCATTATTGTGGATGAAGCATTTACATCCAAATGTTCTGAAGTACCCAACATTTGGCTTTCTCCCTGTCCAGATTTCAAAGGGAGTCTTTGTCAGCTGTCTATTTATCATGCATCTATTTTGATTATAGCATGCAGTGTTGATGGCTTCAGCCCAAAATCTTTTAGGCAGTCCAACTTCAGCTAACATGGTCCTTGCAGCTTCCTTGATAGTTATGTTCCTTCTTTCAGCTACTCCATTATCTGCTGTGGAGTTCTTGCTGCAGATAACTCATGAGCAATACCATTTTCAACACAGTACTAAGTTAATATCCCATTGACAAACTCAATTCCTCTATCAGACCTTATCTTTATAATGATTTGACTCTTTTCATTTTGAACTCTTTTCATCAACTGAGGTAGCTTCTGCAGGGTTTCCTTCTTTTTGCACATAAAGATTGTCCATGTATATCTTGAATAATCATCCACCTCCACTAAGGTGTATTTCTTTCCACTTATACTGGCTGGTTCAACAGGATCAAATAAATCCATATGCAACAAATGCAATATTCTTGTTGAAAAAGGACTAGGCTTCTCCTTGAATGATGATTTGATCTACTTTCCCATCTGGCATGCATCACAAACACTTTCCTTCTTGTACACCGAGTCTGGCAATCCTTCCATAAGTTGACTCCTTGCAAGCTTGTTGATTGTCTTGAAGTTCAGATGACTCAGCTTCTTGTGCCATAGCCAACTTGATTCGGCTGTGCTCTTTGCTAATAGGCAGGTGCTTGGTGTGGCAGTAGACCAGTCTACCACACACATGTTCTTTTGTCTGGATCCTTGCAACACTATTTCATTTGATTCAGTATCTTTAATTTGGCATACTCCCATATTGAATCCAACATTGTAGCCCTTGTCACAGAGTTGGCCGATGCTTAACATGTTGAAATTTAGACCTTCAACATATGCAACATCTGTGATTTCTAATTCATTTTTCTTGATGGATCCAGTGCTCTAATTTCCCCTGGAGCTTCATTTCCTCCAAATATGACTTTTGCGCCTCTAATCTCCTTGAATTTTGACATATTTTTCTTGTTTCCTGTCATATGTCTAGAACAACCACTACCCATGTACCAGGTTCCTTGGCACTCAGATGTTCGTTGAACCTGCAATCAAGGAAATTAGTTTTTAGGTATCCATGCTTGTCTGGGTCCCGAGGGGTTAGTGCTATAAGATGATCCAACCAACCTATAGCCAAATGACTTGATTATAAGAGGTTGCCATCTATCTGTGCCATAATCATAACTTATTTTGGCAAATTGCTTGGGGGCTTTAGGTTCATACAACTGTCTCTTTTGTCTGTATGCCTGTGTGTGTGTTTTAGCAATTGCCTTATTTAGGTAGTTGTGATATTTCTGAGTGTAATGCCTGGGTGCATATGTGTGCTGATAATAGTTCTTTTGCCTTTGGAATGACCTTTGCTTAGTTATAGGTCTTAGCCATTTAGGCTTGTATTCCATAGGTCTTTGCTGATATTTCACATTATTCTAATCAGCTTGGATTGGGTAGTTTCTCCCATTCCCATCATATGTGTTTCTTTGATAAAACTTCTGGGGTTTTTGGTAGATCTGTTTATTCTTCACAGAGTACTTCCTATTTGGAGTTTGCTGAGGAACTCTGCTGGATTTCTTCTCAGTCCTCTCAGCATACTCAACTGGCTGTTTTCCTTTTTCTTTATATCCAAGGCCAGTTTGTTTGTGATTGTGCTTTGGAGTGAATGTGGGTGCAGTATTTGGTGTCTTGGATTTTTGAGATGCTTAATTACTTGAAGATCCTTTTTCCAAAATCACTCTAGGAGCTTGACTATGCACAAAGGAATTGAATCATATGCCTGTCTTATCTCCACACTCTTTTTGGCCCATAATAAGGTCATCCAATGATTTAGATGCCTTTGTAAATGATGCAATCACATTTTTGAGATCATTTTCTCTCTTTTCTATAGCAGCTATCTCTGCTTGATTAGTTTAGCATTTTCAGCCTTGACTCTTTATTCTCATCGCTTCTCTGTGACTCAGAGTACTCAACTCTTTAGTCACCGTGAGTTTTGGCTTTTGAGCTGGCTGTTTTCCTCATTTAATAGTGTGTGTGAGGATTTAATGTGCTCAAAGTCTTTCATCATTTTGCCTAATGAATCATAAAGATTTGTGGGTGATGAAGTGTGTGTGTCACAATCACTATCACTAGAATCTGAGTGAGATGAGTTAGAGTGTACCTTATCTTTTTGGTCTGGTTGATCTTGTTCTTAAGCCATTAGACATATCATTGATTCTTCTTCAGAATCACTTGAGTAGTCAGCTTCACTACTTTTTCAGTCTACTGCTTCTTTAGACTTAGCTGTCTCAGCAGCCGACATAGCCTTTTTCTTTTCATGTCGTCTTTCTCTGAAGATTCTTCTTTTTCTTCATTCTTGTATTTATTGACTACTGGATATGGACAGTCAATAGCAAAGTGTCCTGGTTGTCAGCAGTTCCAACACGGGTTCTTACCTCTTTGATCAGTTCTTTCCGTTCTTGGGTTATCAGCTCTCTGGTATTCAACCTTTTGATGCTCACGTTCTCTTGGGTGGCCTGTCTTCCCTTGACTTGGAAAGGGCCAAATGTCTCCTGGAAGATTAACCCTTGTTTCTTTTATAGTTCTTGTTGAATAACTTGTTGAAACTTTTAACCATCAGGGCAATTTCCTCCTGGTCTATGACTTTCTTGACTTCAGCTCTCTTTCCATCCTTAACTATAAGTGCAACTATTTTGGGTACAACTGTCTCTTCTTGATCTTTTCTTCTCAGCTCAAACTCATAGGCTTTGAGGTATGAGAATAACTCATGATTAGATGTTGTTGTGAGGTTCATTGAATGTCTCAGAGCCATGACCTTCATTTCCCATTCAGCTGGGAGGCTTCTCAGAATCTTCATACACATTTCCTTCTGTGTATATTCTTTCCCAAGTGCTGATAGCTCATTTGTGATTTCAGTTAATCTAGCATCCAGCTGATCCAAGGTTTCACCTGCAAGCATTTTAAAATTTTCAAATTTCTGTACAACAACAGATAGTTTGTTTTCTTAATTTGCTCAGATCCTTCACAAATTAAAGTTAATTTATCCTAGATTTGTTTTGCAGTTTGACAAGATTTGACTTTGTTGAACATTGCTTTGTCCAAGGTTTTGTAAAGTATGTCCTTGGCTACATTGTCCAAGTTGTATCTTTTTCTGTCCTCGTTTGTCCACTCAGTCTTTGGTTTCTCAACTAGGGCTGGTCTTGCCTCAAAGAAACCTTCTTCTCCTTCACCACACTCTCTCTCAGACGGTTGTGTTCACTTTCAATATTTGCAGGGCCCATCCTCTATCACTATCCACATTTCATCATGTAAAGCATATAGATGAGCCTGCATACAAATTTTCCAGTCATCAAATTCCTCAATAGTGAACATAGGAATGCATGTCAAATTTGCTTCCATGATAATAACTTTGCTGAAAAATAATATATTTTGAAAGAGCAAGTGTCAAAAGTTTCTTTGAAAGATTGGAGATCTAGTTCAGTAACCAGTGCGGAAGGCTCAATGAACCAACCGCTCTGATACCACTTGTAGGTGTAAGTAAGTTTTAGAAGGGGGTTGAATAAACCTTACCAACTTTTCAATTTTAGTCCTTTTAAAATTATTACAGAGTTAATACACAGCTAAGTCCTTGAGGGACATCTAAGATAGTTAATCAGTAGAGTTAGCCACTCAACAGACTCGATAGAGCTGTTGATAGAATAACTCAGCTGTTTAGTCAAAACCTTAACTTGGCTATGATAAGATTTTCAGCGGAAGACTTAACACCCTTGAATTTGATTAAACTTTGTTTTAATACTTGATTTTAGCACTTTATTGTTTTTTTAGTTGGATAACAAATTATCAGCAGATATAAAATATGTGTGCAAGAATGTAAATTTGCTGAAATATAAATGACACAAGTAAATTTTATAGAGGTTCGAAGATGGGGTAATTCTTCTACTCCTCTCTTCTCCAACTCCTGGAGGAATCCACTAAGTAATGATCAGTTTACAAAGTGGTTATTAGTCTAGAGACAAGTCTTGATCTCGCAGCTGACTTGCTCTTTGGACTCAGTCTGGAGATGCCTTGGTCACACATCTGGCTTCTCGTCTAACTCAGCTTCTTCACAGGGTAGCTGCCTTGCTACTTCAGCTCACTTTCTCAAGATTCTTGGATTTGATCTTGAAGCCCTCCAATAACTTGAGATTGGTTCGACCTTGAACCTTCTTACAATCCTCCTTGGAAAGTAGACCCCTTTTGATTTTACAAAAGTTTTCTCTTCAATAGTTTGAAGTTGTCTTTCCTTAACAGCTTGGTGTTGGATCCATTTCCTTCGAGATTTAGGCTTGAGGATTTTGCTTGAATATTCTTTGAGAATATTTGTAGGTTACAGTATGAATATTGCTTGCTTGTTCGTGGTTCAGGTAACCTTTTCTCAATGAAATTCCTCAACCTTTTATAGTGAACTTTCAAAAATCTGCCCGTAGAAGAGATATGTTGATTTTCAAAAGTCACTTGTGTTCGTTGGCTTGTCTTTTCTTGGTCTTCAGTCTTGAGATGTAGACCTTTCCTCGTATTAAATGAATGTCCAGCTTTTTAGGTTCTGACACGAGGTGTAATGCTTCCCATTGGTTTATTCCTTTGCACGCTTCTGGGACTGAGCACTTTAAGACTTGGCAGCATGGAAGTATTACTTATTTAAGTAAATTTCTTGACTTCTATGCAAAGGATTCTTTTCAGTTAACTCCTCTTTGCAGCTGCCTTTTCCCCAGGTGACTTGAGTCTGCTCCAATGATTGAAAGACTCATCTGTCACTTCAACTTGTGAATTGGCTTCTTGGGTTGACTTAATCGACTCTTCACACAATCAATCCCTCACCGCACGTCTTGATTGAGTCCTTGATCTTCTATCTTGGCCATACTCATTGTTCCTCGTGAGTCTTCACTTCACTTCTTGATTGACTTCTTGTATTCCCGGCATAATCGACTTGACTCAAATCATTCAAATTATCTATTATAGTAAGAATTACAAGATAAATGGTGTGCCAACATTCTAATCTAAGTTTTACATGACATTCATCAAAATCTAAACAATAAATTTCCCAACACTTTGACTAGTGGTATTTCTTTATTTCTTAGCTTCTTAACTTCTCGATCCATGATTTGCACAGGTTTTTCTTCATAGCTCAAATCTTCTCGAATTTGTATTGTTTGTGGTTGTATAACATGACTTAGATCCGGCACGTACTTCTTAACATTGATACGTGGAAGACCTTGTGGATAGTTGACATCTCCTGAGGTAGATCTAATTCATAGGCTACCTTACCAACCTTTTTAGTGATTACATAAGGTCCTATATAGCGTGGACTAAGTTTTCCCTTCTTACCAAACCTCATCACCCCCTTCATTGGAGCTACTTTTATAAACACCAAATCGCCGACTTCAAACTCAAGTAGTCTTCTTCGTACATCTGCATAGTTTTTCTGCCGACTTTGAGCCGTCTCAATTCTTTGACGAATTATTCTTATAGCCTCAGTTGTTTCTTCTGTGAAATATGTGTTTCCTCCCACCTCCGACTCTAGTTCTTTCTTTTCTCCAACCTCATACCAATAGATAGGTGATCTACATTTTCTCCCATATAATGCCTCATAAGGTGCCATTCCAATTGTAGCTTGGTAACTGTTATTGTAAGCAAACTCTGCCAAGCATAGATATTTGCACCAACTCCCTTTAAAATCAAAGCACATGCTCGGAGCATATCTTCTAAAATCTTATTCGTTCGCTCTGTTTGCCCATCTGTTTGAGGGTGAAATGCTGTGCTAAATCGCAATTTAGTTCCCATGGCTGTCTGAACACACTCCCAGAAATGAGATATGAATCGACCATCTCTATCAGAAATAATTGTCTTAGGGACTCCATGAAGTCTGACAATATCTTTGACATATATCTTAGCTTGTTGTTCCATTGAATATGTCATCTTAACTGCAAGAAAATGTGCTAACTTTGTCAATCTGTCAACAATCACCCAAATTGCATCATAACCATTTGTTGTTCTAGGTAATCCAACTATAAAGTCCATTGTTATGTTCTCCCATTTCCATTCTGGAATCTGAATAGGTTGTAAAACTCCTCTGGGTCTCTGATGTTCAGCTTTTACTCTTTGACAAGTTAAACATGCACTAACATATTTCACCACATCTCTCTTCATTCCGAACCACCAAAAGCTGTCTTTCAGGTCATGGTACATCTTGGTAGATCTAGGATGCATTGAGTAAGGTGTATTATGGGCTTCTTCCAGTATTTTCTTTCTCAATTCTTCATTGTTGGGAACACATAAACGATCGCCAAAGAAAAGCACTTCATCACTAGATACTCGAAAACCTTCACCTCTTCCCTCTTGTATCTCACGTTTAATCTTCTGAATGTCGGGATCCTCTTCTTGCTTCTTTTGAATATCATCGAATAGCGTTGGTGTCAAAGTCAAAGTAGAAAGTTGCCCAGAAATTATTTCGATCCCAAAGTCCAAAACTTCTTTTCTTAGTGGTCGAGGTAGTCCAGATAATGACATCAATGTTGTAGGGGACTTTCTACTCAGGGCATCTGCTACTCTGTTTGCTTTTCCAGGGTGGTAAAGAATCTCACAATCATAGTCCTTAACCAAATCGAGCCATCTTCGTTGTCTCATATTCAAGTCCTTCTGGGTGAAGAAATACTTCAAGCTCTGATGATCCGTGTAAACTTTGCATTGAACTCCATATAAGTAGTGTCTCCAAGTCTTAAGAGCAAAAATTACTGCTGCCAATTCTAGATCATGGGTAGGGTAGTTATTCTCATAATCCTTAATTTGTCTAGAAGCATATGCAATGACCTTTCCTTTCTGCATGAGTACTGCCCCTAGGACAATATCCGATGCATCACTATAAATATCAAACCCTTCATTCCCTTATGGAATAGTAATAATTGGAGCACTTGTCAATCTCTTCTTTAGTTCGATGAAGCTTTTCTCGCAATCACTGGTCCATTCGTACTTCCTTTCTTTTCGCGTAAGTGTGTTAAGGGAAAGACAATCTTGAGAAGCCCTCAACAAACTTCCTCTAGTATCCTGCTAGTCCCAGAAAACTTCTAATCTCACTAGCGTTCTTTGGTCGACTCCAATTGTCTACAGCCTCAACCTTTGCAGGGTTTACCATTACCCCATCCTTAGAAATCACATGACCTAAGAAAGCCACTCAATCAAGCCAAAATTCGCATTTTGAGACCTTGGCATATAATGATGGTTTTTAAGAGTCTGCAACACAGTCTTTAGGTGTTCACTATGCTCCTCTTGTGACTTTGAGTAAATATGAATATCATCTATAAATACAATAACAAACTTATCGAGGAATTCCTTAAACACTCGGTTCATCAAATCCATAAAAGCCGCAGGAGCATTTGTCAACCCAAATGGCATAACAACAAACTCTATAATGCCCATACCTTGTCCGAAAAGCAACTTTGGGCACAACACTCTCTCTAATTCTTAATTGATGATAACCTGACTACAAGTCAATCTTGGAGAAGACTGTTGCTCCCTTTAACTGATCAAACAAGCCATCAATTCTTGGTAAAGGATATCTATTTTTGATAGTTACCTTATTTAACTCTCGATAGTCTATACACATTCTCATAGACCCATCTTTCTTCTTTACAAATAATACTGGGGCTCCCCATGGTGAGTGACTTGGGCGAATGAATCCTTTGTCAAGGAGTTCTAGCAATTGTACTTGCAGTTCCTTCAGTTATGCTGGAGCCATACGACATCGTTCATTTTCATCGACATCGCAAGTTGTAGGAAGCTCATCCCATGTTGGGTTTGTATCCATTTGAGAAGTAGATGCTTTTGAGTGGCTTCTTTCATTTGCATATACTTCTTCTAATTTTCTCCATACTTCATGTGCCGATTTAATTCCTACAATATGATTATATTCCAAAATGGTAAGTGAAAAATACAAAATATTAAGAGCTTTACCATTTAAGGAGATGATTTTCTTCTCTTCATCATTGAGATCTTTGAAGCCTTTGGAGGTGTGTGGTGTGTCCATCATCGGAATAGATTCTTCATTAACAACCGTGTTCCAAATCTCAAACCCGCAACCTTGTAGATAGCATTCCAATCTTTCTTTCCAAAATGTATAATTTTTGGAATCAAATAGTGGTGGCTTGGTGGTGGAGGCACCGGTAAGATAGACCTCATTCGTAGCCGATGATCGTTCCTCTTTACTCGCGATGTGGAGCGAGCTCGCCAAAGAGTTTGGCTTTGATACCACTTGTAAGTCCAAGTGGCTACGATAATCTAGAGGGGGGGTTGAATAGATTATCTTCATCTTTTCTATTATGCCTTCTTTTTCGAATCAAATACGCCAAGACAAGAATGAAGGTGCGGAAAGTAAACAACACACATCGATTTATAGAGCTTCACCCCACCTAGGGACTACGTGCTCTACCACCCCAGTATATCCGCGATGGGTTTCGAAAAGGAAAAAGAATTTTATTAATTACCACAATTAATACAAATTCAACTTACAACACCTTGAAGAGCACCGCATTCTTCTTCGTCACCCCTTTGGAGATTACCACAATCTCCCTTTGAAGATTACCACAATCTTCCTTCAACAGCGCCTTTGAAGATCACCACAATCTTCAATCTTGAAGAATACCAAATTCTTCAAACACCTCAAGAGCACCACACTCTTGAAACACCTATAACCTAGATCACCCAAGTGTATTCTTTCCACAAGAATACTCACAAGGATGTCTTGTGTTGAATGATGACAAAAATCAAGATTACAACTCAATAATGAATATTACAATTTGAGTGCAAGTGTAATCAAGAAATAAAGCCTAGACCTCAAAATGTGAAAGTGAAATACTTAGGCTATAAATACAACAAGAGTGTTGAATATGGAAGCTTGGAAATTTGAAGATTTCTTGTTGTGTATTTGCTTGTGCTGTTCATGTATCTTGTGTCTTCAATTCATCCTCTATTTATAGGAGAGTCTTCACCAACATAGGCTCCTTCTTGTTTGCTTTTGTCTACAAAAAGAGGATCACAAGATGTAGAAATATTGTACAAAAATCAAAAGTAAATCTTTCTGTCAAAGAGTTCAAACGGTACAATATTTCTGTCACATAATTGTACAGGGCGACCGGTCACCCTATAGAAAATTTTGAACGTTGGAAGAAAATAGTGCGATCCAGGTACAGGTTGCAGGGGGGTCGACCGATCGAAGGGGGGGTCGACCGGTCGCCCAGGGGTGCGACCGGTCGGCCCTCTCTGGACCGTTCTCCCTGCTCAGTTATTTGAAGTCTGTACGTTCTGTTTCAAGTTTTCTTTACTTCAGGTACCGGTCGACGTTTGGGCGACCGGTCTCCAATCTTGAAATGTTGTCCGATTTTTTTCAAAAATAAACTTTAAGAAATACTCCAAAAAATTAGTAAAAATATTTTAAAACACTTGGGAGTATTTGGACAACATTTATAAACATTGTTTTGGTGTAAAAACCAATTAACATAAAAACATTAAATATGTTGTCCAATTTTATCGTATAATAAACTCTAAGAAATACTCCAAAAATTAGTAAAAATATTTTAAAACATTTAGGAGTATTTTGGACAACATACATAAACATAGTTTTGGTATAAAAACTCATTTAAACATAATCATCAAAATCTTGATAAAAATATTTATCTAACAAACTCCCCCTTTTTGATGATTACAAACCAAAACCATTTTAGGAAATTGATTTTAAAACAAAACAAAATTTCCGGTCTAAAACATCAATCCATTATAAGCAAGATTCATCATAAGTACAAACACACAAGGATAGGGGCAAAGATTTTTCAAAATCATTTTTGCACAAGCTCCCCCTATCAATATGCATATCAAGAACAAGTAAAAAAGCAACCAACTAAAAGCTAAAAGCTTAACTTTTACAACTTAAGCTTGAATTTCATGAGCTTATAAGCTCCCCCTGTCATAAAACATCATTAGTCAAGCATAAAAGTCCATAATACATCACATGGACTAAGTATTGTTCACAACTTTTGGCTTTAAAGAGCCCTAGCTTATAGCTTTTCTTGCAAGCTTATTTTCACTTCTTTGAGCGTATGAGCATTTTTCCTGTTTCTCCCCCTTTGGAATCATCAAAAATAATGTTAGCACGATAAAAACATCATATAATTATATCAAAGTGCGGAATTTAATCGATTTATCGAGCATATTGAGCATTTAAGCTTAAATTCCGAATAAAAGGGAAAAATTTGCTCATTTGATTTGTAAAAGCTCATTTGATTGATAAAATATGATCTCTATAAACTTATAAAACTTTTCAAATCAAGAGAATCATGTAGGTGATGAATTTTTCATTGAAATATTTTGTCGAACACTTGGCGTGCGTCGAATAAAACTAGAATAATATAACGCCTTTGTGATTCGTTTAAGCAAAAAAAATTCATCACCAATTGCAATACAACAATATTCATTCATCACCAATCATCATATACAACATACTAACACAATAATTTCATCAAAGTAGCAAGATATAAGTGTTAGTCCAAGTGGCTACGATAATCTAGAGGGGGGGTGAATAGATTATCTCGGTTTTTCAGATTTTGCCCTCTTTTTCGAATAATCAAACAAAGACGAAATGTAAATGCGGAAATAAAACAACACTCGTCGATTTAAAGAGGTTCAACCCACCTGGGCCTAATCTCTACCACCCCAAAGATATCCGGGATGGATTTCAAAAGGAAAAAGATTTTATTAATTTACCAAAAAATAATACAACACCTTGAGGATTACCACAACCCTCTTACACCACCTTGAGGATTACCACAATCCTCTTACAACACCTTTGAAGATTACCACAACCTTCAAACACCTATCACCTAGATCACCCAAGTGTATTCTAACCACAAGAATACTCACAAGGATGTCTTGTGTTGAATGATGACCAAAATCAAGATTACAACTCAATAATGATTGATACAATATGAGTACAAGTGTAATCAAGAATTGAAAGCCTAGACCTCAAATTTGTGCAAGTGAAAGTGCTAAGGCTAATACAACAAGATATATGAAAGTGTTTGCTTTGTTTGCTCTTTGCTTATATGGAGTGTTGTGTCTTGTTGCTTGAATGAAGCCTCTATTTATAGGAGAGGTCTTGGCTTTGATTTCCAGGACATTGGCTCCTCCTTGGGGAGTGATTTCTGCAAAAGAAACCATTTAAAATCATCAATATAGCTGTTAGAAATCAATCCCACAAAATAAGGAAAAGTCATGCGAAAAATGCAACGGATAGTTCTTTGTCAAAACAGGGTTCGACCGGTCGCACGAGAGATAAGATTGAAATTGAATTCTGCGAATTTTTACACGGGGGGACCGGTCGAAGGGGTTCGACCGGTGTCGCCCTTGGTCTTGACCGGTTGGGGTTGATAGAAAATCAAAACAGAGAAGTCGCATTTGAGAGGGCTGCTCCCAGTGCAGGTCGCCGCGAGGGTCGACCGGTGCCCCTCACCGTCGCCACCCACAGTCGACCGTCGCCATCCCCATTTTCTCTTACGTCCCATTTTCTGTTTCAAAACTCAACTCAGTGCGGGTTGCCCTATAGGGCGACCGGTCGAAACTGAAACAAAAGTGTTGTCAATTTTAAATCGAATATTAACTTCAAGAAATACTCCAAAAAATAGTAAAAACATTTTAGATCGATCGGAAGTGTTGGGACAACATTCAGAGACATTGTTTTGGTATAAAAACTCATTTGAACAAAATCATCAAAATCATGATAAAAACATTTATCTAACAAACTCCCCCTTTTTGATGATTACAAACCAAAACAATTTTCAAGAGGACGATTTCGAAAAACAAAATAATTTTCCGGTTTATGAGTAAACTATCCGTTTAAAAACATTTTACAAAAGCTCCCCCTATCAACAAGCACATTAATAAGAATTATTGCATAGGCTAGAAGCACAAGCTTTTACAAAATAAACAACAACTCCATGAGCTTAGAAGCTCCCCCTGTCACAAATACTTATTATCCATGCAAACAAGTTCATAAAACAATCATAGGACTGAGTTTTCTTCACAACTCATAGGACTGAGTTTTCTTCACAACTTATGGCCTTAATAAGCCATAGCTTATAGCTTCTATCATGAGCTTTTATTAGCTTCTTTGAGCTAACGAGCCAATTTCCTGTTTCTCCCCCTTTGGAATTATCAAAAAGAATGTTAGGATGATAGAAACATCATAGAAGTATATCAAAGTGCGCCAAAGAAATGGTTTATCAACTATTGAGCAATTTAGGCTTAAAGACCAAGGAAAAAGGGAGAAACGTATCATGAAGACTTCATACGCTCGTTTTATTTCCCAAAACATGATCTTAATGAGTATTGAAGACTTTTGGAAGCGAGAGAATCATGTAAAATTTGAAATTTTCATTGTGACATTTCATCGAACATATTGTGGGCGTGAAAAATAAAAAGAGTTGAATATAGCCCTTGTAAATGATCCAAGCCAAAAAATTTCATCACCAATTCACAAACATTATACAATACAACATAATAACTAAGCTCATCAAGATCATAAGCAAAAAATATCAAGAAATATACAAGAAAGCCATAAACTCAAGGGTTCAACCCAATTGAGCAAAGTAAGGAAAATTCTTACCATTTAATCGGAAAAGATGAGCAATGATGATGATAAACATGCTATATAAGGTCCAAGATATGAATAGAATGCATGAAAATCAATTTTGAGTGAAAATTTTGTGCATTTGGCAAAGGGGATGAAAAATAGCAAAAAGAAGTGAAAATAACAAATACTGAAGACAGAACGAACTTAAACCAAAAATTGGCCTAGGGCGACCGGTCGTGGTTGAGGGCAACCGGTCGGCGTCGAGCGATCGGTTGCCCTCAACCTCTTCACCTTTGTTTTGTCAAATTTTTCAAAATCCGAATTTTCAACCAAAAATCCGATTTTTCGCCCCTAAGTTTTAAAAACATGCAAAATGCAAACGTAGACCTCATTCAATATGCATTATGCCTAACCGAGCTCGTATTGACGCAAAAGTCTCGGAAGTTAGCGGTTTTGTAAAAATGTCCGCTAATTGATCTTGAGATGGCACAAACGATATCTCAATTTTTCGTTTTGAAACACAATCCCTTAGAAAATGATGTCGAATCTCAATATGTTTAGTACGGTTATGATGAACCGGGTTTTGAGCAATATTTATAGCGGATATATTATCACAAAAGATAGGTGCGTTTTCAAAGAGCATTTGTAATCCGCTAAGGTTTGTTTCATCCAAAGAAGTTGAGTACAACAAAATGCGGCGGAAATATATTAAACCCGGCCGTTGAAAGAGAAACACGTTTTGCTTCTTTGAAAACCAAGAAACTAGGCAATCGCCTAAAAATTGACATGATCCTAAGTACTTTTCCGATCATCAATATTACCCGCATAGTCCGAATCACTATAACCTTTAAGAGAAAAATTTTCATTCTTTGGATAAAATAAACCATATTGAATAGTGCCTTTCAAATATCGAAAAATCCGTTTAACGGCACTCATATGAGATTCTTTTGGATTGCTTTGAAAACGAGCACATAGGCATACGGCATGAAGAATGTCCGGTGTACTAGCGGTTAAATAAAGAAACTACCAATCATACCTCGATACTTGGATTCATCAACCATCTTGCCTTTTTCATCTTTGTCAATTTTGACATTGGTTGCCATAGGAGTCGAGACGGTTCTTCCTTCTTCAATGCCGAACTTCTTCAAAAGTTCTTTTGTATACTTTGATTGCGAAATATAAATACCTTCTTGGCATTGCTTAATTTGAAGTCCAAGGAAGAAGTTTAGCTCCCCATCATACTCATCTCGAATTCACCTTGCATTAACTTGGAGAATTTCTTGCACAAAGATTCATTAGTAGCACCAAAGATAATATCATCAACATAAATTTGCACAAGTAAACAATCTTGCCCTTTTTCAAAAACAAAGAGTGTAGTATCAACTTTACCTCTTGTAAAACCATTTTGCAAAAGAAAAGAGCTAAGTCTATCATACCATGCACGGGGTGCTTGTTTTAAACCATACAAAGCCTTTTTAAGTTTATAAACATCATTAGGCCTAGAAAAATTTTCAAACCCCGGAGGTTGTTTTACATAGACTTCTTCTTGAATAATACCATTTAAGAAAGCGGATTTAACATCCATTTGGTAAAGTTTGAAATTTTTAAAACAAGAATAGGCAAGTAAAATACGAATAGCTTCTAAACGTGCTACGGGTGCAAAAGTTTCATCATAGTCAATACCTTCTTCTTGACAATACCCTTGAGCTACTAACCTTGCCTTATTTCGAACAATGTTGCCTTGATCATCAAGTTTGTTCCGAATACCCATTTTGTACCAATAATTGTTTGAGATGGAGGACAAGGTACTAATTCCCATACATCATTTCTTTCAAATTGATTCAACTCCTCTTGCATTTCCAAACACCAATCTTCATCCTCAATAGCTTCCTTAGCATTTTTAGCCTCTTTTTGAGATATAAGAGCTTTCTCGGCAAAATTCCTTCGAGTCATTACTTTATCAAGGGGATCACCAATAATAAGATCTTTTGGGTGATCTCCTTAAATTTCAATGCTACGGGAAGATTGAAGTATCACCCTATCTTCTTGAGGAACATTTGAACTTGAAGGTTGATCATATGAAATAGAAGGTTTATCATTATGAGCATCACTTTGAACAATAGGTTCAACAATATCCTCTTCATCACTATCGTCATTGGGTATTCTTTCAACACCCGAGGCTTCATTAAATTTGACATGAATAGATTCTTCAACAACCATGCTAGTCTTGTTGTAAACCCGATATGCTTTGCTCTTGGTTGAATACCCCATAAATATTCCTTCATCGGCCTTAGGATCAAGTTTGTCCAATTGATCCTTAGTATTCAAAATAAAGCACTTACATCCAAATATTTTGAAATAACTAATATTTGGAGTTCTTCCTTTCCAAAGCTCATATGGAGTTTTATTCATTTTAGGACGAATATAAACTCGATTAATGACATAGCAAGCGGTACTTACGGCTTCGGCCCAAAAATATTTTGGAAGAGAAAATTCATTGAGCATGGACCGACTCATTTCTTGTAGCGTCCGATTCTTCCTTTCGGCTACACCATTTTGTTGAGGTGTCCTTGGAGCCGAAAAAATTGTGTGTATATCCCTTGGTTTCACAAAAGACTCTAAACTCACCGTCAAATTCTCCACCTCGATCACTTGAATAGTTTTAATAGTATCTTCCTTTTCATTCTCAATGCGTCTACACAACTTAACAAACTCATTAACGGCATCGCTTTTATTTGCAAGAAAAAGAGCCCAAGTGTATCTAGAAAAATCATCGACAATAACGAAAGTGTAATGTTTTCCACTTAGACTAGCCGTACCAATATCCCCATACAAATCAAGGTGAAGCAATTGTAGGGGTTTGGTAGTGGAAATTTCATTTTTGGGCTTAAAACTACTCTTAACTAATTTGTTCTTTTGACAAGTGTCACATAAGCCAAGATTTTCAAAATTCAATTTGGGTAGTCCTTTTACATGTTGGTTTTTGTAAATATTTTTCAAATTCTTGTATCCAACATGTCCAAATCGCCTATGCCATAAACTCGTTAAATCATTATTGGCGACAAGACAAGAAACATTTTGACTAACCAAATCACTAGTACAAATTTTGTAAAGATTGCCTTTTCTATTTGCTTCACAAATAATATTACCATTTTTAAGAATAAGGCATTTTTCTTTATTAAAAGAAACATCATAATTTGAATCACAAAGTTGGCTAACACTTATCAAATTAAACTTAAGCCCTTCTACTAAAAGAACATTACAAAGAGAGAAAGAAAGAGTTACAAATTTCTCCATTTCCAAGAATTTTTCCTTTGCCATTGCCGAACATGACCATACCTCTTCTTGGAGCTTGATGTTGGTAAAAAGCTCTCTCCCCGGTCATATGGCGTGAACATCCGCTGTCCACGAGCCATTTCGAATCCTCCATGGTTGTTATAGCCCCTATTACCTACAAAAGCATTTCTTTTAGGTACCCTATAATTTTGGGGTCCATGGGGTTAGTTTTGAGACCTTTGGGTCTCCAAACATAACTAGAGCTATTTCTCAATTTGCAATTATTAGCATAATGTCCAATTTTGCCACAATAAAAACAAGCGAGGAGTATGAGAGCTACTAGCACGTATGAAAGTCGGACCTTGGTTATTTTTCTTAAAGACTTTTGAAATGGTTTGTAACCAAGTCCTTGTTTTGAATGCTCACCTCTTTGTGCATCTAAAATTTTAGTAACCTTATCCGTGCTTAAATTAAAACGATGCACATCCTTTTTCAAATTATCAATATCATTAGTGAGCATTTGTTTCTCGGTTTCAAGAGTTTGAATTTGAGTAAGGGTAATAGCATGAACATGATCAAGAGTCTCATAAGATGTAAATAATTTATCCTTTTCTATTTTAAGCTCTTTATGCTCCTTCTTTAAACTCTTGTATTTAACAATCAATTATTGAAATTCATTTTGCAACTCATCAAAATCACATTGCAATTCATCAACTAAGGAGGAGGTAGAGAAGTTAGAGTGTACCTCATTATTTTCATCGTCTATAGCCATAAGACCATGTTCGGTTTCACCTTCCTCGTCGGATGTCTCGAGTAGCTCATCCCAAGTTTTGACATCCGCATTTAGAGCCTTCTTTTTCGGAAAAGGCTTCTTTTTCTTTTGTTCCTCCTCATTGAGTTTTGGGCAATCGGCTATGAAGTGCCCGGGTTTTCCGCACTTAAAGCAAGCATTATCTCTTGGTTTTCTTGCTTTATTTTTATTCACAAATTTTGCAAATTTTTCGAACAAGTGCGGCCGTCTCCTCCTCATCATCATCATTATCATAGTATGCATTATTAGAAGAAGAAGCAAGACCTTTAGGAATATTTTGCATACCCGATTGATTGATGGTTGGTTTGGTATTTTTCCTCTCCTTGAGATAGACTTCATAGATGAGGAGGTTCCCGATGAGCTCGTCAAACTTGAGTGTCTCAAGATTTTGTGCTTCCGTGATTGCCGTCACCTTTTCGGACCATGAGCCGGAAGAGCATTCAATACCTTAGTCACTTTGTCTTCTTCGGAGATGACTTTACCGAGGGCCACAAGAGGATTGACAATGTTGTCAAGCCTTTCCACCATCTTGGAGATGCTTTCACCATCATACATGTTAAAGTTTTCAAAGTCTTTAACAAGCATGGTCTTTCTAGCTTGCTTGACCTTCTTTGTCCCTTCATATATAGTCTCCATTTTTTCCCAAACCTCATGTGCCGACCTTATGCCTCGTATGCGATTGTACTCGGTGGCGGTAAGTGAGCAATGCAAAATATTTAAGGCCTTACCGTTTAGAGAAAAGCCTTCTTATCATTTTCATCGAACTCCTTGAAAGGTTTAGGAGCCGAGGTGCCATCCTCCATTTTTTTGTTGGTTGATCAACTCCTTCAATAACCACATTCCATATGTCAAACCCGCACCCTTGTAGAAAGCACTCCATACGGTCTTTCCAAAATGCGTAGTTGTTGGCGTCGAACAATGGTGGCTTGTTGGTGGAGGCGCGGTGGTGAGATAAGCGTCATTCGTAGCCATGGATCTTTCCTCTTTACTCGGAACGAGCTAGCCAAAGAGTTTGGCTTTGATACCACTTGTTAGTCAGTGTGGCTACGATAATCTAGAGGGGGTGAATAGATTATCTCGGTTTTTCATTTTGCCCTCTTTTTGAATAATCAAACAAAGACGAGAATGTAAATGCGGAAATAAAACAACACTCGTCGATTTAAAGAGGTTCAACCCACCTGGACCCCAGTATATCCGGGATGGATTTCAAAAGGAAAAAAGATTTTATTAATTTACCAAAAATTAATACAACACCTTGAGGATTACCACAACCCTCTTACACCACCTTGAGGATTACCACAATCCTCTTACAACACCTTTGAAGATTACCACAACCTTCAAACACCTATCACCTAGATCACCCAGTGTATTCTTACCACAGAATACTCACAAGGATGTCTTGTGTTGAATGATGACCAAAATCAAGATTACAACTCAATAATGATTGATACAATATGAGTACAAGTGTAATCAAGAATTGAAAGCCTAGACCTCAAATTTGTGCAAGTGAAAGTGCTAAGGCTAATACAACAAGATATATGAAAGTGTTTGCTTTGTTTGCTCTTTGCTTATATGGAGTGTTGTGTCTTGTTGCTTGAATGAAGCCTCTATTTATAGGAGAGGTCTTGGCTTTGATTTCCGATTCCTCCTTGGGGAGTGATTTGCTGCAAAAAAAACCATTTAAAATCATCAATATAGCTGTTAGAAATCAATCCCACAAAATAGGGAAAAGGCATGCGAAAATGCAACGGATAGTTTCTTTGTCAAAAAGGGAGTTCGACCGGTCGCCAACGAGAGATAAGATTGAAATTGAATTTTTTTTACACCGGGGACCGGTCGAAGGGGTTCGACCGGTCGCCCTTGGTCTTGACCGGTTGGGGTTGATAGAAAATCAAAACAGAGAAGTCGCATTTGAGAGGGCTGCTCCCGGTGCCGTCGCCCGGTCGACCGGTTAGCCTCACCGGCGCCCACCCACCCGTGGCCGGTGATCCCCATTTTCTCTTACGTCCCATTTTCTGTTTCAAAACTCAACTCAGTGCGGGTTGCCCTATAGAGGCGATCACCAAACAAAAGTGTTGTCCAATTTTAAATCGAATATTAACTTCAAGAAATACTCCGAAAAATAGTAAAAACATTTTAGATCGATCGGAAGTGTTGGGACAACATTCAGAGACATTGTTTTGGTATAAAAACTCATTTGAACAAAATCATCAAAATCATGATAAAAATATTTATCTAACAATAAGCACATTCTCAAGGGTTCAACCCAATTAAGATAAAAAAAAAGAGAAATTCTTACCATTTAATCGGTAAAGATGAGCAATGATGATGATAATCGAGCCTCATGAAGTCCAAAATATAAAATGTATGCAATAAAACAAATTTGAAGTGAAATTTGTGTGCAAAATGCGAAGGGGACGAAAAATGAACATAAAAGACCAAAATGACTGTGACTGAGAACAAAAACGTTTTTAACCAAATATATAGCTAAGGGCGACCAGTTGGGGGCATGGGCGACCAGTCGACGACCTGGCCGACCGGTCGGCCTTGCCCCAGTCAGCCCAGTAGTTCATTCTATTTTCCAAAATCCGAGGTTTGAACCAAAAATCCGATTTTTCGCCCCTAAGTTTTAAAAACGTGCAAAATGCAATCATAGGCCTCATTCAATATGCATTATGTCTTAATCAAGCTCGAAATGAGGTAAAAGACTCGGCGGTTAACGATTAAAAAATCCGCGAGTTATCCTTGAGACGGATTTAAACACATCTCAATTTTTCGTTTTAGGAATGCAATCCCTTAGAAACATATATCGAATCTCAATATGTTTAGTTCGATTATAATGATCCATATTTTGAAAAATTATTATCACTGGACTTGTTATCCCGAAAAATGTGAACGTTAAACTTTGGATATACAAGTCATAAGAAGAAGTGTCTTTCAAATATTTGAAAATTTCTTTTAACGGCACTTTAATGAGATTCGTTGGGATAGTTTTAAAATTCGAGCATATAGACATAAGACATAGAAAATGTCAAGTCTAAAGGAATACGAAAAGTTAGTGAACATACCTCGAATATGTTTGTCAATCAATATGCCTTCCTCAACCTTTGTCAAACTTTACATTGGTAGCCATAGAGGTTGAGATGATTCTTCCTTCTTCAATGCCTAACTTCTTCAAAGGTACTTTTGTATACGTTGATTGTGAATTACAACCACTTTCTTGGCATTGTTTAACTTGAAGTCCAATGAAGAAATTTTAGCTCCCCCATCTTGATCATCTTGAGTTCACCTTGCATCAACTTGACGATACTTTCGAGCTACTAACCTTGCCTTGGTCAACAAGCTTGTTCCAAAATTCAAACAATTTCTGCAAAATCTTAATCAAGATATCTTGCACAAGAGCATAGTAATATCGAAAAATAGAGACATAATAACAAGTAACACATACTATGCTTTCAAACAAATCATCAAGAGTTTCATAAAATATGTAAGTTCAAATAAGCTTATAGGAAGCTATATAAGGTCTCTTTTGAAATTTGAAAAAATTCAAGAGCATATAGTTGAGACCTCATTTTAAAAGAAGCATTTGAACAAAAGTTTAGACAAGAATGAATATGAGCAATCAAATGCATAATTCTAAGATGAGAATGAAAATCAAATGTTTTATCAAATCAAAATACAATCCTTTACAAGTCTAGGATAAAACAAGCTTTATCAAATAGTGCTTTTCAAAAATAAAAAAATCCTCTAAAATATGGCACTTGTATGAAATACTTTGAAATATCTTGAAAAGCAAGCACATAAGCATATGACAAAAGTATATCGAGTCTATGAGATGAATAACAATGGTGAGCATACCTCGCTATCTTATGGTTCTCTCTTGAGAAAATAATGAGTGGATAACCATTGAAGAAGATATATAAATCCTACACAATTCTTAGAACAAGTCTTGCACACAAGAATAATTGTAATAGTGTAGGCTAGAGCAATGATATATGTCACAAGTATGCTTATGCCATAAAAATCCATAAGAGATGATAAAACACTATAGTTTAAACAAATGCACAAGATTTGAGAACAAAATATACAAGATATCCTTTTCAAAATATTTAAAAAACACAAATATATATTGAAGACCTTAATATTAAGAAATAAATTTTTGAAAACTCATTTTGAAAAATTAGGCACAATTACAAACATGCATAGTAACAAAATAAAATGCATATTTAAATGAGGATATACGGTTTACCAATTACGCCATTTCCATGGGTTATGTCTTTTCCGTTGTTGATGGTATCATCCCCTTTGAAAATCATCTTGTAGATGATGGCTTCTCCAATTACTCCAATTCCAAGGATTATGTCCTTCCCATTGTTGATAATGCCTTTCTCTTGGAAATTCATTGTGGTGATGTCTTCTCCTTTGATCAAATGAAATGGTCATTTGATGTCTTCTAGGCGGCATAAATTTTCCTTGATTATTATTTCACCGGGTACCTAATACGACATTGTTTTGTGGTACCCTCAAGTGTTTGTGTCCTTTGGAATTAGCTTTGAGACTTTTAGGTCTCCAATAATAGTTAGAGCTATTTCTAGCTCGACAAGTATTAACCGTGTGACCCATTTTACCACAATAAAAACAAGTAGTATTTTTGAGAGCATAACGACCAATATGCATAGGGACTTGATTTCTTTTCACATAATTAACAACACTACGTTTATGATCAAGTCCTTGTTTCAATTTAGCACAACTATGAACATCAATAATATCGGTCATTTTATCGGTACTCAAGTTGGATTTTGATAAATCATTTTTTCATGCAATTAATATCCTCAACAAGAGTACTATTTTCTTTTTCAAGGTTTCTAACCTTGTCAAGTGTGGTGGTGTGATCACATGAAAGTAATTCATAAGAGGAAAATAAATTATCCTTATCAATTTTCAAAATATTTAATTCCTTTTTCAAATTTTTGTATTTAACAAGTAAGCTTTGGAATTCGTTTTGAAGTTCGTCAAAATCATTTTGCAAATCACTATAATCATTTTGTAATTCATTATCATAAGAAGTGGAGGGTTTTGAACATACCTCGTTTTCTTCTTCGAAGCCCACAAGACATCGTTCGTTTTTATCGACATCGGAAGTTGTAGGAAGCTCATCCCATGTTGGGTTTGTATCCATTTGAGAAGTAGATGCTTTTGAGTGGCTCCTTTCATTTGCATATACTTCTTCTAATTTTCTCCATACTTCATGTGCCGATTTAATTCCTACAATATGATTATATTCCAAAATGGTAAGTGAACAATACAAAATATTAAGAGCTTTACCATTTAAGGAGATGATTTTCTTCTCTTCATCATTGAGCTCTTTGAAGCCTTTGGAGGTGTGTGGTGTGTCCATCATCAGAATGGATTCTTCATTGACAACCGTGTTCCAAATTTCGAACCCGCAACCTTGTAGATAGCATTCCATTCTTTCTTTCCAAAATGTATAATTTTTGGAATCAAATAGTGGTGGCTTGGTGGTGGAGGCACCGGTAAGGTAGACCTCATTCGTAGCCGATGATCGTTCCTCTTTACTTGCGATGTGGAACGAGCTCGCCAAAGAGTTTGGCTTTGATACCACTTGTAAGTCCAAGTGGCTACGATAATCTAGAGGGGGTTGAATAGATTATCTTCATCTTTTCTATTATGCCTTCTTTTTCGAATCAAATACGCCAAGACAAGAATGAAGGTGCGGAAAGTAAACAACACACATCGATTTATAGAGCTTCACCCCACCTAGGGACTACGTGCTCTACCACCCCAGTATATCCGGGATGGGTTTCAAAAAGGAAAAGAATTTTATTAATTACCACAATTAATACAAATTCAACTTACAACACCTTGAAGAACACCACATTCTTCTTCAACACCACCTATGGAGATTACCACAATCTCCCTTTGAAGATTACCACAATCTTTCTTCAACGGCACCTTTGAAGATCACCACAATCTTTAATCTTGAAAAATACCAAATTCTTCAAACACCTCAAGAGCACCACACTCTTGAAACACCTATCACCTAGATCACCCAAGTGTATTCTTTCCACAAGAATACTCACAAGGATGTCTTGTGTTGAATGATGACAAAAATCAAGATTACAACTCAATAATGAATATTACAATTTTAGTGCAAGTGTAATCAAGAAATAAAGCCTAGACCTCAAAATGTGAACGTGAAATACTTAGGCTATAAATACAACAAGAGTGTTGAATATGAAAGCTTGGAAATTAGCAGATTTCTTGTTGTGTATTTGCTTGTGTTGTTCATGTATCTTGTGTCTTCAATTCATCCTCTATTTATAGGAGAGTCTTCACCAACATAGGCTCCCAACATAGGCTCCTTCTTGTTTGCTTTTGTCTATAAAAAGAGGATCACAAGATGTAGAAATATTGTACAAAAATCAAAAGTAAATCTTGATGTCAAAGAGTTCAAACGGTACAATTTTTCTGTCACAGAATTGTACAGGGCGACCGGTCACCCTATAGAAAATTTTGAACGTTGGAAGAAAATAGTGCAATCCAGGTACAGGTTGCGGGGGTCGACCGGCCGCCCAGGGGTGCGACCGGTCGGCCCTCCCCTGGACCGGTCCCTCTGCTCAGTTATTTGAATTCTGTACGTTATGTTTCAAGTTTTCTTTAAATGGGCGACCGGTCGACCTCCAATCTTGAAATGTTGTCCGATTTTTTCAAAAATAAACTTCAAGAAATACTCCAAAAAATTAGTAAAAACATTTTAAATCACTTGGGAGTATTTGGACAATATTTATAAACATTGTTTTGGTGTAAAAACTAATTAACATAAAAACATTAAATATGTTGTCCAAGTTTATCGAATAATAAACTCTAAGAAATACACCAAAAATTAGTAAAAACATTTTAAAACATTTAGGAGTATTTTGGACAACATACATAAACATAGTTTTGGTATAAAAACTCATTTAAACATAATCATCAAAATCTTGATAAAAACATTTATCTAACATGTTCAACAATTAAGGCACTGCTAAGACACTCCTCGGCAGTTTGTGGTCGATTAACTCCACTGGTTACATTGAGAGCTATCTCAGGCTGAAACATCTTGAGCATCAATCTAACCCTTTCCTTTTCATCTCTAACCAACTCTTGGCATAAACGAGCCAAACTGTTAAAATTCCTTACAACCTCCTCAACAGGTAAGTCTCCCTGGCGAAACTCAGTGAACTCGTCATAATGTCTATTTGTGACCTTCAAATGAAAGAACTCTTCAAAGAACTCGGTCTCAAAATCAACCCATGTCATATTGTTAATATTCTTTTTCGTCTTAATCCTTTCCCACCACATTCTAGCGTCTCCAGCTAAATAGAATGATGCACACTTTACCTTTTCATTTTCAGGCCAATCCAACAATTCTAGTATGCTCTCAAGAATTGTTGAACCATGCTTGAGCGTCCCATGGTTCTTTTGTCCCAGAGGAATTCTCTGGTTTCAGTTTCTGCCATTGAAGCAAATAAGGTTCATGTCGAACTACTAATGCAGAAGCTGCCGGTGGAGGAGGTGGAGCATGGGGAGCAACATGTGGTGCAGGAGAAGCCTGTTGATTAGCTCGCAGAGCATCGATAATTCGTTGTTGTTCTGCAAGCTGACGCTGAAGTTGAGCTACAATATCTAGCAAATTTTGTTCTAGTGCAAGTTGATTCTCATTTCGTTCCTGACCCTAGTTCCTAAGGACTTGTTCCCTAATTTGATTGAGACTGATTTTATCCTCCTGGTCATGAGTAGTTGGAACACGTCTTCTCGCCATTTTCTGCTATAACCTTTATACATAACATTATTCGTATAAGTGAAATACAATATGCCTATATTTCTGAGGTAATAATATACTTCTCGCAATCGTTGTGTCAAACTTTACAAGAGAAACGATATGTAAAATACATTCTTACTTGGAAGATGGCAGAGTCAATGCTTGGCGATAGCGTAACGGAATGTTGGAAACCCGCTCTGATACCATAATTGTAACACCCCCTAGGTGGGATATCTTACTTTTTTTAAGAACTATTAAAAATCTTTATAAAGTCATCTAATAAAGCCTTTGAGTTAATAAAGAAAATATAGTATAATTTTTCATTTTATTTTTGTAAAAAAAACTAAAATGAATTTGCAAGAAATCCCATAACCTTTAATAAAGAAATACTAGAAAAAAGTCATCAAGAGTTCATACTCGAAGACGAGTCTACGCAAACCGTAAACTTAAATACTTCAATTAAGTCTAAACTCGATATAACATGAAATATTGGCCAACACTAATTCATAAGATTCCGCCGCCACTATCGCCTTGCACAACCCTACTATCCTCCATGTCTACAATAAACCATTGCCTTTATCTGCAATATGAGAATATAAAACTATAAGCTTGCTTAGTAAGTAACACCATGTCTCACAAAAAAAAAAGATTTAAAATAATTTATATGCATTTGCATGAAATCTAGCTTTTTCATAAACGTATATAATTACTTATAAGGGCCCAGGCAGAGTACCAATGCGCACAACTTCAATGAAATCTAGGGTAGCTAGTCACCAAATCTCACTGGAGCGAACTAACTAAAGGCCAGACTAAGAGCCCCAGGGGCGGACTAAGAGCCCCAAACTGAACTATGGGCGGTCTAGGAGCCCTGGTACCAACCTATGAAAATATAATACAACTCTTGAATATATATGCTATTATTCGTGAAATCTGACATGCATTATGAACAAGATTTACTCAAGTTGACCAAGGAATACATAATCTTAACATGATTCGTACATAATATATGGGTCAAATGTATACCATAGGCATAAAGCATAAACTTAAACATTAATGTAAATTACCCATATTGCAGGTGAGAGATGTACTTACCTTTATCACCGACTTACTCAATTCCTAGCGTTAGGTAAAGTGACGTTTGAGAACCCCTTTTTGATGTGCTCACCTTCAAGAAGGTTCATGTCAAAACTTATTATTTATATACTGATTTTATACATACTCTGCTTCATATGTATATATATTTTAATATGATTTTCATTATAAAAACACTACTGGATCTCAATCAAAATCAAACAAAATCCACAATTAATGACAAGTCAACGCCTTCTAAGTTAATTGGTTTATCACGTCGACTAACAGGCTTAAACAAAAATAGGACAAAACATATATATATTCACGGCCGAACTCCATATATATTCACGGCATGATCCTAATTGAAGGTTGTTACAAGATTAATATTTGAACTCCATTTATATATAAACAAATAAATAATAATAATCACAATGATTGAACACAAATGCTGCAATTCCAAAAACATAGCCAATGAACAATGCTTGGCAATCTCATCATCTCATGTTCTTTTTGAAAGGTTTTAGAGTATATTTAAATCTTTTATCTTTTACAACCCATGTGCAACATACTTTTGTTTTCAAATATGGGCATCTATAAGTCATCAAAACTGAAAGCTGGCGTAGAAAGTATAATTGCTTACCAAGAAATAGTCTGCCGCCGTTTGTTTTCTTATCTCTCGTCTCAAGCTCTCTTTTCTCTTCGTCTTTTAATCTTATATATATACTAATAGGGTTAGATACTAATAGGTTAAAAGAATAACTTTATGTATTTATTAAAAGACCCTTTGTTGTTATTATTATTTTTTTATACTTGGTATTATTCTTAAAGAAAAACTCATTAATTTGGATAGAATTTTAACTATCAATGTAGATCTCTTTATTTCTTAAGGTTAGCAATATATATATACTAGAGTAAAATTTATATAAATTCCAAGTTCATAGATAAATAACTAAGATTCTTATAATAATTATTAGATCTTTATTGTGAGATTCATAAAAGAATAATAATAATAATAATTTTGTCAATTCAAGAATTATCATAAATTTTATAACTGGCATGAACTTATCTTAGCACATCTGGTCCTCGTCACAACCACCTATATAAATCCTAAATAAAATATGCAGATAATTGCAAATAAATATTCGGCATAATTAAATGACATTAACAATTTTTTTTGGGTGTTACAGAAGCCATCCAGGAGATTGCAGCGCTCAATGCTGCTGCCTTTAAAGCTCCTTCTCCCACCACTGCTACTCTCAACACCACTTCTCCTGCAGTTGTGCCTACTGAAGCTAGCTTTGTTCCCGCTGCCCATCCGCAAGGCGCTTCTCTTCCTCCTGCCAACCCTACCGAGCTTCCTGCAACCTCTACAAACGTTCCGATCCCTGCTGAAGAGGGGGCAATGATGCACTGGAACTCAAAACCATAAGCAGCGTTACTGAGGGGGATGCCCTTAGGGGAAATGAGACTTTGTTGCCGTTACTACGCAAAATTATGATCTGTAATGAAGCTATTCCCCTCCTATAAATAACTTAAGAACTTTTGCTCTACTTTTCGCTGGAACGATGTCGTGTACTCTTTTGGTCTAGCTAATGCTTCTATGCTCTTGATATGAAGTTTGCTTGTTTATATGTTACTATTATTTTTCATTTTTTTCCTTTGGTTTTAGTCTTTCCTTTTTGTCTAAAATATTGTTTTTTTGAAATCTTCTAAGTGATCCGGGGTGGCTCGAGCTCAGCTCTGCCCCCTATATTTTGGGCAATCCCCAAGATTGTCTCGAAATCTTCTAAGGGATCCAGGGTGGCTCAAGCTCAACTCTGCCCCTTAGATTTTGGTCAATCCCCAAGATTGTTTCAAAATCTTCTAAGGGATCTGGGGTGGCTCGAGCTAAGCTCTACCCCCTAGATTTTGGGCAATCCCCAAGAATGTCTCCAAATCTTCTAAGTGATCTAGGGTAGCTCGAGCTCAGCTCTGCCCCCTAGATTTTAGGCAATCCCCAAGATTGTCTCGAAATCTTCTAAGGGATCCAGGGTGACTCGAGCTCAGCTCTACCCCCCTCGATTTTGGGCAATCCCCAAGATTGTCTAGAAATCTTCTAAGGGATCCAGGGTGGCTCGATCTCAGCTTTGTGTAAGTCCAAGCGGCTACGATAATCTAGAGGGGGGGTGAATAGATTATCTCCATCTTTTCAATTTCGCCCTCTTTTAATAATCGAATGCTCAAACAAAATAATACGGTGCGGAATGTAAACAACACACGTCGATTTAAAGAGGTTCAACCCACCTAGGGCCTAATCCTCTACCACCCCAGTATCTCCGGGATGGATTTCAAAAAGAAAAAGAATTTTATTAATTACCAAAATTAATACAAATTCAACTTACAACACCTTGAAGAGCACCACACTCTTCTTCAACACCACCTTTGGAGATTACCACAATCTCCCTTTGAAGATTACCACAATCTTCCTTCAACGGCACCTTGTGAAGATTACCACAATCTTCACCCTTGAAGAGCACCACACTCTTCAACATCTCAACAAGAAGATTACCACAATCTTCTCACACCTAACACCTAGTTCACCCAAGTGTGTTCTTACCACAAGAACACTCACAAGGATATCTTGTGTTTGAATGACGACCACAAATTCAAGATTACAACTCGATAATTGATAATACAATAGAGTGCAAGTGTAATCAAGAATAGCCTAGACCTCAAAGATGTGAAAGTGATAAGCTAGGCAATTTTACAACAAGAATAATGACAATGAAAGACCAAGTGTTTGCTTGAAGTGTATCTTGTTGTGTTGTATCTCAATTGTTGTTTTGGTTGCTCCAAAACTTCCTCTATTATAGGAAATGATTGATCAAGCATAGGCTCCTCTTGGGGATTGAAAATCTCTGAGAAAAATACAATTAAAATCAAGAATATAGTTGTTAGAAATCAATCCCACAATTTAAGGAAAGTTTGTCTGTCACAAACGGTCAGAAATTTCTTTGTCAAAACATAGGGTGACCGGTCGCACGCGAAAAATAGGCGTTGAAAAGAATACACAAACAAAATAACACGGGCGGCCGACGTCGGCGTCTACCTCGGCCGTCGACCATCACCCCAACCGGTCCCCTCATGGATTTTGCAAGGATTAAACGTTACGTTTGAAACACACTTGCGTGCACGGTCGGCCGACCCCGATGGCGGCGGCCGATCGACCGGCCGACGCCCGAGCGGCCGGTCGACCGACTTGTTTTTCCTTCCGTCTCATTTTCTGTTTCTAAAAACATCTTGATCACGGGTTGCCCTATAGGGCGACCGGTCGACCACGAGACGAAATATTGTCAATTTTTGTCGAAAATAAAACTCAAGAAATACTCAAAATTTAGTAAAAACATTTTAAACCGATCGGAAGTATTAGGACAACATTTAGAAACAACGTTTGAGAGTGAAAACCCAATAACATAAAAACATTAAAAGCGTTGTCAATATAGACGAAAATAAACTTTGAGAAAATACTCCTAAAATATTAAAAACATTTTAAATCATTTAGGAGTACTTGGACAACCTTTAAAAACATTGTTTTGGTGATAAAATAAAATCATCAAAATTAAGATAAAAACATGTATCAAACAATCTCCCCCTTTTTGATGATTACAAACCAAAACAATTTTTACCCAAACTAAGAGAGCAATTTTAGAAAAGATTTTCCGGTAAAAACATTTGACCGTTTGGAAGCAACCAAAATTTCCAAAAATATTAAAGCAACCAAGTAGGGAGTAAATATTTTCAATAATAAGCACAAGCTCCCCCTATCCACAAGCACATCAAGAATAATGTAAGAGCAATAATCCATAAGCTAAAAGCTTTAGCTTTTACAATTTGTTCAAGAGCTTATAAGCTCCCCCTGTCACAAAACAACATTAAATAATACTATAAGTCCATCAAGCAACAATTGGACTAAAAATAAATCACAACTTATGGCTTTTATGAGCCATAGCTTATAGCTTCTATCATGAGCTTTTATTAGCTTCTTTGAGCTAACGAGCCAATTTCCTGTTTCTCCCCCTTTGGAATCATCAAAAAGAATGTTAGGATGATAGAAACAACATAGGAGTATATCAAAGTGCGCCAAAGAAATGGTTTATCAACCATTGAGCAATTTAGGCTTAAAAACCAAGGAAAATGAGAGAAATGTATCATGAAGAGTTCATACGCTCGTTTTATTTCCCAAAACATGATCTCAATGAGTATAGAAGACTTTTGGAAGCGAGAGAATCATGTAGAAGTTGAAATTTTCATTGAAACATTTCAACAAACACTTTGTGTGCGTGAAAAATAGAAGAGGTTGTATAAAACCTTTGTAAATGGTTCAAGCCAAAAAATAAATTTTCATATCATCAATCAACCTCATTTCAAAGCTCAATCATATGCACCATATGCAATAAATTGTTCATCAATTAAGAAGCTCAAAGTAGATTCTCAAGGGTTCAACCCATTGAGATAAGCTAAGAATGATCAAGCGTTACAAATGCCAAAAATTAGAAACAACCATCAAGTAATAAGTCATGCTTTCAACAATACATGTATCAAATGTCCCAACATATTCAACTAAGCATAACAAAGCAATAAAAGAAGCACTTTTACCATCAAGTACTTCATACCAATTATCAAACAATGCTTTAGAGTATTTTTACCATCAAATACTCCATCAAAAATCATGATCATCCACAAGTCATTATCAACTTGCAATATTAACCCTTTTAAGAAAAAACAAGCAAATATCATTAGTACAAATGAGTTTTACAAAAATTCATCAAAATACAAAACATCATTAATGAAAATGCTAGAAAATAAAGGGGGTGGGGTAACATCATTCCTCATCCGAGGAGAAGCAAGATCCGGGAATAAAGTCCTTGATGAATTTCTTTAACTTGCCGATAGACTTTTGCATTTTAGAGGTCTTTTGCTCCAAAGCCTCATACCTCGTCTCATGAAAAGCCCTCATCTCATCAAATTCGGCTTGAGTATACCTCCTGGCGGTTGAGCACCGGTATTACCCTCCCGGATTGCTCGGTTCGCCTTCTTCCACCAATCTTGCGGCCCGGCGTCATCAAAGATGTCATTAGGATCGGGAGACTCTTGTCCTCTTCCTCTTGCCATTTTGGTTGGTCGGATGTCCATATTCTTGCGCATCGTGACTATTTGGGAGATATTGTCAATGTCGAAGTCATTTTGAAAAACTTCCGAGTTAAACTCCGACGAAGGAAGTCCCGATTGAATAAGAAGTTTACAAATCCAATTTCCCATAACCAACTTCTTATTACCTTGAGTAATGGACTCGATTAGACATTGAATAAGTATGGCACCAAAGTTAAGTGGTTCCTCTCTAGCAATCTTATAAGTCAAAAATAATCCATATTGCTAGGCATCTTTCCCGACTTACCACAAATGCAATATGCGACAATGACCGATAAAATGCGATGCTCAAGTGTCATTGCCAACAAAGAATACTTAGGCCATACTCCCAAATACGTCTTGACTTCTTTCATCGATACCCCCAACATTTCATCATTCCAAGTCCAAGAGAAATAATCCCAACCACCTTCTCTAACATGTAAAAGCCGGCAAATATCATTGGGAGTCCATCTAAAATGACGACCCTTTATAAGTGAATTAACGGCAATCGGCTTTCTATCATTATCATATTGCACCCACATATTAGCATAAAAATGTTGGATAATATCATCATCATACAACACATAAGCATGCTCCCATAAATACATCCAACCTTGCTCCTCAAAAAATCCTCTAATCGTAGGATACTCATTCGCAAAAGAGCTAAAACGACACATTTTAGTCCTCGCAATAGATTTACCTTTCATCCCCGTATCCTCATAGTACCATTCCGCATACTTATTGATGAAATTAATAGCATTGCGGGAATTAGGAAACTTGAGTAACACAAGATTTTTTTACCTTTCGCCCAACGGCAATTTTCGAGCGAAATTGTTCCGCGGGCTCGGTGATTTGGGCCCGAGAGAGAATGGGATTTTGAACATCATCACCTTCTTGAGCCACATTTCTTTGAGCGCTCGAATATCCCTTTGTTCGGCTTCTTCTTGCCGATTTCTTGACGAACCCTCTCCGTCCCTTCTACGCTTGGAGATGGGATTTCGGCCGTGGAATTCTTTGGAGGAGCCATATATGAAAGATTCTTGAGAAAATAAGAAGATTAGCAACAAGAATCGTGAAAAATGATGAAGAATTGAAGATTCTAGAAAAGGGGGTGATATTATCATTTAAGGGTTTGAGAGAAATATTCTTTTTCTCGTTTGAAAACGAAGAAACGAACATATTTAATCGATGATTTTGCATCGGGCGACGGTCGAGGTAGGGTGCGACGGCCGAGGTGCGCAGCGGCCGTCGCCCCTGCTTTGACCGTCCCAAAGAATTTTTTTCTTTCACGGGGGTTTTCCAAAATTCGATTTTTCACCCCAAAAGTTTTAAAACTTTGCAAAAATATAAGTTTGGACTATATCCAACAAATATGGGTTTTGGGAAACCATATAAATGATAAAATCGAGACTAAACACGTAGTGCCTTTTAAAAGAAAATATTTGCAAGTTCAATTTAGGGCACTTAAGGGGTCAAAATGAGATATCTTGAAAGATATGTGCATAATATCGATTTTAAAGAGAAATACGAGTAGACATACCTCGATGGTTTAAGAAACTTGATGACGTAATAGCCAATGAGTATGAAGTGTGTATCCTACACAATTCTTAGACAACATATGCATAGAAAATTCAAGTGTAGGCAAAAAATATGAGATAACAAAAAGAGCTTATGCTATAAGATTTCATAAGAGATAATAAGCCACATAAGTCTAATGAAAAGCTCAAAAGTTTATAGAAAAACATGCAAGGTCTCTTTTAAAAATATTGAAACTCATAAATATATAAGAGACCAAAAAAAAACTTGAAAGATCATATTGCAATTAAGACACATTAAAAACATGCATATAATTAAAAGAAATAAAATGCATATATAAATGGGGAGATACGGTTTACCAATTTCGCCGTTTCCATGGTTGTGTCTTTCCCATTGTTGATGATGATATCTTCCCATTTGGAAGTCACTTTGTTGATGATGGCTTCCTTGATTACTCAATTTCAAGGTTTGTTACCTTCCCATGGTTGATGGTTTCTTCTTCTTTGAAAATCATCTTGTTGATGATGTCTTTGCCATTTCAAGGATTGTGTTCTTCCCATTTTTGATTATATGCTCTTCTTGGAAATTGTCTTTGTTGAGAGTAGTTCCTTCTTTGATCAAATGAAACGTTCATTTGATGTTTTCTTGGTGGCATGAATTTTCTCCGATTTTTGCTTTGCCGGGTACCTAATATGACATTGTTTTGTGGTACCCTTATGTGTTTGGGTCCTTTGGGATTAGTCTTGAGACGTTTAGGTCTCCAACAATATTTAGAGCTATTTCTAGCCCGACAAGAATTAGCCGTATGACCCTTTTTGCCACAATAAAAACAAGTAATAATTCTAGGAGCATAATGACCAATATGCATATTGACTTGATCCTTTTTCATATGATTAACAACATTAGGCTTATGATCAAGTCCTTTATCGCAATTATGAATATCAACAATATTGGACATTTTATTGGTACTCAAGTTGGATTTTAATAAATCCTTTTTCATGCAATCAATATTCTCAACAAGAGTACTATTTTCTTTTTCAAGGTTTCTAACCTTGTCAAGTGTGGTGGTGTGAGCACATGATAGTGATTCATAGGAAGTAAATAAACTATCCTTATCATTTTTCAAAACAATGAATTCCTTTTTCAAATTTTTGTATTTAACATGTAAGTTTTGTAATTCATCTTGTAGTTCATCAAAATCATTTAGCAAATCACTATAATCATTTTGAATAACAATATCATAAGAAGTAGAGGGTTTAAGACATACCTCATTTTCTTCATTGATGCCCATAAAACAATATTCAACTTCTTCATAATTGGAAGTTGTAGGAGGCTTATTCCTTAGATTTGAGCTTGTATGATCTTGAGAAGTAGATGCTTTTGTTTGACTTCTTTCATTTGCAAATACTCCATAGATGGCTTCTAATTTTTGCCATACTCCATGTGCCGATTTTATTCCTACAATATGTTCATATTCTAAATTAGTAAATGAACAATATAAAATATTTAAAGCCTTACCGTTTAAGGAGATGATTTTCTTCTCTTCATCATTGAGCTCTTTGAAGCCTTTTGAGGTGTATGGTGTATCTTTCGTCGGAATGGATTCTCCATTAATGACGGTGTTCCAAATGTCGAACCCGCAACCTTGTAGATAGCATTCCATTCTTTCTTTCCAAAAATTAAAATTCTTGGAATCAAATAGTGGTGGCTTGGTGGTGGAAGTGCTTGATAGATGAGCTTCGTTCGTAGCCGTTGATCGTTTCTCTTCACTCGCGATGTGAAACGAGCTTGCCAAAGAGTTTGGCTTTGATACCACTTGTAAGTCCAAGCGGCTACGATAATCTAGAGGGGGGGGTGAATAGATTATCTCCATCTTTTCAATTTCGCCCTCTTTTAATAATCGAATGCTCAAACAAAATAATACGGTGCGGAATGTAAACAACACACGCCGATTTAAAGAGGTTCAACCCACCTGGGCCTAATCCTCTACCACCCCAAGTATCTCCTGGATGGATTTCAAAGAAAAAGAATTTTATTAATTACCAAAATTAATACAAATTCAACTTACAACACCTTGAAGAGCACCACACTCTTCTTCAACACCACCTTTGGAGATTACCACAATCTCCCTTTGAAGATTACCACAATCTTCCTTCAACGGCACCTTGTGAAGATTACCACAATCTTCACCCTTGAAGAGCACCACACTCTTCAACACCTCAACAAGAAGATTACCACAATCTTCTCACACCTAACACCTAGTTCACCCAAGTGTGTTCTTACCACAAGAACACTCACAAGGATATCTTGTGTTTGAATGACGACCACAAATTCAAGATTACAACTCGATAATTGATAATACAATAGAGTGCAAGTGTAATCAAGAATAGCCTAGACCTCAAAGATGTGAAAGTGATAAGCTAGGCAATTTTACAACAAGAATAATGACAATGAAAGACCAAGTGTTTGCTTGAAGTGTATCTTGTTGTGTTGTATCTCAATTGTTGTTTTGGTTGCTCCAAAACTTCCTCTATTTATAGGAAATGATTGATCAAGCATAGGCTCCTCTTGGGGATTGAAAATCTACAGAAAAATACAATTAAAATCAAGAATATAGCTGTTAGAAATCAATCCCACAATTTAAGGAAAGTTTGTCTGCTGTCAAACGGTCGAGGAAATTTCTTTGTCAAAACATAGGGCGGCCGGTCGCACGAAAATAGACGTTGAAAAGAATACACAAAGAAAATAACACAGGCGGCGGCCGACGTCTACCTCGGCCGGTCGACCATCACCCCAACCGGTCCCCCTCATGGATTTTGCAAGGATTAAACGTTCTTTGAAAACACACTTGCCGTCGACCGGCGATTGACGGGGCGACCGGACGATCGACGACGCCCGAAGCGACGGCGACTGCTTGTTTTTCCTTCCGTCTCATTTTCTGTTTCTAAAAACATCTTGGTGCGGGTTGCCCTATAGGCGACCGGTCGACCACGAGACAGAAATATTGTCCAATTTTTGTCGAAAATAAAACTCAAGAAATACTCCGAAAATTTAGTAAAAACATTTTAAACCGATCGGAAGTATTAGGACAACATTTAGAAACAACGTTTGAGAGTGAAAACCCAATAACGTAAAAACATTAAAAGCGTTGTCCAATATAGACGAAAATAAACTTTGAGAAAATACTCCGGAAAATATTAAAAACATTTTAAATCATTTAGGAGTACTTGGACAACCTTTAAAAACATTGTTTTGGTGATAAAATAAAATCATCAAAATTAAGATAAAAACATGTATCAAACACTTTGCCCCCTAGATTTTAGTTTTAAGCTTTAATTTCGACTCTGGGCTCGTTCTTAGAACTTACCCATAGGACCCGTGGCTCGAGCTCAGCTCTTACCTCCAGGGTTTGATTTGACCTCTGGGTTCGTTCTCAGAACTGACCCATAGGACCCGTGGCTTGAACTCAACTCTTACCTCTAGGGTTTGATTCGACCTCTGGGTTCATTCTCAGAACTGACACATAAGACCCGTAGTTCGAGCTCATCTCTTACCTCCAGGGTTTGATTTCGAAAGGAAATGTAATTTGAGCTCAGCTGATATTCATTCAAAACATGATATTCATTGACTTGATAGAAATTACATATAAAACTGATTCAAGTGGCATACATTCCAGGGTCGTTGGATTTTTTTCCCTTCCATATCTTCTAACTCATAAGCCCCTCCTGCTACTACTTTAGTTACTTTATAAGGCCCCTCCCAGTTTGCTTCTAGTTTGCCCACTGCTTTCAACGCGTCAGCTTGCCTAAGGACCATATCTCCTACCTGAAAATTCATCTTCTTTACTCTCTTATCATATGAGGCCTTCATAGACCTCCATTCTTAGGTACGCCTACTGACGCCTTTCTTCCACCTCGTCCAGGGCTTCTCTCATTAACCCCACATTCTGCTCCTCTTCGTAAATACTTATGCGATGCCAAACTAAATAACATATCTCCAATTGCTTCTTTCGGGGTAGTGCGATAGGCCGACAACACAGACTGAAGTTCATCCACCCATCTTCATCTAGCTTTTTCTAACCTAGCCTTGATTCCTTTGACTATAGTCCTGTTAGCCACCTCCACTTGTCCATTGGCTTGGGTATGGACAACAGAGGTAAAATACTACTTTACATTCATCTCTTGACACCAACTTCGGATTTTCCTACCTTGGAATTACGTGCCATTATCAAATCCATGGGCCATCCGAACATGCTGACAATGTTCTTCCATATAAAATCCTTGATGTTGGATTCCCCTATCCTTGCTACAGGCTCGGCTTCGACCCATTTACGGAAATAATCCAATGCTACTATCAAAACCTTTCGATGCCCTAACGCTACCAGGAAGGGGCCCACTATGTCAATTCCCCATTTGGAAAAAGGGCAAGGTGAATTCATAACTCCCAACATTTCCGCAGATTGATGTATTAAAGAACCGTGATTTTGGCACTTCTCGCACGTCCGAACTAGAGTATTCGCTGCTTCTCTGATATTCGGCCAAAAGTACCCTGCCCTATCAACTTTCCTGACCAAACTCCACTTCCTCCATGCGCAACACAAACCCCTTTGTGTATTTCCTTCAGCACATAAGCTCCCTCTTCCTCGGAGAGGCATCATAGCAACGACCCTGCAAATGATTTCTTGTACAGCAAGTCCCCCAGGACACAAAATCTTCTTGACCTGCCTTTGGACTCGGGCAGCTTTTGATTTACCTGTAAGCAGGCTGGTCTTGCTTAAGTATTGATATATATCGTACCTCCAATCGTCCCTTTCCTCGATTTCCCAGATCTCCACTTCTATACTTGATGGGGCCACGGACAAGATGGTAATCTTCCTAGTGCTAAAATCTTCTGAAGAGCTGGCTATTTTGGCTAAGTGGTTTGCTTTCATGTTTTCCTCTCTGGGGATTTGTTCAAGCTTGAATGAGGTGAATTGTTTTATCATCCCCGTTATTATCCTTACATACCTCTTCATCCTATCTTTATTTACCTCAAACTCCCCCAGCACTTGATTAGTTACCAACATAGAATCAGAATATGCTCGAACCGACCTGATTCCCAGGTTGATTGCTATCTTTAACCCCCTCACCAATGCCTCGTACTCTGCCTCATTATTGGAGGCTCTGAACCCAAACTTAATAGCAAACTCCAGGTATTTCCCCTGGTGATTGGTCAAAACAATTCATGCTCCGCTTCCAGTAGAAGTCAATGACCCATCTACATGCAGCAACCACTCCTGCAGCCTCTCCTTCGAACATCATCTTCTGCAGGAAATTAACCAGGGCTTGAGCCTTAATGGACGTACGTGGTCGGTGCTCAATATCAAATTCTCCCATCTCAATGGTCCACTTAATCATCCAACCTGATACCTCGGGCTTACCCATGATACGCCCCAGCTACAAATTAATGTAGACTACTATTTTATGTGACAGGAAATAAGGTTTGAGCCGCCTTGCTGATGTAACCAGTGCCAGACCTCCTTTCTCGACCTCTGAATAACGAAATTCAGCCCCATGCAATAGCTTACTAACATAGTAGATCGGCATCTGCCGACCTGGCTCTTCCCTTAACAAAACCGAGCTAACTGCTGCGTCTCCTACTGATAAATACAAATACAAGGCCTCCTCTTCGACAAGTTTTGTTAGCAAATTAAGGTAGTTTGGACATGAATTATTTTAATTCTTCAAGCGCCTTTTCGCATTCCAGTGTCCACTCAAACTCTTTGGCCTTGCTTAGAACCTTGAAAAAAGGCAAACTTCTTTCAACTGATTTAGATATGAACCGGTTCAGAGCTTATATCCTTGAGTTGTTGCACCTTGTTTATGCATGTGGGCGACACCATATCCATGACTGCCCTTACCTTCTCCGGATTCACCTCTATACCCCTCTCGGTTACTATATAACCTAGAAATTTTCCTGACCTTACTCCAAATGAGCACTTAGCCGGCTTCAACTTCATCCAAAATTTCCCTAGGACACTAAAGGTCTCTGCCAGGTCTGCTACATGTGTTTTGGCCTGCTTACTCTTGACCAACATATCATCCACATATACCTCCATGTTGCGCCCTAATTGACCCTTGAACATCCTATCCATCAACCTCTAGTAGGTAGCCCCAACGTTTTTCAACCCAAACGACATGACTACGTAGCAATAAGTTCATGTGGACGTTATAAAGCTTACTTTCTTCTGATTTTCCTCTACAAGATGGATTTAATGGTACCCCTAGTATGCATCCATCATGCTCAGCAGCTCGTAACCCTGAAGTGGAGTCAACCAGCTAGTCAATCCTCGGCAGTGGATAATGATCTTTGGGGCAAACCTTGTTTAGGTCGTGAAAATTGATGCACATCCGCGAGTTATCGCCCTTAGGTACCAGCACGACATTAAATAGCCATTCAGGGAATTGTATCTCCTTTATATGGCATGCTTTCAGCAACTTCGCTACCTCCTCCTGCAAAATCTTATCCTTCTCGGCCCCAAAGGGCCACTGCCTCTACTTAACCGGTCTCCTCTTCTGATCCACATTGAGGTGATGAGTGACCTGCTTTGGGTCAACCCCTTTAAGTCCCCCGCAGACCATGCAAACACATCCAAGTTCTCCCTCAAAAAATTGATTATTTCGCTAGTGAGCTCAGGATCTAACTGGGTTCCGACTCGGGTGAGTTTACCCAGATCCCCTAGGATTAGCTCCACATACATCAACTCCTCTTCCGGCCTTATGCTGAGTAGGTTTGGCACATTATCCTTCTTTTTCAATTTCAATGGTTTTGTTTCCCTTTCTGTCTCTACCTCCTTTCTCTTTGATTTTTTATGATCTCCCTTTCGGACAACCTCCACGTAACACTTTCTTGCCACTTGGGCGTCTCCCATCACCTCTTCTTCTTTGTTTCCCACAACAAACTTGAGTTTCATATGATAAGTAGATACAATAGCTTGGAAAGAGTTAAGAGCAAGTCTGCCTATTATGGCATTATAAACGGAATATGAATCTACGATAAGAAAAATTACCATCCGAGTTTTTTGTAGGGGGTAGTCTCCCATTGAGAAAGGCATTGTGACCTGTCCTATTGGCTCGACCATGCCCCCTCTGAACACAAAGAGCGCGGTCTTCACAGGCTTGATATCCATTTTCAGATCCATCTTTAGGTAGGCATCGTAGAATAGTATGTTGATAGAGCTCCCGTATCTACCATAGCCCGCGCTACTTCGAAATTAGCCATATTAAATGTTATAATTAGATCATCATTGTGGGGCATGGACACTCCCTTTAGATCACTCGATCCAAAGCACACCACGGGACCCGCCAAATCGCTCTCCACCTCCAAAATGCTACACTCCCCTGACCTCGCATGAGCCTTCTTAGCACGATCTGAATCTCCATCCGTAGGTCCCCCTACTAATCATATGTATGGTCCCATTTGCTGACGGGGGATCCTTGGGGACAGGGACAGCTCTGCCACCTCCTTTCCCTAATGGTGGTTGGTTCGCTTTCACGCCTGACCCTCCCTCTCGGGCAGACTCTCTCTTGATCCAATTCTGCAACCATCCATTCCTCACCATGCGCTCAATCTCATCCTTGAGATGTCTACACTCCTCCGTTGTATGCCCATAATCATTATGAAACTCACAAAAGAAGTTTGACCTCGGCTTATGCAGCACATTAGAATAAATACTGGGCCATTTTAATTCCTTATGGTTAGCAACTGCCACCAACACCTGGGCCCGGGGCGCAACTAGGTGTGTATACCTCCAGTTTTCGCAACCCTGGTGGAAGACCTAGTAGACTATCCTCTATGTACCTTTTCGAACTCCCCTCTCATTGTCCTTCGCTTTTCTCCCTCTTCCTATCTATCCCCTTATCCTTCTTGCTCTCCTGCGCCTCCTCCAAATTTATATATTATTCTGCTTTACCCAGAAGGTCATCGAAATTCTTGGTTGCTCTCTTAGCCACCGATCTAAAAACATCCCCCTCCCTAAGTCCATGGGACAGAACACTTGCTAATATCTCATGCGTGGCAGATGGTACTTCCAGGGCATCAGTGGTGAACTTCCTTATGTAGCTCCGCAATGACTCGGAATCCCCCTGCTTGATGTTAAAGAGGGTTAAAGGCGTTTTCTGATGTTTCCGGGAACTAGAAAATTGATGCAAAAAGGCCAAACTGAATTCGCCGAATGAGCCTATGGAGGCGGGTGGAAGCTGACTAAATCACTGATGGGCTGATTTAGGTAAATCATCTGCCAAGATTACTTCCTTAGAGGGTACACCCTTCTTCATCGGCTCTCTACCCGCTAATGCGTTCCACATTTCCCTCACCTCCCTCTGCAAATTCCCCACCTCCGCCATATACCCCCCTTCTATCACATTCCGCCCCTACCACTCACTCCCCCCGAGGCGGAGGGATTTCCCTTTCAACCCTATCCTCCTCGCTCCTCCTTGCCTAAGCTGCACTCACTGCCCCTTGAATCAGCACCGCCAACTAATCTCCCATGAACTGCAAAGACTCCTGTAGGTCCCAAGGGGTGTGAGTAAGGTTTAGAAGGGGGGTTGAATAAACCTTACCAACTTTTTGATTTAATCCTTTTAAATAAGTTACAGAGTTTAATACATAGCTAAGTCCTTGAGGGATAGCTAAGTTAGTTAATCAGCATAGTTAGCCACTCAACAGACTCGATAGAGCTGTTGATAGAATAACTCAGTTATTTAGTCTAAACCTTAACTTGGCTGCGATGGATTTTTCAGCGGAAGACTTAACACCCTTGAATTTGATTTAACTTTGTTTCAACACTTGGTTTTAGCAATTTATTAATTATCAGTTGGATAGCAAATTATCAACATATATGAAGTGATTATGCAGAAATAAAATGCTGAAATGTAAATGACACAATAATTTTTATAGAGGTTCGAATATGGGGTAATTCTTCTACTCCTATCTTCTCCAACTCCTGGAGGAATCCATTAAGTAATGATCAATTCACAAAGTGGTTATCAGTCCAGATACAAGCCTTGATCACACAGCTGACTTGCTCTTTTGGGACTCAGTCTGGAGATGCCTTGATCACGCAGCTGGCTTCTCGTCCGACTCAGCTTCTTCACAGGGCTTTCTCAAGCTTCTTGGATTTGATCACGAAGCCCTCCAATGACTTAAGATTGGTTCGATCTTGAACCTTCCTACAATCCTCCTTGGAAGTAGACCCCTTTTGATTCTTCAAAAGTTTCCTCTTAAACAGTTTGAAGTTGTCTTTCCTTCACAACTTGGTGTTGGATCGATTTCCTTCGAGATTTAGGCTTTAGGATTTTGCTTGAATAACTTGAGAATATTTTGCAGGTTACAGCATATATGTTGCTTGATCGTTCGTGGTTTTTGGTATTCAAGGTAACATTTTCTCAATGTGATTCCTCAGCCTTTTATAGTGAACTTTCAAAAATCTGCCCGTTGAAGAGATAGGCTGATTTCAAAAGTCGCTTATGTTCGTTGGCTTGTCTTTTCTTGGTCTTCAATCTTGAGATGTATACCTTTCCTCGTATTAAATGAATGTTCAGTTTTTCAGAATATGACACGAGGTGCAGTGCTTCCCATTGGTTTATTCCTTTTGCACGCTTAAGGGGTACAAAAATATATAAATTTTGAGCACTTTAAGACATGGAAGTATGGAAGTATTACTTATTTATGTAATGTTCTTGACTTTTGTGCAATGGATTGTTTTCAGTTAACTCCTCTTTGCAGCTGCCTTTTTCCAGGTGACTTGAGTATGCTCCAATGATTGAAAGACTCATCAAGTTAACTTTCAAGTCTTCAACTTGACTTGGCTTCTTTTTTATGTTGACTTTATTTTGACTAATCAGATTTTTAAGAATTTTTTAATACATACATTTTATTTTTATCTTATTTATATTTTGACTCTTCTCAAAAACAACAACTATCTCACGGTGACACTCCTTGATCGAGTTCTTGGTCTTCTATCTTGGCCATACTCGATTGTTCTTCAATAGTCTTCTCTTTACATCCTCAGTTGACTTCTTGTATTTCGAGGCATAGCTGACTTGACTCAGCTTGTTCATACGAATTACAAGGAAAATGGGGTGCCAACTTTCTAGTCTAAGTTTTGCATGGCATTCATCAAAATCTAAACAATAAATTTCCCAACAACTCCTTGGCAAACTGGGCATTCAGATTGCGATTTGTTTGTGGGCGAAAGTAATCGCGAATCGCTTATTGTTGGACTGTCGGAATTTCTGCTCTCGGTAACTCAATAATGATCATGTTGATCCCATTGTTACCTCCATTGTTGGCTCCGTTATTACCCCCGCTGTTCTCTTCCACATCCCCCATAGTATGATCCTACTGTCTTTCTGCCCGTTTAGTAGATGCACTCAGTATCCTTGCAAAAGCTTCAACCTCCGGTATGAACGGTGCTAATTCTCTTTGCTTCGAGCGAGTATTCATGCACTACCCTGAACCAACTAAAAGAAACAAGTCGAATAATATAGTAGTGGAATTAAACAAAAATAAAAAGAAAAAATATCTAAATTAAAAATAATTCTATTTATCGCAATATTAGTACTAAAATTTTATTTAGTCCCCGGCAATGGCGCCAAAACTTGTTCGCCTTATTTTTAGCTTCACCCGCAAGTGTACGATGCAGTTAATAGATAGGGTTAGCAAGGTCGATCCCATAGAGACTAATAAATTAGTGTATTAAGTATTGAGATCGAAATAGTCTTATCTTTATTTAGACGATCAAAATTGGATGGTTGTTTGTAAAAGCAAGACAAGATTTTATTATAAAAAGGATAAAGTAAAGAGTTGATTGAAAGATCAAGGAGATGAATGGATTCCAGGGTTATGGTTTCAGTTAATATCCCTCTTGTTATCCGACTAATCAAAACCAAAGTTATTATTATTCTTCCCTATAAGACGATCACACAAGTATTTTACTCTCTCTCTCTCTCGAGATGTATATAAAAACGTTGATTGGATTATATATGCTAGCATCTCTACTCAACATAAGATAACCAACTCCCAAAAGTATAAAAGATCATATATCCTCACAAATATTCACAGACTTCTCAATCATGCAAGTATTCATGTCAAGTACTCAAGATCAACTATTGAAACTCATCTCTCGAATTATGAATCAATACATCAAACAAGTTAAACTAGTGGCCATTTGATAAAATAAGAAATAAAGCAGAGTACTCGAATAGGGTTTGAAATAATAACTTCAATTTCAATTAAGCATCAAACAAAAGTATCCATTAACCTAATCTCAAACCCCGGAATCACAAGGTGTTTAGCCGGACATGGGAAATAAACAATTCATAGACAAATCATTCATATGCATATCTAACTAATTGAAAATAAAAGATACAATGGAATAAGAAAACTCAGGGATGTCAATGATATCTCGATATATCTTCAATCCTCAAGCGTGTGGTTGCGACCTCGATCAATCTCTCGAATCCTCTGGTAGAAGGTTGCTCTTTTCTCCGCTTTCTAGGGCAAATATCAGTGTTTTTTTGTTTGGGGCCGCCTCGTCTCTATTTAAACTCCCGTTGGGCAGAAACCCTAAGTCAAAATCGCCAAAACCTGACTTTCCCGCACAGACGCATGGGCCGCGCTTACACATGACCAGCCCGTACGTCAGGCCATATGAAAATTCTTGTCCTGAGTTGACGCACGGGCCATGCGTCCAGGCACGACCAGCCCGTGCATCCCTGCGAAAGCTGATTCCTCTTATCCTGCATACACACGGGTCGTGCCTTTGAGCATGGGCGGCCCGTGCGTGGCCTTATTTTGCCTGGTTTGTCCGATCTCTTCTCTATTTAGCTCCAAACTTTACGTATTCGCTCGGTTCTCGATGGTCCTTTATCGCAATGCTCCGATTTGTCACCAAAGTGCTATAAATATCGTTTAATTCCTACAAAACAAGCAAAACGTAATATCTTTTCCACTTTATAAGAATATGTCCCATTTTACTCAGTTAATGCATGCATATCAACATATTCTATCCACAATTATGCCCAAATTACAAGCAAAACTCATAGTTTTCAAACCCCCAAACTTAAATTGTTGACTGTCTCGGTCAACCCTTTATAAGCAAAACAAAACACAAATGGGAGGAATGAAAAGCAATCAAGAACAACACATCAAAGTTCATGTTGTTTATCCATAGGCGTCAAGCAATAAATCAACCAAGTCTCGAACACCTAACATAGAACACATGTCAATCAAAACCACGGCAAATGCTTCAAATCACGACTCTCACTGATCAAGTGTATGCTCTTCTCTCAAGTGTATACGGGATGTGTTTTCGCTCAAATCATATAAATGTTGAGGAATTACCATAAACTTGCAAATCGTCTCACATCTCCGCCACTAGAATGTATGCAATTCATGAATCAAAAAGGACTTTTCTTTTGGTTGTAATAAAGGCTCTTTGGTTAAGGTGGGGAAATATGGATAAAGTGACTCAAACTCGAGCATATAGACTGGTAAGCACATATTTCATTCAATCAATTATTATCATTTAAACCCAATATGCTACCCCATCACCTCTCGTTCTTATCAATTTTTCGTATTTCTTTTCTCATTTTTTTTTCTTTTATGGACTCCACTTTCATTCGCCACACATCACAAATCCCAACCTACAAGTTCATTCAAAGCAAACTCATTTATAAAGTCGATTTCTTTTTCTCTTTTTTTTTTTTTTTTTTTATTGGGGTAAGTTCAGGAATGGCCCTTTTTGAGGTATTAGTTTCAATTCTGGCCTTCCATATTAAAAGGAATCAATTATTCATTGAAGTTCCCATTATACCTTTATAACAAATAATGAAACATGATCAAATTCGTTCCAGATATCACAGAATATGAACACTCTCAATTTGTGTCACCTATTTCATTCGTGGCATTGTTACACCTACTTAGATCCAGTCTCTATTCAGAGGTTTTAAATGGATCATGTTAGGTTTCCAGCCGATAAACTTAACAGGGCATACTCTTAAAAGATTTCACAGTTCAATGTTATCAGTTCCAAACTAAGGTTTACAGGTGAAAATGGAAATAGTCCATTACGACCATATCAGGCCCAACATGCTTCCGTAAAATTAATAAATCCCTTAAAATCCATACATTCTTTAACCGAATTGAGATGGTTCGCAACACCACCAGTCGGAAAATTACTGCCCCCAGTTCTTTTAACAAACAACTCCTCATTGTTCAACTTCAACCCTCAGGGATGATGATTTGCAAGTTATTCGACTCCTTCAGCAACTGTTCAGCACAGCCTTGGTTCGTTTCCTACTCCAGGCGTATAAGTAATTCTTAAACGGGATGAATTAATTGAACATTATGAACACATGTTGAACAAAAAACCTTTATCTATTAAAAACTTAAAGAAAAACTTATTACATCAGTAATCTCCTTTTGGGAGGAGAAAACCTGTTTAGCCTCTCATATATGAGGCTTGCACTCCCTTACACATAAACTCAAAAATTAAAAAACTAAAAATTGAAGAACACTTTGAAAATTTAAACACACAACTATGTTTATAAAGAAAATTTTATTGTAGAAGACTAAGGGATGTTGATCGATGCCTTTAGCCTTCTAAAAATTCTTGTTTATATAGAGGTAAGTGATGCCTCTATTTCTTGGATTCTATCTCCCACTTGCTGAGAGTAGTGGATGCTTTATCATCTTCACATGGCTTGGGACCCATCTTGTCTGGTATCCAATGCATTCTAATAAGGCTCCAAAGCCTGCTGACCTTTCTTTTTCCGTCTTTTAGTTAGAGGGAATCTTATGACATCATTGATTACGTCTTTTGCTTGAATTATTAGCATCTTGATTAGTTGGATGCCAATTACTGGATCTGACCCACCTTTTGTCTCTTTGCTGAGTGGATTGTTCTTGAGTCACATGCCTCCACTAACTTTGTCAGGGAATATACCCTTTTGGTGATCCCCGAAACTTTGGATGCTTTTGTAACTTGTCTTCTCCATCGCTGGGTCTTTTCCGATCGACCTTTGGCCGAAATCCTTTGCTAAATTCTGGTTCCTTCTGGTTTGGACACTCGGGGCAGACCTAATTTTCCCAATGGCCAATATGAGCCATATTACAATATTTTTGGCGAGTTTCTTTACTCCCCGGCAGCTTGTTTTCCCACAGAAGATTTCTCTTTTTCTAGAGCAGGTCTTCTGCAAATCTTGTAGTTTTTCCTGTCATGGTATTTAACAGGAATGATCCGTTTACTGAATTCTGGTAGAATTTAAATGGAAACTTGACTTTGTCCATCTCCGTGAGACAGACCCATAATCCTCATTCTCTTCTCGTAGTAATCTGATCTTCTGTGCAGGTCATGGCTAATTGAACTACTTCTGAATTTGCCTCTTTGATATTTTTGAAAGCTCTTTATTCTGGTCGGCGAAGCCTAATGTAATGAAAGGCTTCATGACCGCCTTTTTTGATAGGTTCTAGAGCTGCACTTATGAAATACAGTTCCAAGGTATCCCCTCGTTTCCAGCTATCATTATTTGACCAGCACTCGTAAACAGCTTCCTAGATCCATTTTGGCAATTGCTTGATCTCCGGGAAGGATGGTGAAGTTGTATAGATCGAGGCTAAAGCCCCAAACTCATGTTTGATACATGTTTTTATCTTAATTTTTATGATTTTATTTTTACACCAAAACAATGTTTTAAATTGTTGTCAAAATACTCCTAAATGATTTAAAATGTTTTTACTATTTATTCGGAGTATTTCTTCAAGTTTTATTTTAGATAAAATTGGACAACACTTTTAATGATTTTATGTTAATATGTTTTTACATCAAAACAAGGTTCCTAAAAATGTTGTCTAAATACTCCCGGTCGGTTTAAAATATTTTACTAAATTTTTGGAGTATTTCGTGAGGTTTATTTTCGACAAAAATTGGACAACATTTTTGTCTCGAGGTCAACCGGTCGCCATATAGGGCAATCCATACCTGAAGATGATTTTTGGAACAAAAAATGAGACGGAAGGAAAAATCACCAGGTCGAACGGTCGCCCTTGGCGTCGACCGGTCGCCCAGGGTGCGACCGGTACCTAGAGACTTGGTTTTTGAAACAGAACTTCGTTTCCTTAAAATGCATTGAGGGGGACCGGCTGAGATGGGGGACGACCGGTCGAAGCCTACGTTGACCGATAGCCCCATGTATTTGTGCTATGTCTCTTGTTTTATTTCTATCAGTGCGCGACCGGTCGCCCTCAAGTTTGACAGCAAAATTCTAACCGTTGTGCAGCAGATAACTTTTCCTTAAATTGTGGGATTGATTTCTAACAGCTATAATCTTGATTTTAATTGCAATTGTTTTGTAGATATCAGATTCTAAGAGGAGCCTATCAATGATCAATCATCTCCTATAAATAGAGGAAGATTTGAAGCACAAAAATAAGAGAGAATACTACAACACAACAAGATACACTCAAGCAAACATATTTGTTCTTCATTGTTATTATTCTTGTTGTAATAGCCTAAGGTCTTTCACTTTCACATCTTGAGGTCTAGGCTTATTTCTTGATTACACTTGCACTCAAATTGTATTATTCATTATCGAGTTGTAATCTTGAATTTGGGTTATCATTCAACACAAGATATCCTTGTGAGTGTTCTTGTGGTAAGAACACACTTAGATGATCTAGGTGATAGGTGCAAGAAGATTGTGGTGATCTTCCTATTGAGGTGTTGAAGAATTTGGTATTCTTCAAGGTTGAAGATTGTGTTAATCTTCACAAGGTGTCGTTGGAGATTGTGGTAATCTTCAAGAGAGATTGTGGTAATCTCAAAGGTGGTGTTGTAGAAGAGTGTGGTGCTCTTCAAGGTGATGTTGTAAGGTGTTGTATTAATTGTGGTAATTAATAAATGTTTTTTTTCATTTTGAAATCCATCCCGGATATACTGGGGTGGTAGAGAATTAGGCCCTAGGTGGGTTGAACCTCTATAAATCGACGCGTGTTGTTTACTTCCCGTACCTTTATTATTGTCTTGGCTTGATTTGTTCGAAAAAGAGGGCGAAATCGAAAAGATGGAGATAATCTATTCACCCCATCTCTAGATTATCGTAGCCGCTTGGACTTACAACTCATACCACCGTTTCACTTCTTGTGGGTTGGAATTTGGAAGCATCCATACCCTTGGATATTTTCCAGATATATCTATCTTTGTTCTTTCTGGAGATATCTCTTGCCTTGCGATGAGTTTCTCCCAATTCGCCTGGTATTCCTGCCAAGAAGAAGAAACTTTAATCTCGTTAGTATCAATCTTAGAATTGCCCATCATAGGCCTAAGATTGATCTCTTCGTCCTTTACCCTGGACGTGCTAGGTTGATGTGATAACTCGGGGTTTGACTCCGGAGTATCATTTATTCCTTGGGCCAACATTTCTGCCAGCTTAAGACTTGTGCTAGAGGTACTTGAATCCTCTGCTATATGTTAGGGAGCCCTATGCTCTAAACACTTTGTTTGCTTATTAGCGGCCCAGAGGAGTGGCCCCTAAAATGGCATTCTCAACTGCGAATGAGACCGAACACATGCTCGTATTCAATTGGTTACTTTGTCCCGATCATTCCTTTGTAATTTCCCAGCCAAATCAGCATTGATGACCAGGGTATTGAATTCTCGGAGAAACATTTCAAGCTGGTCTCCAATATGTCTTGAGGCTGTGAGGATGGAATCAGCTTCAATTCCCTCCATCTCTTGTTAGAAAATCTGCAAGAATATTTTCATGAGATTTTATAATGACAATATCATAATCAAAATATTGACATTCAACTTGCCATCTAAGTAATCGAGTCTTTTCTGGTTTTGATTCAATTTAGTTTTTCGAAAAGCCTTGACACTTAAATTATCAATTTTTAAAGTAAAATTTTTAGCCAGTAAAAATAAAGGACATTTTTTGAAAGCCTTTCTGACTGCAAAGAATTCTTTCTCATTTATATGCCATCGATGTGATTCACTGTCTGTAAAACGACAGCTGCAGTATCTGCATGACACTTCTCCATTTGGTGTGGCTTTAGTAAGAATTGTTGCCCAACAATAGTCACTGGCATCTGTGTATAGAACTAGTTCATCTTCGTCTTGTGGAATTACACGTTTTGGAAGCTTTTTTCAAACTTCTTTAAGCTGCTCAATTCCTTCGTGATGTTCATCTTCCCATTTGAATATGACATCTTTTTTGAGCAATGGCCTAAACACCTTTCTGTAATGTGCTAAATTGTTTATAAACATTCCAGCAAAATTAACAACTCTGAGAAAAATCTGAAGTTGTTTCTTGTCTTTCAGCGTATCTGGAAATCCTTGCATCTTTTATATAATATGGCTTTGTAGGATGATTCCAGATTCATTTATTTAAATTCCAAGGAATTCAGTCTATCTTGTAGCAATTACTACCTTCTTTTCTGAAAGCACTAATCCTTCTTTGTGGCAAACATCTGAAAATATTTCCAAGTGTTTGAGATGTTCTTTCATGTTTTTCGATACAATAAGGATGTCATCAATATACACGAACATGAAACTGAAATCATCTTTGAAGATATTATCCATCTTCCTTTGATGTATCTGGGATGCGTTAGCCAATCCCATAGGCATTACGTTCCAAATATAATGTCCTTGTGGTGTGGAGAAAGCGTGAACTTCTTACTTTCTTCCTCCATTTAATCTGGTAAAATCCAGACTTGTAATCGAACTTTGAGAATATCTTGGAGCATTTGATATAGTTAACCAGTTGTTCTCTGCTTGGGATATAGTATCCATCGAACTCCAAAATATTATTAATCCCTTTGTAATTAATAATTAGTCTGGGCTTTCCTCTTTAAATTTCTCCATGGTTTCTGACTAAGAATCCTGGACTGTTGTATGGAGAAACTCCTGGTGAAATCAACTTAAGGTCAAGATGTTCCTTAAGTATCTTCTGCATATCCTTACGATCCTCCCGATTCACAGGATTGGTTTGAATCACACGAACTCATAGTCTTTTCATGGTTTAACTTTTAAGGAAGCTTTGAGCTCGTTCTTATCCCACCATGCCAAAGGATTTTCAATATAATTCATTTGGATCTTCTTCTTGATATCCTCGAGTGATATATGTTCTTCTATGGTGATGTTACTCTGTGGATTCTCCATTAAGCTCATCATCAATTCTGCAATAGCCTCTGGAGGTACTCGTTCTTCTCTTTGTACTCTGAATAAATAAAAGTTATTATCCCATATTTTCTTATCCTTATAGTTTGAATCAAATTGTCTATATGATAATAATGCTTCACCAAATTTCCTTCGATCCGCCATCTTTAGATTCTGAAGTTTGGCTTCATCACCACGCTTGCTGTGAAAATTAATAGGCATTGTTCTGTAAAATGCTTCCCGCGGTCTCTGAACAATAATCTTATGATCACATAATGGTGTGAAAATAAGTCTTCTTGTCTCATTCTCCTGTGTGAATTGCTTAAATGTTTGTAGGAAATTGTTTTCTAGCAAAACATCTGCTCTTGTATCATGAAAATAGATTGGTGGCGTCTTCACTTTGTACCATGGGGTATCGCCTGCGCCTCCAATCACTATTTCTGATTGTTTAATTCCTCTGTTAAGAATAAGAATTCTTTTAGAGAAATCTCTTTCTGCAATAGCTGGTAAATCCTCTCCAATTTCTTTAGGAAAAACATACTTTGCAGTACATATTCCGGTGCCTGAATCAATATAGGCGGTGAAATACTCGACCTTGTATTCAGCATATAATATTCCGATAGAAATGTATATGGAGAATGGACTAGTGGTCATCTGATTCTGTATCTTTTATTTGCCACTGTGAACTCCATTCCATCTTGTAATCTCTCCCAAGGTTTATGATCCTCAAGAAATTCAATACCTAGTATTAATTGCTCTGGGATTTTCCCTGCTACTCCTGTAATAGTCAGCTCAATTTCTCCTATCTTTAGGCTTCCTTGATACCTTCCAACTATGGGTTGTTGGAGATAATATAGAATATCACAAGGAAAAATATTATCCTTTTGAGTGATGTCAAATATTACTTCAACTTCTCTCCATCCTTCTGGGCATTTTAGCTCTCCTTGTGTTTTGAAAACATCTGGAATACGCTGAACTGTACTCGGTATTTTTTCTTCCCAACGACTGCTACTTATCATTCTGTCTTGTTGGAAAGACATCCTCCTTGGCTCAACTCTAAACTTCGACTTTTGTTGAAGACTGGTTGATCTTGAATTTGCATGTTATAGTTGGAGACTCAATGATTTCTGGTAGAACCACCCTGAAAAAGTCCTCAAAGATTCTTGGGACTTCAATAAATTCCTTTCTCAAGAATACCTCTAAATGATGTGTATTTGATCGAGCATAGGAAATCTTGTATGTGATCGAGTAAGGTCTATTCCATTCTTTCATCAAATTGACTTTTTTGAAATCTTGATGAAGGGTTAGGACTCTGTTGAAATCCCGATTCTCCCAAATTGTATGCAATTCTAGGATATACATTAAATGCCAAATTTTCCTACATACAAATTTCCCTCTGAATCGCGCAAGGCATGAATCCTTGAGGTTTGAGATTCGCTTGTCAAAAATAGCAAGATTGAGTGGCGAGTCTATTCCTTCTTTGAATGTTGCTTTAATAATGACTCTTATGGCTCCTATTTGAATCCATGAGAGTGTATTTGCAACTTTTCTTTTAACTCTGCTTTTGATCTCCTGGATTTCTCTGTAAGGGACCGACTGCATCTCGATCAGGTTACCAGTAAACTCCATCGGAATGGCAAATTCTTCGGTTGTTACCCTATGGATAATTTGGTGTTTTCTATTACGAAACCCAATCTTATCCAATGCCTTTTCCATCGCTCCAATTGTAAAACCATCATGAATTTGAAGATTTGGATCTTCCTTCATAATTCTCATAAGAGTTTTATGAGAAACTGTAGTGTGAGAGAGGAATCCCGACATATCCTCTCTAAACGTCTGCTGAATAATTTCTTATTCACTCTGATTCTGAACTGGATTCACTTCCATAATAGATCTCTTCTTAATAGATGCTTTCATTTGAGGGTATATCCTCAAATTGATACACATGTATTAGATCCCGATAGTAGACAGCTTCTTCGATTTCTGGTGTAGCTTCGAACTGTCTGACTCCTCGTTTTTTATTGTCTGGGCAATCAGTTGAGATATGCCCTCTTGCTCCGCATGTCCAACAATTACAATCTTCGAAACTTTCATTAGCTCTAGTATGAGCTCGCCTGAAAGTTCTTCTCCCTGGGGTTCTACTGGTACTTGCTTGATTTGAACCTGATTATGAGGCACTACCTCTGCTTGGTGCTGGTATTTGCCCTGATTTATAACTTCGGTCTTTTTGTTTTGACCAGAACCTTCTAGGTCTCCATGACGACCTACTTCTTATGTTGTTGTTTCCTCGGCGGTACGGATGGCTTCTCTCCTTCTTCTTCTTATGCCGCCGTGGTTGACCTCCCACAACTGTTGGGATATCATCGTCTACGCAACATAGAGGAACTGCTTTGTTAATTCCTCGTAATCTCTTGTAATTCCTGTATAGTGCTGACTGATAGCACCATTCAGATAACTTGGCCTTTAAGAAAGATATTCTTCTGGCCACTGTATCTAAATCAATAGCACTCTTGTATTCCCTAATAAGCATTTCTCTCCAGGGACTCGGAATGTTTGCAAAGAATAGCTGCGAATCTCTTTGTCTCCTACCTTGGACTTCCACCGGTACTCGGTAAACAACTTGATATATTCGTCAATATGACAAATATGAAGTAACTCGAGATAGTAGAGGGCTTGTTTATATCTTTTTGTTTTTTCCTCTTCTAAACCATCAATATAACCCGTGCCGATAAAATGGATTTTAAATAATTTGGCCATATTATCGATAATTCCTTTCATTGATTCTCCAGCTGTGATCGGGCTCTTCATAGTTGCTTCGGCCATATTCCATGCAATCTTTATAGATCCTTCAAGACTCATCTCAATAAGTGAGATGAATCCTTCATTAGTAAGATCGAGGGTACCTGCTGCAATCCTCATAGTTGCTGCCCATTCATCAATAAAGACTTCTCGATCTTTAAAATCTAGGATATCCAGATTTAGCATCAATCCATATGGATGTATAGGATCGAGATGCGATTTTCCATAAGGCGTATGATATAAATTTGGCCTTTTGGATTGTCGAGTTCCTATAATAGGATCTCTCCTTGTAGTAAAATCTCCGACGTGGGGCATGTTTTCCTCCGGGTATTCAGGATTTGAGCCTGAACTTTCTGCTACGTTGGGATTTACTAGTGGTGGTGGAGTTGGTATTCCCTGTTGATTAGTTGTGACCAAAGCTAATCCATCTCATGAGTTCATCTTTAGATCTACGATTCCTAATCCTGCGAAGGATTCTGCAAGGTCATGTAGATCTTTAAGATTTATCTTCTCCATATCCATCACTTTTAATTTGTGACGGATTTTCCTTTGATGATAGCGATAAGCTTTTCATCATCTGTCATTTTTCGTATAACTTCGGTTGGTTTCCCTGTTTGGTGTAAATAGGGTACTGTTCCGAAATCAATACGTTTCTTTCCTCCATATGAACTTGGTGTGTCCTCCAGTTGTTTAACTCGTTTCTGAATGTCATGAAGGATTTCAAGAGTTTCCTTCTGATACTTCACCATCGTCTCCATCTGGTTCTGGATCTGATGAACTTGTGTTGGTAGATGAATATGGCGGTTGCCATAATTCTACACCGTCTTTTGGACTTCTCTAAGATCTTCTGAGAACTTAGATTTGTCTAGAAATATCTCGTTCCACTCCGGTACTCCATCAGGAATTATTATTCTGAGGGCATTTTCATGGACTACTTCTTGGCGATTCATCAGATCGAGATATAATATCTGGTTTACTGTAAAGAAACTCATATAATATGACATTTGTCTTTCGCAATGTCTCAAGGTTTCCCTATCGGCTCATGCACGCTCTTTTTCATCATATTGGTTTTTCCAATATGCTATCTTGTCTTGGTGATCTTGTGCATACATCGTCAAAATTTGACAATATGTCCTGTAAGGTGTACATCTTAAACAATTGTCCATATCCATATTCTCAAAGAAATTCTCCTCACCAATTGTTAATTACATAAATATAATAAATTTAACTAAAAGTTCTAAATAAACCTAGGCTCTGATACCATTTTTACGGCCCTTAAAACCTTTAAAAACCATTAGTTTGCCTTCAACATGGCTAGAAATGATCTTTTTGAATAAGTAAGGCTAGTTTTGAAAATGAAACTTAAAAATAGGTCATCCATGACCATTTCCCTCTTTTATTACCATCAACCAACACTTGCACAATTATCTACATTCTTCACATCATCCCATTCAACCTTATTCAATCACCTTACTCAATCCTATACGCTCAAGTCTAGGGTAACGGATATATCAAGTTAAGGCTTGAAATGTGGCTATCAAAAAAAATTAGGCAACACGCTCAAATTGGCTAACTAGGAAATTCAATGTCATTAGGTAGGCAAAAGGGCATGAAAGGCTTAACAAAACAAATGGCCTTAAATCATTTCACAAATCGCGTACAACATGTGGCTTTGACAAAGATACCTAAGCAAGTTCTAGAATAAAAATCATCATGAATGACACACTCAAATCAAAAAACAAGACTGCATAATATGAAAGCAGTAAAGGCTCAAAGCTCATAGGCTTGCAAATTCGTAATTCAAAGCATAACATCCATTTTCTCAATATCTACATGCTGCATATCATCTATCCTCATCCTAATTCAAAACAACACAAAATTTTTCAAACATCTCCCAAAGTCGCAACATACACCACAAAAACGGTCTCCTCACTCCCTAAAAACCTACTAAAGCAATAAACGTGCTAAAATTGTAAACATGCATATAATGCAATGCAACCTACATGATCTAAATGCAACTATATGAATGCAAATTTTGTTTTATTATATATAAAATAAAACAGGAAAATCCTAACTTAGTAAAGGGAAAAACGAAAAAAATACAACAAACCATTGGGTTGCCTCCCAACAAGCGCTAAATTTAACGTCTATAGCTTAATGCCTATATTTCTCGATTATAGATCCCGCGAGGTGATGTATGCCACCTCTTCATGCATTTCTCCTTGACATTCTAACTCACATAAATTCGAGCCTCCTTTGAATGCCTCTAGTGAAGATGTCACACGTCGGACAAATGCCATATTCTTCTAGTTTGCATCGTGCGAGCGGCAGTACACGCGTGCTTCTGAGCTGCTGTCTCTCTTCGTGTTCTTCGCTTTCTCACTTTTCAGTACTTCATGCACATGATCTAAAGTACACACACAATCACTCGAGTTAAAATTATTAACACATGAATCAACGACTCATAAAGATTTACAGCTCTCTATTTTATCATGATTTTTCACAGCCTTATAGATGAAGAATAACACTTGCTCATCATTAACTCGTAATGTGAGCTATCCCTTTTACACATCTATAAAGGCTTTTGCAGTGGATAGGAATAGACGCCCAAGTATCAGAGGGACGTCACGATCTTCCTCCATGTCAAGCACCAATAAATCCACGGGGAATATAAATTTTTCTACTTTCACGAGCACATCATCTACGATTCCCTTAGGATATGTGAGTGGTCTATCCACAAGCTGCAAGGTGATCGTGGACGGCTTCACCTCTCCCAATCCAAGTTTCCTAAAAATGGACAAGGGCATTAAATTAATACTTGCTCCTAGATCACAAAGTGTTTTATTAAAGAAAACAACACCGATTGTGCAAGGGATAGCGAAACTCCCCATATCTTTAAGTTTATGTGGTAATTTTCTCTGAATGATTGCGCTGCAATCCTCAGTCAAGTTAACTGTCTCGAACTCTGCCAACTTTTTCTTCTTGGATATCACTTCCTTCAAAAACTTCGCATAGTTGGGCATCTGCTCCAATGCGTCTACAAAATGAATGTTAATAAGCAGTTTCTTAAAAATATCCTGAAGTTTAGCAAATTAATTGGGCATCTATTTTTTTCTTTTGAAAACGTTGAGAGAAATGGAGTGATGTAGAAAGTTTTGAAATATCAGAGTTAAAGAAAGATTTAAGCTTCTCAGCCCCTTTTTGTTTATCCTTTTGGCCCTTGTTTCCATCATCGACCTCAACATCGCCCATTGCTACAGTAATGTTCATCTCCAGGGGTCGAATCCCACTGTTCGGCATTACGCATGACTGGCCCGTGCTCAGACGCACGGGTCGTGCGTATCACATGTTGTTCCTAATCTACTTCGGCACCACCCGTGCGTCGATGCACGAGTCGTGCGTGGTTCTAATTTTTCATTATTTTCCGGAATTTTTGGCCCCTCGTACTCCGACCCACTTGATTAGTATGAGTTTGCACGTATTTTGGGGCTTATTTGTAGGTATAATTGATTGATAAACATGCATTAACTCACTAATATGGGCTATTTTCAATATTTATGGAAAAGACGTTACATTTTGCTCATTTTGCAGGAATTTGACGATATTTAGAGTATTTTTGTGGCAAATATGAGCATTGCGATGTAGAACCACCAAGAATTGACAGCATGCACCGAATTGGAAACTAAATCGAAGAAGTTATATGTTAATTTCCATGGTTTCGAGTCATTTGAGTGGTCAAATCCATATTGTGGGTCAACTATATTGAGACTAGTGTCATAATAATGAGTCATGTGTCAAAAGAAGCGTGGATGATCAAACAACGAGGGGATTGATCTCAAGAAACGTCTAAACGTGTCTAGAATTTCCAGAACTGGCAGGGTTTAGTATTTTGACCATAACTCGCTCTACAAAATTGATATTGAGTTGATTCAAGTGGCTATGAAAAGATAAGATATAGGGCTACAACTCTTATGAGGACCCCATAAGAAAATTCAGAAGTTTGAGATGTGCACGACCCGTGCGTGGGACGCATGACTCATGTATGCCTGAAGACTTTCAGCATTTCTTACGGCATCACGCACGACCAGGAAGTTTGTGAGGCACACGACCCATGCGTGGTTGGTGAAAATTGATTTCTTATGGCCTGGAGCATGACCAGGTTGTGCGTGGGGCACACGACCCGTGTGTCCAGGGGCGGAACCAGGATTCGACTATGGGGGGGCCAATAATTGGAAGATCAAATATTTTTTATATAATAATAAAATTCAAAATATATTATATTAGAATCAAAAAAATGTTAATACTCACCAACTATTAAAATTTAGAGTGTCTCTCTTGCATATCACAAAAATCATCTATAAGTGAGTCTATACTAAAATTTTGTGCAATTTCCTTTTCAATATATACTAGCAAACAGTCTGTAAGAAACTCATCTTCCATCTTGTTTCGAAGTGTGGTCTTGACTATATTCATAGCAGAAAACGATCGCTCTGTAGTAGCTGTAGACACTGGAAGGGTGAGAATAAGAGTTATCACTCTAAACACAAGAGGGTAGATTTCTGATTTTCTAGTTATGACTAACCACTAGCATAAATCAGAAATTGTTGTCAATGTCTCAAAATCAGGAAGTTGCCGCACATGATCAAAATGCTCAAATTGCATTCTTAATTGTAGCATCTCATGTTTTGCAAAGACTTTTTGGTAAAACTTTTTGACCAACTTGCAAATGTCATCAATGTTGAATGATATCAATGCATCTCTTTGGGATCTAGTGTCGAGCTAAATATAATCAACTCCACTGTGTTATCACTGAATTTGCTACTCAATACTTGCAATTGAGAATCTATCACTGCATTGAATATATCAACTCTATAATGATGTCCGATTGTAATTACATCTTGCTGATGACGTGCCCTTCCTCTTCTTGCAAGATATTGATCATCAAAATCTGGCACATGTATATTAACTGCTTCACAAAATGATGTCATGTTTGCAATTAATTCATCCCATCCATCGTCTCTCAAATTATAAATGAGCAACTTCGTAGATGACACAAGATGCATTGCTTTCAAAATATCTTGAGATTGAAGTTGCAAAGCTTGACATAGCATATTAGGAATCTCCAAGATTTTTCTCATAAGATGCAAAATAAAAACAAATTCAAATAAAGTTAGCACCTCATAAGTTGCATCTGCATCTCCACGTTGAGCATACGTAGTTCCATCCTCAATAATATTCAACAAAACTTCACATGTTGCACTAAACATCTTTATCAAGCTGGATATAGATTTCAAATGAGAACTCCAACGGGTATCACCTGCCCTTTGTAACGAACCAATTTGATTAAGCCCTTTCCCACTTTCTAGTTCATTAATGCTAATGCAAATGAGCAATATTCATTACGCTTACAATGAGCAACTTTTAAGATAAAATCATTATCCATCTCCCTAAGTTTTCTCATTCTTTGAGGATTGAATCATTCATGATAAAATCGAACATGATATTATCCATCTCCCTAAGTTTTCTCATTCTTTGTAGTTCAATCTTTCATTTTAGCTTCTTATGAACATGAACAATTTGTCTATGAGTTGTTTATTTGTAATGAGTAGCCAAACATCTTGTGATTTCTGGGTTTTGGAAGTAGATTAATTGAACTCTTATTAAATGTTTTAATCTTATCATTTGTTGTTAGTTTTGATATATTGATTCATAATAAATATGAGCTTCAATTTTGATTCTTGTACTTTATGATTTAGCTGTTTGATATATTGTTTTATCATTTTGATTCTTGTCTATGATTTAGCATGTTTGATATATTGATTCATAATTCGAGATATGAGCTTCAATATTTGATTCTTGGGTACTTTGGCCAATGATTTAGCATGTTTGATATATTGATTCATAATTCGAGAGATGAGCTTCAATATTTGATCTTGAGTACTTGACATGAATATTTGCATGAATCGGGAGGTTTGTAGATATTTGTGAGGACATTTGATCTTTGATGCTTTTGGGAGTTGTGTATCTATTGTTGAGTAGAGATGCTAGCATAGATATTTCAATCTACGTTTTATATACATCTCGAGATGAGGGATAAAACATATGTGTGATCGTCTTATAGGTATAGTGATAATAACTTTGGCTTGGATTAATTTGGATAACAAGAGGGATATTAATTGAAACCATAACCCGAGAATTCATTTCTTTCTCTTGATAATTCCATTAATTTTAGTATCTTGTATTTTTGTGGTTATTTCTATCTCAACCTCCACAACAACAATCAAATTTCGATCATCAAAATAAAAGTAAAACTATCTTGGTTCAATACTTAGCGCACTAATTTATTAGTCTCTGTGGATACGACCTTGCTTACCCTATTTCTATAAACTACACCGTACACTTGCGGTGATGCTAAAAATAAGGCGAACAAGTTTTTGGCACCGTTGCCGGGGACTAATACAATTTTTGGTGCTAATATTGCGATAGATACAATTATTTTAATTTAGACATTTATATTTTATTTCATTTTTCTTTTGTAAATTCTACTTCTGCAATGTTTGATTTATTTCTTTGAGTTGGTGCAGGTAGTACACAAACACTCGCTCGGATGGATAAAGTCAATTACTTCAATAACTGGAATTCTTACAGTTATTGGAATAATCCTACTCCTACATGCTATTATCCAGATTGGGGGAATCACGAAGATTTTTTATATGCTAACACGGGGAATGTGATTCAACCGCCATCAAGCTTCAATGTAACCAATGGATTTACTAATGCGGATGGTAAACCTTCTTTAGAAGAAGCCCTCTCCTTGTTAATGAGTCAAACAAGTTTGTTCATGAGCGATACGAGGAACCGCTTTACACGTGATGAAGCAAATAAGGACAAGTTAGAGTTACAACTGAAACTATTGACCAATTGTTCGCCTTATTTTTAGCTTCACCGCAAGTGTACGGTGTAGTTTATAGAATAGGGTAAGCAAGGTCGTATCCACAGAGACTAATAAATTAATGTGCTAAGTATTGAACTAAGATAGTCTTATTTTTATTTAGACGATCGTAATTGGATGATTGTTGTGGAGGTAAAGACAAGAATAACCACAAAAACACAAGATGAAAAATAATGGAATTATCAAGAAAATAAAACGGATTCCCGGGTTATGGTTTCGATTAATATTACTCTTGTTGTCCGATTTAATCAAAGCAAAGTTATTATCAATATACCTATAAGATGATCACCACGATATTTTATCCTCCTCTCGAGATGCATATAAAATGTAGATTGAAATATCTTTGCTAGCATCTACTCAACAATAGATATACAACTCCCAAAAGCACCAAAGATCAAATATCCTCACAAACATCTACAAACCTCTCGATTCATGCAAATATTCATGTCAAGTACTCAAGATCTATATTGAAACTCATCTCTCGAATTATGAATCAATATATCAAACAAGTTAAATCATTGATCAAGTGATAAAACAAGAATAAGCTCAAAGTACTCAAATAGGCTCCACGACAATAACTTCAACTAAGATTAAAACATTCAATAAGAGTTCAATTAATCTACTTCAAAACCCGGAAATCAAAGATGTTTAGCTACCCATTACAAATAAACAACTCATAGACAAATTGTTCATATTCATAAGAAGCTAAAATGAAAGATTAAAGCACAAAGAATGAGAAAACTTAGGAAATGGATAATCTCTCGATTAATCTTCAATCCTCAAGCTCCGATTCAACCCGATTCTTCCCTTGATTCTTCCTTGATGAAATTGATGTGTTTCTTGTGTTCTTGGGTGTATTCCCATTTCCTCCCATGTGCGCCCCAAGAAGTGGTATTTATACCCTTTTTGAAGTCTAGGTCAATTTCTTGTCATTTTTGGAGTTTTTAAAAAACACGCACGGTCGTGCGCCACGGGCGGGTTACCCGTGCGCCCATTCTGTAGAAAAATCCAGTCTCTGAGAGGGCGCACGGTCGTGCGCCCATGCATGGGTTACCCGTGCGCCATCCTGTAGAAATAATCCGATCTGGGGCGCACGTCGTGCATGCGCCACCTAAACGTCCGAATTTTCTTGCGGGGTCTTCATAAGATTGTAGCCCTCTCTCTTAGCTTTCTATAGCCACTTGAATCACCTCAATATCATTTTTGTAGAGAGAGTTATGGCCAAAATACTAAACCCCGCCAAATTGGAAATTCCATACGCGTTTGGATGTTCCTTGAGATAAATCTCCTTGTTGTTTGATCATCCATGCTTCTTTTGACACACGACTCATCACTATGACTCTAGACTCCATCTAGTTGGCTTCCAATTGGGTGTAATCGCTCGATTCTGGATGATTCTAGGTAGCAATGCTCGTATTTGTCACAAAATCACTCCAAATATCGTTAAATTCCTACAAAACAAGCAAGCGTAATATCTTTTTCCACAAAGAGCGAATATATACCATTTCATACAAGTTATTGCATGTTTAATCACCATTTTAGTCATATTTATACCTCAAAATACATGCAAAACTCACACCTATCACCAATACAATGAGCTCACAAATGAAAAATATTGAGACTCAATTTGGCATATTAGCTAAGATCGTTGGTAGACAACAACAAAAGAGCCAGTTTCCAAGCACCACCGAAGTCAACTCAAAGGAACAATGTAGTGCCATTCTTCTAAGGAATGGTACCGAAAACGAAGGGCCGGAAGTTCTGGAAAAGCAAGAAACTTTGGAACCACGCACGGATTGTGTCTATGCATGGTCGGACAGTGCGTGGTGCCGAAAAGTAGCAAAAATAGAACAAGGAACACACGACCCATGGGTGTACACCCGAGCAGCTTGTGCGTAATATCATAAGAAAGCTATTCCAAAATGAGACGAGCCTTGGTCATACGTACGCACATGGTCAGCTCGTGCATAAACCGGATCAGTATCCTCTGACACCAGGGCTTAAACTATTACTTGGAAACCCCAAGTATGCTGTATTAGGTGCAAGCAAGGCAAATATGGCACTTGACCATGACCCAAAGCAGCTAATATATGCATTCAAGGGACGCACCAATTCATACGTCGAGTTATAGACATTAAATCTAGCGCTTGTTGGGAGGCAACCCAATGGTAACTTCACACTTTTCTTTATTGAAATTTTATCTTTCCATATGTGCGATATAATTCCATTCAAGTTTGGGGGAGAGATAGTTATTTTGATATGAAGGGTGCGGATAGATTATTATTAATTTTTTTTTTTTTTTTTTTTTTTGTGTGTTCATATAGTTGCATGTAGAACATTTTAGGTTGCATTTGCATTTGAAGCACATTTATTGTTTTAGCACGTTTATTGCTTTCATAGGTTTTAGAGAGTGAGTTGACCGTGTGATGCGACTCATGCTATATTTTGAAACATTTGTATTGTTATGATTAGGTGTTAAGTGTGAGTCGTTTGAGCCTTGATTAGATAACATTGAGCATGTTGATATGGAGAATATGGTTTAATGCTTTGAATTACGTATTTACAAGCCTGTGAGCTTTTCAGCCTTTACTGCTTTCATCATATGCAGTCTTGTTTGAAACTTGAGTGTATCATTCATGTTGTTAGAATTCTATAACTTGCTCTGGTATCTCTGTCAAAGTCACATGTTGTATGCGAATTATGAAAATGATTAAAGGCCATCTTTGTTAGCCTTTCAAGCCTTTTGCTTACCTAATGATGTTGAAATTTCTAGTTAACCAACTTGAGCCTATTGCCTAATTTTTTTGATAGCCACAATTCAAGCCTTACCTTGATATATATGTTTCCCTACACTTGAGCGTATAAAATTTGAGTAAAGGGATTGAATAAGGGTAAATGGGTGAAATTATATTTTAGAAGATGGTGTGAGAATTGGTTGATGGGAACAAAAGGGGAAGAAAAGTAGAAGAAAAGAAATGTTGAAAACTCATAAAAGAGTAAAAAAATCGACTTTATGATGTGAGTTTTCTTTGAATGAACTTGGGGGCTAAGGAATGTAATGAGAGGTGAAAGAATTGTTGAGTTTTACAAAAGATAAACGTGAAAGAGATAAGAAGAGTTGATAAAAATGAGAGATGATTTGAGTAGCATATTGAGCTTTAATGTAGATGAATTATATGCTCACCGGTCTATACGCTCGAGTTTGAGTCACTTTATCCATATTTTCCTACCCTAACAAAAGAGCCTTCATTACAACCAAATGATAAAGTCCTTTTTGATTCACAATTGCATACATTCTAGTAGCGGAGATATGAGACGATTTGCAAGCCTATGGTAATTCTGCAACATTGAAATGAATTGAGTGTAAACACGTCCTATATTCATTCGAAATGAGAGTATACACTTGATCTTTGAGAAGAGTGATTCAAATCATTTACCATGATTTCTTTGATGTGTGCTCTATGTTAGATGTTTGATGCTTATTTGATTCATTGCTTGATACTTATGATGAACAATACGAATTTTATGGAGTTGTTTTTCTTTAATGCTTTTCATTCCTCCCAATTGTGTTTTGTTTTGTTTTAAAGCATTGACCGGGACGGTCAACAGTTCAAGTTTGGGGGTTTGATTAGTGTGAGTTTTGCACGTATTTTGGGGCTTATTTGTAGGTATAATTGATTGATAAACATCCATTAACTCACTAATATGGGCTATTTTCACTATTTATGGAAAAGTATTACTCTTTGCTCATTTTGCAGGAATTTGACGATATTTAGAGTATTTCTGTGGCAAATATGAGCATTGCAATGTAGAACCACCAAGAATTGATAGCATGCACCGAATTGGAAGCCAAATCGAGAAAAAGTTATGTGTTAATTTCCATGGTTTCGAGTCATTTGAGTGGTCAAATCCATATTGTGGGTCAACTATATTGAGCCTAGAGTTATAATAAAGAGTCATGTGTCAAAAGAAGCATGGATAATCAAACAACAAGGGGAATTGATCTCAAGAAACGTCCAAATGCGTTTGGAATTTCCAGCACTGGCAGGGTTTAGTATTTTGACCATAAGTCACTCTACAAAATTGATATTGAGCTGATTCAAGTGGATATTGAAAGATAAGAGATAGGGCGCCAACTCTTATGAATACCCCATAAGCAAATTCGGAAGTTTGTGAGGCGCACGACCCGTGCGTGAGATGCACGACCCATGCGTGCCTGAAAACTTTCAGCATTTCTTACGGCATCACGCACGACCAGGAAGTTTGTGAGGTGCACGACATGTGCGTGGTTGTTGAAAATTGATTTATTATGGCCTGGATCATGACCAGGTCGTGCGTGGGGCGCACGACCCGTGCGTCTGTGTGGAAATGTCCAATTTTGACAGCACATTGACCTAGTTTTGGCCCAAACACTATAAAAACACATCTTGGGGGGCGCACACAATCGAAGAAAAGCTGGGAATATACCCAAGAATACAAGAAAAACATCATCTTCATCAAGTAGGAATCAAGGAAAGAATCGGGCCGAATCGGAGCTTGAGGATTGAAGATAAAATCGAAAGATTATCCATATCCCTAAGTTTTCTCATTCTTTTGTAGTTCAATCTTTCATTTTAGCTAAACATCTTATGAACATGAACAATTTGTCTATGAGTTGTTTATTTGTAATGAGTAGCTAAACATCTTATGATTTCCTGATTTTGGAAGTAGATTAATTGAACTCTTGTTGAATGTTTTAATCTTAGTTGAAGTTATTGTCTTAAAGCCTATTTGAGTATTTTATGCTTATTCTTGTTTTATCATTTGGTCTATAGTTAGCATGTTTGATATATTGATTCATAATTCGAGATATGAGCTTCAATATTTGATTCTTGGGTACTTTGGCCAATGATTTAGCATGTTTGATATATTGATTCATAATTCGAGAGATGAGCTTCAATATTTGATCTTGAGTACTTGACATGAATATTTGCATGAATCGGGAGGTTTGTAGATATTTGTGAGGACATTTGATCTTTGATTCTTTTGGAAGTTGTGTATCTATTGCTGAGTAGAGATGCTAGCATAGATATTTCAATCTACGTTTTATATACATCTCGAGAGGGGGGATAAAACATATGTGTGATTGTCTTATAGGTATAGTGATAATAACTTTGGCTTGGATTAATTTGGATAACAAGAGGGATATTAATTGAAACCATAACCCGAGAATCCATTTTTTTTCTCTTGATAATTCCATTAATTTTAGTATCTTGTATTTTTGTGGTTATTTCTATCTCAACCTCCATAACAACCATCAAATTTCGATCGTCAAAATAAAAAGTAAAACTATCTTGGTTCAATACTTAGCGCACTAATTTATTAGTCTCTGTGGATACGACCTTGCTTACCCTATTTCTATAAACTATACCGTACACTTGCGGTGAAGTTAAAAATAAGGCGAACACCACTCCTCAGATGAATGGCGTTACACTGTTCTTTCGGATTTACTTCAGTGTTGCTCGGAAACTGACATTTCTGATGCTATCCACCGATGATCGTCGCTAATTGGCCAATCTGGTTTCTAGATTTTTCATTTATGAACCCACAGTGTTAGCCAACTGCGTGATGTGTGCATCGATCTTGTCTATCTTCGCCTCGTCTTTATTTAACTGGTTCCTCGTTTTATTCATAAATGAAATTGTCTGACTCATGAAGGAGGTAAGAATGTCCTCCAAAGATGGCTTAGACTCTGAATTAATAACTTTGTTCGTTACACTGAACCCAGTGGTGGTTGCATCACGTTCTTCGTATTCGCATAGGAAATGTTTTCATGATTTCTTACACCCGGATGATAATGGGTAGAAGTTTGATTATTCTGGTAATTGTTGAAATTCTGGTTATTGACAAAGTTAGCTTTCTCCATAGGATCTTGAGGAACTCCCCCATTATTGACACCCGTGTTTGCCTCTGCCCCTTGAGTTAGAATACTCAACTGATTCGTCAATGCTATCATCTGAGCCGTCAATGCCTTGATTGGGTCTGAATCAGAAACTCTAGCTACCCTTTTTACATTTGTCCTCTCGGAGGGCCATTGATAGCTATTCATTGTCATTTCTTCAAGCAAGTAAAATGCGTCTTGTGGAAATTTTTCCAGTAAAGTGCCTCTTGCTGCGGCATCCACAAATTACCTAGTCTGTCCCATCAACCTATTGTAAGAAAAACAAAGTTGTTGATTCTCTGGGAATCCATGTTACGGACATCTCCTCAGTAAATCCCTGAATCTCTCTCAGGACTCATACAGTAGCTCAGAGTCAAACTATCTAAACTGCGTGATCTCACTCTTAAGTTGTAGTGTTTTACTTGGTGGAAAAAATTTAAACAGGAACTTCTGACTCAACTCGTCCCAAGTATTCACACTCCCCTGAGTAAAGTGCCTAGCCAGTTTCTAGCGTTATCCTTTAAAGAGAAAGGGAATATGCGCAGACGAATAGCATCATCAGACACCCCATTCATCTTAATCATGTTGCATATCTGCACGAAGTGTGCAAGATGAGAGTTGGGATCCTCAGATGGAAAACCCCCAAACTGGTTCTGTTGAATCATCGAAATGAGCGTTGGCTTCAACTCGAAGTTATTTACATTTATCTGGACATTGGCAATTCCACCATAATTTCGATTTGTTTGTGGGCGAAAGTAATCGTGAATCGCTTGTTGTTGGACTACCAAAATTTCTGCTCTCGGTAACTCATTAATGATCTTGTTGATCCCATTGTTACCTCCGTTGATGGCTTCGTTATTACCCCTGTTGTTCTCTTCCACATCCCCCATACTATAATCATGTTGTCTTTCTGCCCGTTTAGTAGATGCACTCGGTCGCCTTGCAAAAGCTTCAACCTCCGGTATGAACGGTGTTAATTCCCCTTTTCTTCGAGCGAGTGTTCATGCACTACCCTGAACCAACTAAAAGAAACAAGTCACACAATATAGGAGTGGAATTAAACAAAAATAAAAAGAAAAAAATTCTAAATTAAAAATAATTCTATTTATCGCAATATTAGTACTAAAATTTTAATTAGTCCCCGGCAACGGCGCCAAAAATTTGTTCGCCTTATTTTTAGCTTCACCCACAAGTGTACGGTGCAGTTATAGATAGGGTTAGCAAGGTCGATCCCACATAGACTAATAAATTAGTATACTAAGTATTGAGATCGAAATAGTCTTATTTATATTTAGACGATCGAAATTGGATGGTTGTTTGTAAAAGCAAGACAAGATTTTATCATAAAAAAGACAAAGTAAAGAGTTGATTGAAAGATCAAGGAGATGAATGGATTCCAGGGTTATGGTTTCAGTTAATATCCCTCTTGTTATCCGACTAATCAAAACCAAAGTTATTATTATTCTTCCCTATAAGACGACCACACAAGTATTTTACCCTCTCTCTCAAAATGTATATAAAAATATTGACTGGATTATCTATGCTAGCATCTCTACTCAACATAAGATAACCAACTCCTAAAAGCATAAAATATCATATAACCTCACAAATATTCACAAATTTCTCAATCATGCAAGTATTCATGTCAAGTACTCAAGATCTAGTATTGAAACTCATCTCTCGAATTATGAATCAATACATCAAATAAGTTAAACCAATGACCATTTGATAAAACAAGAAATAAAGCAGAGTACTCGAATAGGGTTTGAAATAATAACTTCAATTTCAATTAAGCATAAAACAAAAGTATCCATTAACCTAATCCCAAACCTCAGAATCACAAGGTGTTTAGCCGGACATGGGAAATAAACAATTCATAGACAAATCATTCATATGCATATCTAACTAATCAAAAATAAATGATAAAATTGTGTTTAATGATCTCTCGATCTATCTTCAATCCTCATGTGTGTGGTTGCGACCTCGATCAATCTCTCGAATCCTCTCCAGGACATGGGAAATAAACAATTCATAGACAAATCATTCATATGCATATCTAACTAATCGAAAATAAAAGATAAAATTGGATCATCCATACTTCTTCTGAGACATGACTCATTACTATAACTCTAAACTCAATATAACCCAGTCCATTAAGTCTCTTCTCGCTTTAGCTCCAAACTTTACATATTTGCTGACCCTCAACATATCATTTATTTCCTTTAATATCTTTTCCACTTTATAAGCCACCAAAATGACTTATGCCCAAACAATAAAAATTAACATATAACCTATGAGATATAACAAAAACGACTCAAAGAACTCAAAAGCAACATAAAAACCCCATCTCTTAGTTTTCATAGCCACTTGAGCCCAAATCAATTTTATAGGTATAAAACCAATCTAACAATTGTATAGATTTTGATGATGCTTAGAAGACTTAGAATTAGAAAGTTGGCATCCCAATTTAAAAATGTATGTAATTTCAACTTTGTAATAGTTTGAAAATTCAATGGTATAAAACCAATCGTTGATAGCAACTAAGTTGAAGATACATAATGATGTAATTTCAACTTTGTAAGAGTTCGAAAAAAGATTCAAATTGAGTCGCTAAGTTGAAGATACATAAGACTTTCAAGAGTTCGAAAAGATTCAAGTGGTCAAGAAAAGCTTGATCAAGTACATCGGTTGTGTCTTTCAGAAGACTTACAGCAGAGTCATCTAAGAAATGAAGGAAAAGACTCAACTTATGGGGTAAAGCAGCTGAATGACTCAAAGAAAGCTAAAGAAGTCCATTGTGAAGAAAGTCAAAGACTTACCCATTTTGGTAAGGAGACAGATCTGCAACTTTAAAGTTGTCTTGCTTAAAGAGTGCAAGAAACAAAGACCAATGGAATGCTTTCATAACTCTGAATTATTTTAGACACCTGCAGGTACTAAATGCAAAGGTTGGGTCAATATCAAATGCTTCAAGAACAAGACAAGCCAACAAACAAGAAGTGTAAGTTTGAATTTGTCTATCTCTTCAACAGACAAATTTCAAACTCTCACTATAAAAGGCTGAGGAATTTTCAGAGAGAAGTATGACACAAAAGAGAGCAAAAATTCAAACGTGATACAAACATTCAAGCAATCTGCAATACTCTCTCAAGCAAGAAATTCTACAGTCCTCAGGTCTACATTCGAAGAAACTTTAATCCAACACAACCTTGTGGAAAATAGAAGTTATACTTCAAAGTTGAAGAGGAAAAACCTGTTTTAAAGACAAAGGGGTCTGTTCTTCCAAGAAGTGAAGGAAGTTCAGTTAGGTTCCAGTTCGAACCTATTTAAAATCTGAATGAGGGCTAAGTGATCAAGTCCTGAAGATTTGAAGGGCTGAAGTAGTGAGGCAGCTGCCTTACAAAGAGCTGGGTCCCAGAAGTGAAGCCAGCTGTGTGATCAAAAGGATAAGCTTGGACTGTTGTACTATTATAACGAAGTTACTGTTACTTTAGTGGATTCCTCCTGGAGTAGAAGAAGAGTGGAGTAGAGGAATTACCCCATCCTCGAACCACTATAAATTATTGTGTCATTTTATATTTTGCACTTAAATTCTACAATTTACTTGCTTTATATTTGTTATCCAACTGATAATAACAAGCCTAATAGTAAGTGTTGATAACCAATCTTTAAAAAGGGTGTAAAGACTTCCGTTGTAAAACCAAAAAACTGAATTTGTAAAAAGCTAACTTCATTCAGCTGAGTTACTCTATCAACAACTCTCTCAGAGTCTGTTGAGAGGTTAACTCTCATGCTGAAGTTTGACCCAACCGTCTCTCAAGAGACTTAGTTGTTTTCTTGTTCAAATTCTGATTGTGTTTAAAATCAAAAAATTGGTTAAATCTATTCAATCCCCCCCCCTCCCCTCTTCTAGACTTAACTCTCACTCTTTGGGACATACAACTATTTGTAAGACAAATCGTTACAGATGTTGAGTAGTTTGGGGAATAACTCCCCAACACGTAAATCAAGTATAACAATACAAGGAGAGAGAGAGAGAGAGAGAGAGAGAGAGAGAGAGAGAGAGAGAGAGAGAGAATAATTTATTGAGAGCATGTAGAAGAAATAACAAAAAATGAATCATGTACTTTGACATTGAGTCCATTGAGAAGATTCAATCTATTAAGCATCTCTACGTTGTTATTATTATTATTATTATTATTATTATTATTATTATTATTATTATTTTATTATTTTTGGATATTTCATTAATCTATGCCTCATCACATAACGAAAATGAAAATGTTTTGTGGCATACAGTGAATATGCATATACATAAACTCACTTCCTAAACAACCCAAATATTTCTACATAGTATACTTCTTTCTTTTTGTTTTCTTAAACCGATATATTGCTAAAAGGGGCTGTGTTTTTTTTTTTTTCTTGCAATTATTACATTAGTCTACAAGCATGCTTTCACTATGTGAGAAATAAATTATAACATATAACTTATGAATATATCATATATCAAACCTATAAGCTTATTCAAACATTAGCTATCAAATATTTTATCTTGTTTTTAAGTTTTTAAATATAATAATTATTTAAAATGATGTCAGAGTTATATATCAGGGTCAGGGGTGGTCAATATATTCAATTCTCGTTCTTATTTATGAAAATAATTCCACATGCTTAATTTGCTTCAACAACAACGTCCAAAAAAAAATGGTAACATAATATGTTAAACATTTTTTCTTCAACAATTTAAACTTTTAAATTATAACGATCGTGATTATATTTAAACCACCGTGATCATTTAAATAAATGCCATAAAAATGTCGACATTCTTAACACACCATGATACGTGCATTCACAAAGTTAATATATTCTTAATTTAATACAAAGACCATATCAAGCCCAAATTAAATAGAGTGAAATTTAATGCCCTAATAATAAGATATAATATTGATATTAACTTTGTTTGAACCGTACGTATTCTAACACTAGTATTACAAGAAAATTTTGAATATGTATGACTAACTTAGTGCATGCTGAACATTTTCCTGTTGGCAATATTGTCCTTTCTCCAAAAGTTGGTAGTGTACATATTAAAAACAATCTTTATTTAATAAACAGCATTTTTGATTTTAAGTTATATTAATAATAGATATAAAGAAAAAAATCAAAAGGAGTATAGTCGTTGTTTTATTAGAAAAATCTCTAACTTTTATTAAGGTGACCCAATAAATCATATTTCAGATATAAATATATTTGTCATGTAATATTTTGGGTACAATTACCTCATTGTGTGTGTGTACATGTGTTCTTCGTAAGATAATAAAGGAAAAATCACACTGTTTCATTATCATAATATGATTGACTTGGATTACCCAAAATTAAATTAAAAATAGAACTTAACTTATTTAAGTTTTGTCTACAACACGGTTGTACAATAGACAAATTCTCTATTTCAAAATAGTGTTTCAATATAGGAATTAAAATGACATCATCAATATACACTTATAGAGAGTGTAATAATGATATCAGAATACCAATTACCAAATGAAACACTATTTGAAAAAAAAAGATCTTACTGGATGAATAAACCTTTAATTCTATAGTAAAATTATTTTTCTAGATGAGTTGGGAATTTTTTCCAAAAGTTATAAAGGTGTTAAGCTCTTTATTTTAAACATTCAAAAGACAAAAATATACTTGATTTTTATAAAATAATCTTTTATAAGTTCAACTATCAACTTTTATTTTTATTCAAACAACTTATTTTTAAAATAAGATTTCTTATAAGCTCCTAAAACATATAGGTTTCGTTTTTTTTTTCTAAGTTAGTTGGCAAAGCATTTTTCTGCTTCTTTTTTTTTTTTGTGAGATTTTCCAAAAGTAATTTCTTACCTATTGTGGAGTGGATATTAATTAATTCCAGAATGATTTGTCCACCTAAAATTATTATTTACTGGTAATTAAGTATTATATAACATATAAAATAAGTACTATTCTTATAATAATTGGGTTATGCTTTATGTGAAAGTTAGACTTTTGGTTTAGGTGGTGGTTTTGTTTAATAGATGTGCGTGTGGCATCCACAAGCTAAGCCCACATTCTATAAAAGAAAAAGATTATCCTCATATATATAATTTGCAACTTTTAACGTTCCTCCACAAAGTTCGTAGTGGCCACTGAACGCAGAGCACCAAATACGAAACTTCCGCAACGTTGGAATTTTCTTTTTTCTTTTTGGATTTTGTCTTTTGCTATTTTTGTGTTTTTTATTTTTTAAGGGGAGGTGGGATTGGTAGAGGTGTGTAAACGAATTGAGCCGATCTGGATTTTGCCCTCCAAACCTAATTGATTCGTTCTCAATTTTCATATGTGTGTGTATATATATCATAGTTTTAATAAGGGTTGGATATGTGCTTCATAGGGTCATAAGCGAGATTCTAAAATTAGGCCCTTATAGATTAGAGTTGTCAAAACTAGCTCAGCCCGTGTATAAGATTTGGTCAGACTGTGATAATGTAAACCCGAAACTAGTCGGATTTATTTGGTCAAGCCATTAGGCCCGATATGTTGGGCCAGTCCGACTTCTCATGTATGTGTATTTTCATGGGTTGAGCCTAAAAAAATGACGGCCCGATAGAATTTCGGACAAGCCCCCACCCGACCCAATTTTTCTCTTTGACCTGACAGGTTAGCATCGGGCCAGGCCATACCGACCCATTTGACAACTCTACTTATAGTGATCGGATTTATTTTATCTTAATAAATTACTTTAATGAGATAACACGAGAATAGTAATATCCCGGCAAAACAACAACAATTAATGTATCAACTAACAAACTAATTAATATTCATGTATTAAGACAATCAATAATTGAAAATTAATATTCCGACAAGACAACAATAATTCAACAAATCAAAATTCACCAAAGCATATATATTCATAATTTCATACACACATATATAAATTTGGGGCCCCTATAAATTTGTTGAGCTTATGCTCAAGTCCGGCATGGACTTTTAATTGAGTCAAATATGAATTGATCTTGTAATTTGAGTGTGTCTGTGTGTGTATATATATATATATATATCATATTTTCAGTAATTGAGTTGATAAATAATAAATAATTTAGGACAAATCTCAAGCCACTTGTGTCAAATTAACCTATAGCAAAGAGCATTTCCTTTCTAAAAGACAATGGTGATTTTGGTTTATATATGGAGAGCTTCTGGGCTTAAATCCATTGTGCTTCTAATTGATCAGAGGCCCATCAAGCTAGTTGGCAGCAACATGAAGTGTTGCATATAGTGAGATTAAGGGTTTGATGCGACAAGATCATAGTGTGGGAAATTTAAAGATATGAGTATTAGATCTGGTAGTATAAAGAAAATACTGATATTGATGACGCCTGAGCCGAGCTGGAAGAAATTAATCCACGTCATCAGTCTAGCACACGTCCGAGTAGGAGACCTGCGGGTGACGTCGACAACGGTCTTGTGGCGACACGTCCACGAATTAGGCTCGCCGCTACCGAGCCCAACCGCAACACGGTTGCTCTGAGCTCCCCGAGCCCAAATTTCGACGGGAAACGCATGCGCGATGCACTCATAAAAATAATCACACGCCCATGCTTAACGCTTTATTGGTATCGAACCGCCACATGTCGAAAAGTTATAAAGAGAAGTCGACAAGTGGCAAGTTTTGACCGACATGCACATTAGAGAGGACATGTGTCTTTCTTTAATTATTTTACTAATTAATGACTAGTTAGTGCAAAGATGACTAATGTAAACCCACCGACTCAAGGGGTATAAAAAGTCTGATAGAGAGAGATTGAAGGGGGACTGAAGAAAAAAGAGCAAAAGGAGAGAAAAAAGAGTAAGATTGTAATAAAGACCGACCCCAATAATTCGGCTCGGCATTATGCAAAAAAGGCAGAATTAGCCAGAAATAAACACACGTTACGCACGTTTACATTTCCACGTGTTAAATCTTTTACATATTTTCGCTTGTTGACCAAAACGCACGTCAACAAATTGGCGCTAGAAGGAGGGCCCGTATTGGTCCAGTCAGAGTTCCAAGCAAAAGCAAGTTAAGTGAAAACTAGGTAAAGTTTAACGTTTAACCTTTACATAATAGACAAAATGAGTCAACAGTCGAGAAATGCTCGTTTGACTGAAGAGCAACATTTGAACAACCAAACTGGCCAGACTACTAATGGCCAAAATATGCTCCAGACAGAAGCAGGGAGCACTACTTTATTTCCTTTCGCTCAGCTAATTGCCAACCCAACTTTTGTACAGCAAATGAACCAACTCATATCACAAACTCTCGCTACCACAAACTCTCAAGCACCTCCTCCACTCCTTGTAACTACTAACCCACTCAATCCACAACTAAATGTTAATATCAATCCTCAAGTTCCGGGCTTCCTCATGACGGCCCGAAGAAGCCGATTCGGGTAATGAACAACGTGTCCGGCCGTGACGTGAAGGCGGCCGCGAGAAGATGAGGAAGGTCAAAGTCGTGTAAAGCGAGTCACTACCGGAGCCAACACGACATCGCCATGCCCACTCGGTGTTCGCGGACGACCGAGTTGATCCTTTTCGCCCGGCTCGATCGATAAGTTCCCGACTCGGGTTTCGGATGAGCGGGAGCAACTTAGGGTCAATCGGATCCAAGGTCCTAGCCTATGGCGAGAACGGGATATAGAAATACATGCTTGCTGCGTCGTCGTTTGAACGAATTGGAAGAAGCGGTCCTAAGGAGAAAGCGGCGAAAAGATCTCGAAGACCGCCCCAAGCAATGAACCAACCAGTGTCATGTCGCCATTGTCCCGGAATCTGGCGACCCCATTACCGCCAAAGTTGAAAATCCCCGTGTCGGTCTCTACAATGGGAAACCGACCCCGACCACTCACGTCCACAAGTACTTAGCATGGATGGAACTGCATGCGATCCCTAGTGATGCCATCCTCTGCGGGGCCTTGCCATCGACTGGGCGGCCGAGCCCACCGTTGGTTTAGGACCCTACCACAGGGATCCATTCGGGCATGGGGGGATCTGGCCTCCGCCTTTACAACGCATTTCTTAACGCGTCCAAAGTCCGAGACGCACCTAAGGACTCCTCGTGAACATCAAACAAGGGAAGGACGAGCCTTTGAAAAGCTATATTTCTCGGTTCAACAAGCAAGTTCGAGAGATGGAACCGGTGTCGGATGACGCCATTTTAATCGCAGACATGGCTGGACTTGCCCTCGAAACTTGGTTTAACTACTCCATCCATGAATCGGGGGCGACCTCGTACCAAGAATTTCTGGTCCGCGCGGAACGCCATATTTGCGCGGAAGAAGCCATGGCAAATAACCGCCCGAGCACCGCCAGGCGGCGTGAGAAAGGACGGAAGGAAAGAACCGGCGATTGGGCGGGGTCGGGATTTAGACCGTTCTTGGAAAACCCGACCACCGGATTTAGGGCTCGCTAGGAAGCGCGAGCCGAAGTTGCCGCACTGAGGAGTACTTTGACCCACACTCCATCGGCTATATGGAATGAAGTACGGTCTAAATTTGTTACCTCCGCCTCGGCCTTTGAAGGTCGAGCCGACAAAATTAGATTCACATCGATATTGTGCCTATCATAAATCAATAGGTCACGATACCGGAGTGAGTGCCGAGATCTAATCGTGAGAAATTATGCGGATTGTTCGGCAAGGCGGTCTTAAAAGATACGTTCATGAACTACCGCCCCCACCGCCAAGATCGCTCAAGGTGTCAATCCGGAGCGCATAACCAATCCAGCTCTCTCCGCCACCACCACCGCCGAAAACCAGGGTAGGGAGATCCTCATGATGCCGAGTGTAAATCGAATCAATACTAACACAAATGAGGATAGCCGCTCCAAATGAGAAAAAGGAAAGGCGATGTTAGACAGTAGCCAACGCCGAAAGGCAAGTTCGGGTGGCGGAAATCAAGGAAGGCCAACCCACCGGCCATTTTGTGTTCTCGGATGTGGATGCCGACCAGGTGGTCCATCCTCATTCTGACCCCCTGGTCATTACTGCACCGATTTTGGGTATTCCGGTCCACAGAATGTTTATCGACTCTGGAAGCTATTCGTCAGTCATTTATGTCCGAGCTTTTCGAAGATTGAACGTGGACGATAGCTATATCCGTCCATGCAACGATAGCATTCTGGGGTTTGGAGGAGGAAGGATAGTCCCGCTCAGGGAAGTTGATTTGCCCATCCAAATGGGACAAGGGTTGCATAAACGGACCGTCATGACAACATTCAAAATAATCAACGCCGATTCGGAGTACAATGCTATCATTGGGAGGCCATTGCTTTATCATATAAAAGCAGCCGTTTCAATATATCATTTTTGTATAAAATTCCCAACATCCGATGGCGGTATACATAAAGGGAATCAAAGGAGTCACGAGAATGCTCTCTCAAACTTCGACCGGTAGAGATTAACGTGGTGGAACGAGGACAAACCAGTGGAACCACACAAAGCGATCCCCTGCCCAAGGAGGAGCCCGAGCGGAAAGTGGTGATCGTTCAGGAGGATAATCCAGGTCGTCGACCCGGGAAGGAGCCAATGATGGAAGAAGGCGAGCCGGCAGTTGAGAACGAGCCGACCACAGAAGATGAATTACCCCTGCAGATCAAGGAGGGGCAAAGCAAAAAAAGAAAACGGGCGGAACCAGTAGAACAAGTTGATACAATCAATGTCGGAAGGCCAAGCGAGGGGCGCCAACTATGTATTGGTCATGATCTCCCAGAACCATATCGAACCGAGCTGATTGAGTTTTTGGGAAATAATCTTGACGTCTTCGCATGGACTCATGCAGACATGCCCACAATTGACCCTAAGTATGCGTGCCACCGCCTCAATATTGATCTAACGTTCCGCCCATTATCCGGAAAAAAGGCGTAAGCTCGGCCCTGACAGACAAGCAGCACTCGAGGCCGAGGTTAACAAGTTGATAGACAATCAATTCATCCGGGAAGCTCTCTATCCCCGATGGGTTGCCAATCCTGTTTTGGTAAAGAAGAGCAATGGCGATGGCGCCCGTGCGTGGATTTTACCGACACGAATAAGGCATGCCCTAAGAGACGCTTATCCATTGCCAAATATTGATTATATGGTGGATGCCACGGGACACGAACCGATGAGCTTCATGGATACATACTCGGGTTACAACCAAATACGAATGCACCCGTAAGACGAAGAAAATACATCATTCTTCTCTACTGCGTGGAATTCTTGTTACAAGATGATGCCGCCGGGTTGAAGAATCTTTGTGCGACCTACCAAAGGTTAGTAAATAAGATGTTTGAAAAAATGATAGGTCACACTATGGAAGTCTATGTAGATGACATGTTGGTAAAATCACTGTACATATCCGATCATCTAAACGATCTTAATAAAATGTTTGCTGTTTTGAGAGAGTACAAGATGATGTTAAACCCGAAAAAGTGTATGTTTGGGGTCGGCTCGGGTAAATTTTTGGGGTATATGGTCAGCCAAAGGGGAATCGAAGCCAACCCAGACAAAATAAAAGCCATCATTGATCTAGAACCCCCGAACTCTGTAAAAAGGGTACAAAGCCTAACAGACCGATTGGCCGCCCTTAACCGATTCGTTTCGCGATCCACGGACAAGTGCAAACCTTTCTTTGAAATTATAAAAGAGAGCAAAAATTTTGAGTGGACTAAGCAAGCACAGACTGCCTTTGAATCCCTCAAACATCACCTTTCCTCAATTCCTATATTGCAAAAACCTACCCAAGGGGAGGACTTGTATTTGTACTTGGCGGTATCCGAATACACCATCAGCTCGGTGTTAATCAGGTTAGATGGTTCTATTCAACATCCGGTCTATTACACCAGCCAAGCGTTACATGATGCCGAGCTCCGCTATCCACCAATGGAAAAATTAGCTTATTCGCTAGTCATCATGCGCGCGAAAACTCCGTCCATATTTTCTAGAGCACAAGATTATAGTCTTAACGAACTACCCACTGAAGCAAGTACTACACCGACCCGATACTTCTGGTCGGATGATCAAATGCGCCGTCGAACTCAGTCAGTTTGATATTATATACGAACCACGTACCACAATAAAAGGACAGGCTTTAGCCGAATTCACACCTTCCATACGATTGGAAGTTATGGAAGACCAAGAATGGAAATTGTTCATTGACGGCTCTTCCACCGCAGGCCGAGCAGGGGGCGGAATCGTGATAATCGATCCAAATGAAAAGTGCTCTTTGCTCGGCCGTGCGATTTGATTCCCACGCACGAACAACGGCCGAATACGAGGCACTTCGGGCGAGCTTAGAGATGGCGGCTTCTATGGGCCTAAAACAACTATTGGTACACAAAGTGATTCTCGGTGGTCGCTCATCAAATCAACGGCGAGTCGGCGAAAGAGCAAAAAATTGCACAATATTTGGACTTGGTCAAGAAGAGATTATCACACTTTAAGACAAAAGTCTTACATGTGCCCCAAGCCGAAACATGCGGGCGGATGCCTTAGCTCGCTCTCGGTTCCGCCCAGGGGACGGATGCCATCGCGGATGTCACTTTGTCACAAACCTGTCTGCCCGTCACTTAGCGCAAAGAAAATATATACAATCAAACCGCCGACGGACACTGGATGACCCCAATCATTCAAAGATTTAGAGAAAAGAGTTCAACCCGAAAAGAAAGTTGAAGCCAGAACACTACGAACCCAAGCGGCTCGGTTTACACTAGTAGATGGCATCCTATACAAACGAGGATACTCCATCCCACTCCTACGGTGCCTTTCCGAGACAGATGCAGATTATGCACTACGAGAGGTTCATGAGGGAATATCTTGGAACCACTGGGGGCCGAGGCGTTGGCCTATAAATTAATACGGCAAGGATACTACTGGCCATCCCTAAGAAAGGATGCAACCGACCTCGTCAAAAGATGCGAGAGGTGCCAAAGATTTGCACCGTAGGTCAGATATCATCCTGAGCAACTTACCTCCGTATTTAGCCCATGGTCGTTTGCCAAATGGGGAATGGACCTCATCGGGCCACTCCCCACTGGAAAAGGGGGCGTCAAGTATGCCATTGTGGCGGTGGATTATTTCACAAAATAGGCTGAGGCGGAGCCTCTAGCAAAAATAGATGAGGAAAAGATTGTGAGCTTTGTATGGAAATCCATTATCTGTAGATTCGGGATACCACATTCGATTGTTACAGATAATGGGAAACAATTCGATAACCGAAAATTTCGAAATTTTTGTGAAGGTTTCCGCATCAAAAACTATTTCTCAACTCCATACCATCCCCAGTCGAACGGACAAGTTGAGGTCGTTAATAAAATACTCAAGTATACCTTGAAGGCGATATTGGAAGAGTCTAAAGGTAATTGGCCGGAGGAACTACCCGGTGTACTATGGTCATACAGGCGACGCATCGAGCGGCCACTGGAGAAACACCTTTTTCTTTGGCTTATGGAGCCGAGGCGGTGATTCTGTTGAGATTGGAGCCCTACCTTGAATGCAAATTTTTCTCAAGACGCAATGAGGCCGCGCTCCGAGCCGAGCTAGACTGCTTTCGAAGAAAAAAAGGTGCGATCTTGAGATGAAAACACAAAGTGTGTATAAACAGAGGAGTGAAAGGTACTACAATTCGAAAGTAAAGGAAAGGAGATTTCGTGTCGGCGATCTTGTGTTGAAAAAGATAATGGGCGTTCAACCCAGCCCATTGAAGCCAACCTGGGAGGGCCCATTTTGGGCCAGCCACGTCTTATCTGGTGGGGCGTACCAGCTAGAATATTTGAGTGGAGAAAAATTTATGCATCCATGGAATGTAGCATACCTGAAACGGTATTATCAATAAAGATCTCGGTTTATGATCCAGATAGGATTCTAAGGAATTATCCTTTCATCTGATATTTCGTGAGCTCTCTAAAGGGAAACGAAGTTTTTACTCACCTCGGCTATGTGCCGAGGACAGTAAAAATCGCCTCGGCTTAAGCTGAAGGCCGAAAAGTCATCTCAGGTACGTCCTTTGCACAATGAAAAAAGGGCAACACGCCCACAAATATGATCTATCCTTACAAAATAAAGACTCGGTTACGCACCGAGCACAATACCAAGACTTGGTTACGCACCGAGCATAAAATAAAGACTCGATTATGCACCGAGCATAATACCAAGACTTGGTTACGCACCGAGCACAATATCAAGACTTGGTTACGCACCGAGCACAAAATAAAGACTCGGTTACGCACCGAGCACAATACCAAGACTTGGTTACACATCGAGCACAAAATAAAGACTCGGTTACGCACCGAGCACAATACCAAGACTTGGTTACGCACCGAGCACAAATCAAAGACTTGGTTACGCACCGAGCACAAATCAAAGACTTGGTTACGCACCGAGCACAAATCAAAGACTTGGTTACGCACCAAGTGCAAATCAAAGACTCGATGTACACACCGGGCGCAAAATGAAGACTTGATTTATACACCAAGTACCAAAAACAAAATAAAGATCAGGTTCATATACCGAGTACGAGAATCAATTAAAGCAAGTAAAGCCCCTTATTAAAAACACTGGGAACCGAGCCCCATACTTGGGAATATAAAAAGAAAAAAAAGACAGGCAACAATCTTACAAAAAGGAGAAGAGCCAAGCATATGCAAAAAGCTTGAAACACATACACAGGTGAGGAAAATAACAGTTCATTTCTACTTCAAAAGTATTTACATAAGGAAGGCCGGAGCCCATTATATCTTAAGGCACGAAGCCAAGTTACCTACCTACGAGTACATATGAAAGCATGTAAATAAAAAGGGGCACACATCAAGACTGAGCAGGGGGCGGAATTTCAACGGCACCGCTGGAGGCGACTTCTTCCACGTCCAGAGGAGGAGATCCCTGAGCATTAGGAGCCTCGGCAAAGTTCGGCCGAAGAGCATCGAGATCAGCCTCCAGGAGGGCCAGATCTTCCTCAAGCTGAGCAACAGTCCGCCCGCCCTTAACCAAATCGAGAATTTCTTTGAGGCTGGTCGCGTGGCCGCAGGTTAACATAAATGCATACTCCTTAGAGTCCTTGTAAGCTTCAACGGCTTGTGTGCGAGCTTCCTCAATTTGCCGATGAGTAGTCTTTTTCGGCCTCTCTGCACATCGTCGTCTAGACGCCTCTCCATTTCCTCGGCAAAGGCGGTGGCGATGTTCCAACTCGGCAACCTTAGCCCTAAGCTCCTCTTCAACCTGCGGGCCTGATCTCGCTCCGCCTCGGCCCTCGCTGCGCTTCTCTCGAGTTGGCCCGAGTCGTAGCCTCATCCGCTTGGGTCTTTAACGATTCCCCGTACCCCTTGAAGGGTAGCATAGGCCTCCCGCAGTCCCCGTGCCGCCTTTCCGGATTGGCGTATTTTTCTCTAGCTCGCGAGTTCCCCCAATCGCATGCCATAAGAGCCCAATCATCCGCCCCGGACATTGCCATGGCGTCTTCAATTTGTTCTTGGCTTGATCTCGAGCGGGGTATTGCTCGATGCCTTTTGTCCAGGCGACGGGACACTCATCGCGGCCCGACCCGCCTCCTCAGAAAACTCTCGATCGCTTCCTCCGTCGGCGTGGCACATCGAACAAATTCCACAAACCATCGAGGGCGTAGTCCAATCATTCCCTCGCAATATTCATCTCTCACTTGACTTGGAGGGATGAAGTGACCTTTCTGCCGAAGTCATCCGAGAAAGTTTGCGGACCCCCTTCTCGGGCTGTTCGAGATGTTCCGCCGCTTGACCAACCCCCCTTCATCTGTCCGGGCTCCTCCATCACAATCCCTCCTCTTCTCCTTTGAAGAGGAGGCTCCACCGCCTTCGGCACTCCATCACGGACGCGTTCTACGCCCGGATATCGCTTCTCCGAGCTGCCTCCGCATCTATAGGGTGACCGACGGTCGCCCGAGTTTGCCGAGCGGCCGTGTTCCTCACGCTGCGAAGGCGTGCACGCAAATCCAAGCCACGCCCTACAAAAAGCAACCACCGTTAATAGGTCAAAAGAAAACGAAATAACATTTCAAAAGGGTGTAAAACATACAATGTTTACCTCGAACGGCAGCCGCACTCGGCGGCTCCGGAGTCTGCGTTTGCCCAACTGGCGCAGATGATCTGCCCACAAGACTAGTCATCGCAGGAGACGGCGCAGCTCGCTCTTCTCTGTTCTCGCGGCCGCTCCCCGAGAAGGGGGCCGTCTTCTTCATTACAGGGAGGGTTCTCACGAGTCTCTCTCTCTCAACCTCCACCTCCCGCTCGGCCGCCTCGTCCCGAGCCGCCCCTCGGCCTCGGGGTCGGCGGCGGCGAGCGAGCCTCAAGCAGTGCGGCCAAGTTGGCCTCGGTAGCCAACCTCTCAATCCGTCATCCCATGATGCCCCGAGCCTGGATGTTTTCCGGCCTTCGAATAAAGGTGGCCGACAGAGGCCCCTTTGATGCCTGGTTCTCTATAAAGGTAAAAAGACAAAAGTCAATCACAAAAGGAAACAGTAAACAACAAAAGCAGAGAAAGGAAAAAGATAAGACTTACGTAACCAAAAAAACAAAATTCGATGGGGATGAAGAACGGTTTCCCTTTCTCCATCTCCCACGCGAGCTTGCCACTCGCCTCACCCGAGCCACTTATCCTTCCACTCCTTCAAAGATGAAGGAGACCTCCCACCAAGCCGTCCTGATACCCCAGTCGGGTTCAGTACATAATACCACCCGGACGGTGGCCCCGAGATGAAGGAGTCGCTCGCCATATAAAGAGCTCGTTCATCTCCTTAAATTTGGGGCGAGGATATTTTTCCAAGTGAAACATCACCGGGAGGCCGATGATCCTTCCTCAAGAAATAGGGTGCACCTGGGTCGGATGCATGCCCCACTTGCAAAACCACCGCGTAAGGAAAGCCGCGGTGGAAATCTCAACCCGTATAGAAGGTTGGCGGCAAATACGGCCAATCAACCCGGCCGGTGGGTCTTGGGAACTTCGTGTCGTCCCCGGTACCCAAAAATTGATGCCACTTGGAATACGGTACCTCATGGGAACTCTTCCACCTCCCGAATTATCGCATGCTCGGGATATCGTTTATATCACTCGGCGTCCACCGAGGCTCGACACGAAGACGAAGGCCTCCTCCTTGTCGGCCGTCGCCATTACGGTGGCCCATGGGCCCTAGTGGCCTCTCCGGCCTCGAATCATCGGAGGGTTCATCTACCCACTCCACGTTATCACGCTCTGGCTCCAACGGGTCCATATTTTCTTCTTCTTGCTGGTACGCCTAAAATCAACACTTGGTGATTCTTCGCCGAACTCTCTTGTGCCGTCCCCGGCCGATACACTATTCCTTCTCTAAAAACGGTCAGGCGTCGGATCAAAGATAGTATGTGTCCGCTCCAAAGACGTTCCACCTCGAGAAAAATCTGGAGAAGATATCTGAATAATGCTCGGGCTGTGAGACGGAGATCACCGTGCTGGTGAGAAATAAACAGAAGGTTCAGAGGGAGGATCTTCGATTTCAACCTCTACACTATAACTACGACTCCTACTATCCTCAAAAGAAGACATTTTATAGGTAAAGGGAGAGTATTTTGAAAAAATACCTAAGTTCGAAGTCTGTGAACTTTGGAAGCTGACCCGAAATTTCTGCTCGGTTTTAGTCACTTTAGCTCAAAGGTTAATGGTTGCGAAAGTGGATAATGGAGGGAAACAGAGGTATTTATAGATGGAGTTCTCTCGATAAATGAAACATTAATTCGAAAAGACGTGCCTTTTTAAACTCAAAAGCCGTCAAACATGTCAGAGAACGTCGCGTCCCCACGCCCGCTGATAGAACTGACGTACCTTTTCGATTCCTGCGCAAGGCTGGTCCAACCACAAGATGCCACGTATCTGTCATTATGGCAACCCAATTAATGCGTCGTTTCAGGCATTAATCACTACGCGACAGATGTCAGGAATGAACAAAACATTTGAGAAATCCGTTTCCCCATTAAATGTTTATCATTAGCATTAAAGTTTAACTCCGACTTCAGAAATTCTTCTCTCGGAATTAAACTTGGGGGCCTTTGATGACGCCCGAGCCGAGCCGAAGAAATTAATCCACGTCATCGATCCGACACGTCCGAGTAGGAGACTGCAGTGGCGCCGCAGAACGGTGCGTGGCGACACACGTCATGAATTAGGCTCGCCATTACCGAGCCCAACCGCAACACGGCTTTTGAGCCCCGAGCCCAAATTTCGACGGAAACGCATGCGCGACAGGACTCATAAAAATAATCACACGCCCATGTTTAACGCTTTATTGGTATCGAAACGCCACATGTCGAGAAAGTTATAAAGAGAAGTCGACAAGTGGCAAGTTTTGACGACATGCACAGATTAGAGAGGACATGTGTCTTTCTTTAATTATTTTACTAATTAATGACTAGTTAGTGCAAAGATGACTATTGTAAACCCACTGACTCAAGGGGTATAAAAAGTCTGATAGAGAGAAATTGAAGAGGGACTGAAGAAAAAAGAGCAAAAGGAGAGAAAAAAGAGTAAGATTGTAATAAAGACCGACCCCAATAATTCGGCTCGGCATTATGCAAAAAAGGCAGAATTAGCCAGAAATAAACACACGTTACGCACGTTTACATTTTCACGTGTTAAATCTTTTACATATTTTCGCTTGTTGACCAAAACGCACGTCAACAGATATCATAACATATTTCTCAATAATCCACGATTCGATCTAATGAGCTTTGAGTGCCATCCAAGAGCAGAAAAGGATTAAACATCTTGGTCTTCCATTGCTTATTGAAAGATCTAAAAAAGTTTTTCAAAATGTGGTGGATGTGGCAAGCAAAAGAACTCAGAATTGGAAAATGAACTTTAATTTCTCAGTCTGGCAGGCAAAGAAGTTTTAATCAAGTCTGTTCTTAGTGCTTTGCCTAACTATGTAATGTCTTGTTATAGACTTCCTATTTTCTTCCTCCTTGGACCAAAAATAGTACCAGTTTGGCTCTTGGCAAGTATGTCTCGATTTGTAAAGGGTTTCTTCGATGAGTTTATTGATATAAAATATGTCGCTTTTGGGGGAAAAAAAGTAAATAAGTGAATAACAACCGTATTCGTAGAATATGAGAGTTTGCAGCTCAATCTCCTCATAAACAAAACTATATTAATGCATACATGCTTGTTTTAGAATCTATGTATCTTTTTATCTTTGTTTTTTTTATTTTTTAATTTTTAGGTTTCACACTATAGTGAGTTTCCTACTCTTACAAATTTATGGGTAAATCTCACTTTGCCCCCTTATACTCTACTTGATTATTACTTTACCCCCCATGTACTCTCAATTGTATCACTTTACCCCCTTATACTCTTGATTAGTATCACTTTAACCCCCTTAAGCTTTTAAAATATTATTTTATGCTCATATACAAAAAAAAAAATGACCATTTTATCCTTACCTATTAGTTTTATCAAAATAACAAAATTATTTTAAAAGTATTTAATATTAATAAACTTGTATTTATTTGCTAAATTAATTTTCACAACTTGATTAATTAATGCTTAATATTAAATATATTATATTTTATATTTAGTTGCTAATTATTTAACTTTAATATAATCCCCATTAAATTAATATATAATAGACTATTTCTATTTGCTAATACATTTATACTTTTAATTTATTATTCATCATAACCTTAAAATTATAATATATATAATACAAATTTATTAAATGTGTGAAATATTATTAGTGATTTTTAAATTATTGATTCAATAATCATAAATAAAAACTATGTTAAATAGAAAAAAAATAGTCATTTTAGTGATTATTTTTTGAATACAAAATATTAATTTATTATATAATACATAATTTTTAGATTTATTATTTAAAAAAATATATGAATATATTAGTTTGCATAAAATAACCTACAATATAGTTATTTAATAGAAATATTAATTTTAATAAATAGCAAATATTTTTTCCAAAAACTATATATATGTATTTGATGCCATGGTTAAATTAAAATAATAATATGGATAATTAGGTCATTTAATAAATGAATTGGAGGACTAAATGATATTTTAATTGAATAAGGGGGTAAAGTGATACAAATTGAAATACAAGGGGGTAAAGTGATACAATTGAAAGTAGAAGAGGGTTAAGTGATATTCAATGAGAGTATAGGGGGTAAATGTTAGATAAATGTTTTCATCAAGATTTTGATGATTTTGTTTAAATGAGTTTTTATACCAAAATAATGTTTATAAATATTTTTCCAAATACTCCTAAATTATTTAAAATGTTTTTACCAATTTTTGAAGTATTTCTTAGAGTTTATTATTCGATAAAAATTGGACAACACTTTAAATGATTTTGTGTTAATTGGTTTCTTTCATCAAAACAATGTTTATAAAAGTTGTCCAAATACTTCCAATTGATTTAAAATGTTTTTATTAATTTTTTGGAGTATTTCTTGAAGTTTATTTTCGACAAAAATCGGACAACATTTCTATTTTGAGGTCGACCGGTCGAGCAAACGGTCGATCGGTCGAGCAAACGGTCGACTAGTAGCTGAAGAGATGAAAACACGAAATGCGAGCGTCTTCGAACTTGAAAAATGAGGGGAGGCGACCGGTCAAGGGTAGGGCCGAGGTTGGACCCCGACCGGCCGCACCCCGACCTGGCCGGACCCCCACAACTTGTCCTGGATCGCACTATTTTCTTTCAAACGTTCGAAATCTTATACAGGGCAACCTATACTATTTAATTTTGTGACAGCAAAATTGTGCTATTTGAAATTCTTATCAGCAAGATTTGCTTTTGATTTTTGTACAATATTTCTACATCTTGTGATCCTCTTTTTGTAGACAAAAGTGAAGAAGGAGGAGTCTATGTCTATGAAGACTCTTCTAAATAGAGGATGATTTGAAGATATAAGATACAACACACAAGCATACAATACAACAAGAAATCTGCAAAATTCTCAAAGCTTTCATTTTTACATTCTTGTTGTAATAGCCTAAGTTCTTGCACTTGCACAATCTTGGGGTCTAGGCTTTTTGTTCTTGATTACACTTTCACTCAAAGTTTGTATACTTCATTTATTGAGTTGTAATCTTGAATTTTTCTATCATCCAAAACAAGATATCCTTGTTAGTGTTCTTGTGGTAAGAACACACTTGGGTGATCTTAGATGTTGAAGAGTGTGGTACTCTTCATAGGTGTTGAAGGAAGATTGTGGTAATCTCCTTGAAGGTGTTGTAAGAAGATTGTGGTAATCTTCAAAGGTGGTGTTGTATTAATTGTGGTAATTAATAAAGTCTTTTTTTCTTTTTGAAATCCACTTCGGATATACCGGGGTGGTAGTAGATTAGGCCCTAGGTGGGTTGAACTATTATAAATCATCAAGTGTTGTTTAATTTCCGCATTTACATTCTTGTCAATTACGTGTTCAATCGAAAAAGAGGGCAATTTGCGAAAAATCGGCATAATCTATTCACCTCCCCTCTAGATTATCGTAGCCACTTGGACTAACAAGTAGTATCAGAGCCAAACTCTTTGGCTAGCTCATTTCGAGTAAAGAGGAAAGATCCATGGCTACGAAGCCTCCACCAACAAGCCACCACTATTCTACGCCAACAACTACGCATTTTGGAAAGACCGTATGGAGTGCTTTCTACAAGGGTGCGGGTTTGACATTTGGAATGTGGTCATTGAAGGAGTTGATCAACCAACCAAGAAATTGGAGGACGGCACCACGACTCCTAAACCTTTCAAGGAGTTCGATGAAAATGACAAGAAGGCCTTCTCTCTAAACGGTAAGGCTTTAAATATTTTGCATTGCTCTCTTACCGCCACCAAGTATAATCGTATAAGAGGCATAAGGTCGGCACATGAAGTTTGGGAAAAATTAGAAATCATCTATGAGGGCACAAAGAAAGTGAAGCAAGTAAGAAAAACAATGCTTGTGAAAGACTTTGAAAATTTCAATACGCATGATGGTGAAAGCATATCAAAAATGGTGGAAAGGCATGACAACATTGTCAATCCTCTTGTGGCTCTTGGAAAGGTCATCTCCGAAGAAGACAAAGTGACCAAAGTTTTGAACGCTCTTCCCGGCTCATGGTCCGAAAAGGTGACGGTTATCACGGAAGCACAAAATCTCGAGACACTCAAATTCGATGAGCTCATCGGGAACCTCCTCATCTACGAAGTCTATCTCAAAGAGAGGAAAAATTCCAAATCATCCATCAATCAATCGGGTATGCAAAATATTCCTAAAGGTCTTGCATCTTCTTCTAACAATGTATATTATGATATTGATGATGATGATGAGGAGACGGCCGCACTTGTTCGTAAATTTGCAAAATTTGTGAATAAAAATAAGGCGAGAAAACCGAGAGACAAGTCATGTTTTAAATGCGGAAAATTCGGGCACTTCATAGCTGATTGCCCAAAACTCGAGGAAGGGGAACAAAAAAAGAAGAAGCCTTTTTCCGAAAAAGAAGGCTCTAAATGCGGAAGTCAAAACTTGGGATGAGCTACTTGAAACAACCGACGAAGAAGGAGAATTCGAACATGGTCTTATGGCCATAGACGACGAAAACAATGAGGTACGCTCTAACGCTTCATCTTCTTCCTTAGTTGATGATTTACAATGTGATTTTGATGAATTACAAAATGAGTTTCAAAATTTGATTGTTAAATGCAAGACTTTAAAAGAGGAGCATAAAGAGCTTAAATTAGAAAAGGATAAATTGTTTACTTCTTATGAATCTCTTGATAAAGCTCATGCTATTACTCTTACTAAAGTCTGTACTCTTGAAACCCAAAAACAAACGCTCACAAATGATCTTGAATGTTTAAAAAAAGATGTGCATCGTTTTAACTTAAGTACGGATAAAGTTACAAAAATTTTAGATGCACAAAGAGGTGAGCATTCTAAATTAGGACTTGGCTATAAACCTTTTCAACCTCTTTCAAAGAAAAAAGACCAAGGTCCGACTTTTGTATGTGCTAGTAGTGCCCATAATCTTATTTGTTTTTATTGTGGTAAAGTTGGTCACTATGTTAGTCATTGTAAATTGAATAATAATTTTAGCTTTGTTTGGAGACCCAAAGGTCTCAAGGCTAACCCCCATGGACCCCAAAACTATAGGGTACCTAAAAATAATTCTTTTGTAGGTCATAGGGGCTATAACAACTATGGAGGATTCAAAATGGCTCGTGGACAGCGGATGTTCACGCCATATGACTGGAAAGAGAGAACTTTTTACCAACATCAAGCTCCAGGAAGAGGATATTTTAAGGTTTTACTCTACAGAGATAAAGTTTCAGTATATTCACACTTTGATTATGGCATATAGTTTGATCTTACTAAGGTAAGGTGGACCAGTTGAAATAGACATATTAAGATCACATTGCATGAAATTTCCATGCTACACATCCACATCATGATCCATATCTTTAATTGTATTGGGATACGTGATCATTGATGGGTCGAGTTACGATAAATGTAACGAAGGCCACTTTGATCCTATGTTGATACGATTAGTGGACCGGATTGGTTACAGATACATTTGGTTATGACAGCAAAGTTGAGCTCAAATGGTTATTTTTACAATACATAACTATAAGGTTACACATATAGCCCAAGTGGGAGATTGTTGGATCATAATCCAACATTGGGCTTATATGTGAAATAATTATGCATTGTGGACTGTCAATTAAAGTGAAGCCCATTTTATAAGTGATCAAATTATGTTTAAGGAATTGGGTTTTAATTTATCTAATAGGGTGTGGGTCTTTAATGTGTAGAGCCTTAATGAGTTATTCCTATTTTAATGATAGGCTAAAATAGGGTACCCAATATAACACAGTTATATAAGGGTTATGGTCCCTAGGTCACACGTCTACGAGATTCTATTCTGTTATCCCATCGCCAGAAAGAAACATACAGAGAAAACTAAAGGGTTCTCTGAAAAGCTTCGAGGCGTGTAGATCTAGAAGGTCAGATCCCAGGATTCAATTGCTATGGATTCAGGTACGCTTCCGCAATCTAGTATTTGATTCTTGATAATTCGATATGAACGCTCCTGGATTAAAGTGATGTTATTCACTAAAGTTTATTCCAACAATGCCTACATAATTTGAAGATAACATTAACGGCCGTGCTACGGAGATAATGTTGCTGTAATTGCTACCTTGGTAGGCACGATCCCGAGTGGGCTCTATGCTTGGCACCAAATCTGAGTGCCCAAATTCTCTTCAAAGTGGTTTTATATCTTTTCAGTTCACTTTTTTTTAAAGGTGTAATGTCACAAATATCTAAATGGTTCATGATTTTTTTTTATTACCTCATAATTAAATAATTTTTTTAATTTCTTGTTATACATTTAGAGTTTCTAGTGTAAATAATGAGACTCAAACTCATTGAAGAAAAGAAAAAAAGAACGATCAAGTCAAGCTTATAAGTTATACCCTTTGATCCATATCATTAAATATGTGTTGCGTTCTATTTTTATTTGTCCCATTAAATTTCTACTGTAAGGGAAGGAAATTATTATATATGGTATGTGTCAACTTTACCCTTATTTTAATTTTAAAACATTGGGTTAAATTATTTTGGAGCACATTATTTGAGAAACTTTTAGATATACAAGAAAATTCTAGTTTACCGACATAAATAATTTGTCAATTAATTTTACAGTTACATAAGAACAAAAGGGACAAATACAAAAATACCGTTGAGGTTTGGGCTAATTACAAAAAACCCATAAGTTTTTAAAAATTACCAAAAAAAGCCCCTTTGAGGTTTGATTATGCTTACATTTCTCCATTCATAAGCAAAAAATATTTCAAAATCCCCCCCTAATATTTTCTAAAAATATTACAATTACCCCCTTAAATTTAAAACATTATCAAACTTGAGGGGGCTTTTTGTAATTTTGAAATATCTCTAGTTTGCTTTTGTAGTTAGCCCAAACCTCAGCGGGTCTTTTGTAATTATCCCTAGAATAAAACATATTATTTTTTTCTAAATTATACCGACAAATTACAAATATATCATCGACAGTTTTTAATATATTTACCAATAATTTTAGTTTTTGTTGCAATATATATACCTACAATGTTGTACCTATATTTTACAGTTATTTTAATACTTACCTACAAAATTTTTTTTAGGTAAGCTGATTTTTTTCTGTGAATTAATAGCCAATTACATTCTTTTTTTTTTTCATTTGCAATCAAACATTAACTTCCATATTTATTTCATAGGAACTTATATCTCCTCTAATTTGTGTTTGAACCTATTTAACTTGTGTTTTATGAATGAACGCAATAATTAGGAAAAAATGAAAAAAAAAAAGAAAAGAAATATGAAAAGTCCTACTCCTATGAACGGCTTAAATAGATTTTTTTTTTATAATTTTCAGAAATAAATAGTGAAGCTTCAAGAATTCCAATCTATTTTAAATACATAAAAATTCCACATGATGTGATAAGAATAATAATCTGTCACAGAACAAATGTATGCCAATTGCCAAAGGGAATTTTGGGATAGATATTTCAGGCAGCACCAGCACACCATTGGTGTGCTTCTCTCTCTTGCAAAAATCATCCTTGAAATTTAGTGTATTTAAAGAAACCATCCTCTAAACTTTTCAACTTATAAATACTCCTTGAAATTTTTCTCTGGTTTGAAATACTGCCTCACAGTAAATGCAATTTGTAAACTGATAACAAATATCAAGGGATTATTCATAATTTTCAAATTTTAAGTGAGAGTTTCTGCAAATAAGTCAAATCTCAAGGACTATTTTTATAATTACCCTTTTTCCCCCTTTTTTGAATTGGGTAGAGGATGGGGTTTATGGGTACAACACAAGAAAGTAATATATGCTATGAATTAACAATACAAGTGCTGTTAAAAACTTGGGTCCTATGTTTCTTATCATACTTATCACTAAGGACCACCAAACATTGGGGTTGATGATGAAATTTAGGTTGAAAAAGGCCCCAAATCACATGGAAACTTGATCTCAAGCTCACCCTAATAACCAAAGGCAATCCTTTACCAGATGCTAGCAAGTCTTGCATGTTTCTTCCTGCACCATACATTGGCTTATTTCTTGTCCCAACATTTAACCTCAACAATGTTATATCATCACTCCCAGCATCTACTTCTTTACCCTGCATATATATGTACCCAAAACAAGAATCAGAACTTAATTTATTATTATATCAGCAATATTCAACGGTGTAACTATTAGAGAGTCTCGAGCCTTCAAGTCCCAGGAACTATCATAGCCGTTTGTGTGTATATAAGATAATAATATAAGGGGAATTTTTAAAGTACCCACTATGAATAGTGGGTATTCTTTTTTACCCATAGACATAAGAAAATTCTTTTCTACCTAATTTGACAAAACTGCCCCTCATTTAATTTGAAGATTTTGAATTTTGAAACTGGTGCAATTAGTAGTTTTCTTGAAAATCGTGTACACTTCCCCCCAAATACACACACCTATGTATAAAATCGTATACTCATATCGTGCCCATATCGTGCCAACCTCATGTACATATACATATACATATCGTGCTCAAAATCGTGTCATATCATGTATATCGTGTCAACCTATATCGTGTCATATCGTGCCTCATTTAATATTAGGCACGATATATCATGCCTCATTTAAAATTGGGCATGAAAATGAGGCACGATATCGTGCCTAATTTTAAACAAGGCACGAAATATCGTGCCTATCTATAAAGACAATTACTATATATCGTGCATGTAAATGCCCATATCGTGTGTGTATATATATATTGTATTCAAATGAAACCCACTATCTATTCTCAGAAAAAAAATTAACCCACTACCTTGATAATTGAAAGTCATGCACAAGACTCCATGCGTTGTCCAACTTCCAAGATCATTTGTTCATTTTTATACTCTTAAAAGCACACCAAACTCCATTTTTGTGCACACTTCCCTATTAAACTTCTTCCAAGATCCATATCGTGCATGCTTATAAATTTTGTGCATGGATGTAAAAAATTTACTCATATCGTGTCTATGGGTTTTTTTTTCTTTTTTTAAATCGTTAATTAAGTGGGCTCACGGATGTTAATCACTGCCCCATAACACCCAATGGTTAAAAATTCATATCATGCCTATGGTTAAAAATAGGCAAGATATCGGGCCTAATTTTAAACAATATAGGGTACGGTATATCATGCCTAATTTTACCTGGAGGCACGATTTCGTGCCCAATATAGGCACGATATTTCATGCCTTTTTGAAAATTAGGCACGATATCGTGCCTAACTTTAACTGAGGCACGATATCGTGCTCCTGCCAAATATAGACACGATATTGTGCCTAATTGAAAATGTTTTAAAAAAATTATACACTTTTTTAAACATGAAATTTTTTTAAACAAATTATACACTTTTTAAAAATAGTTTTCATTTATTTAAAGTATCTTAAAATTATAAAATAATAAAAACTCAAAATTATTTTCAAAATTTCTTTTTATAATAAACGATTTTACAAAAATCTGATTTTGTTTTAAAAAAAAACTAAAACTTGTGTTGAAAATCTGAAAATAATGAAAGTATATTAATGTGAGAGAGAAATATGTGAGAGATAAAGTATCAAGGGTATTTGGGTAAAAGAACCACAAAAATGGGTAGAAAACTTAGTTTTTTATCTCACATGTCATAAAAGTTTGTGTCTTATCCTAAGTGGGTAGTTATCACAATTTGCTCATAATATAAGGTACACTTGAGCTTCAATCTAATTAAGAAAAAAAAAAAAACTCAGTTGTCCTTCAAAATTCAAATGCCTCTTGATATTTGTTTCTATTATACAAATGGTACCAATCGATGTATGTATTTGTTAAGCAAATGCAAATTAACCTCAAGGAGCATTTGTGATATCTTGAAGGGGTATTTCTAATTTTGAAAGATAAGTGTTTTTTTTGGTGAGATACTTGGTCATTTTTCAAAAAATTGATGTGGTACATTTCTCAGTACCGAAAAAATAATTGATCTAAAAAATGGCTGAAAAACATGTTTTTGAAAAACATGGTTGATTAACATTTTTTTTTTTTTTGAGAAAATGTTGATTAACATTTTTGTTATGGAGACTATGGCCAAAAATCCGACATGCTATTTTATAACATGCTATGGTATATATAAATTAAACGACCTTGTACTTTTTACGGAGTCATTGTATATGGTGGGTTCCATACATGGACGAAGCCATGTCCAAGGGGGGCACTGGCCCCCCCTCAAATTTTGAAAAAAAAAATAGGTGTACTTTAGTCATTTCACATTTTAATTTTAAAAAAATAAATAGAAAATTTGAAAAATAAATCTTCAATTATATTGCATTCATCTTTCCTACTTTCATTTTTGAATCTTGAAAAATATAAGTCTTGATCATTTTTCCTTTTTCTTAAACTTTTGTACATTATATTAAGCTCTGCCATAAACATTAACTTGAATTTTTGCATTATTCTTTTGTGCCTCTATTTGTCCTTTTTGGTATATTGATATAATTATGTTTTGTTATTTATTGTTGAATATTAAGATGTGGTTGAATTAATACAATGACTTAATCAAAACTTCTACTTATTTTAAATATAACGTATTGTTTTTCATTTTAATATGTGGTAGTGGACAATTATCAACTTATGTTTTGTAAAAAATGAAAAATAGTCATATTTTCCGTAAAAAAGTTTTTTAGTCATTTTGACACGGTCATACCCTTCTTGTGTTCTCAGATGAAGTACTTAATTATATTCCAAAAAACTGATGCGGTACATTTTCCGGTACCGAATAGTGGACCGGTCCCTAGAAATGAAAAAAAAATACAACGGAAAATTTTGAACTCAAAAATAGCTAAAAAAAACATGGTTAAAACTATTTTTATTATGTAGAAGTGACCAAAAATTCAACGGACTCTTTTTATATTAATATTAGTACTTGGGCCCCCCTACCCAAAATTCCTCGCTTCGTCGCTGGTTCCATATAACTCGAAACCCATTAATATTTTTCTTAAATTTGTTCGTTTTTCCTCTAGTAAATTTTGAAATTTAAATAGACAAGTTGGTGATATATATTGACAACATGGTTTACACAAGAAATGAAAAATATAATTATACTCACCTGTGATATTGCAAAAGGAAGATGGCCAAATAATAATTCCATAGTTGGAGGATGGATATGAAGATCAAAGAGCTTAGAGTTGTTATCTATGATTAGATCCAAGGAACAATTGCAGCTTAGTATTTTGGTTGTGACACCAGACCCATCCACTCCCTCCCCTAATCTAAACTGTCGAATTCCCGCAATCTGCAAATTAAAAAAAAATTAATAATAAATAAATAAAAAAAACGACGATTAGTCACTCATTCAATGTGTTGAAACAAATATAAAAAAATAGAAATATGTTTATTTAATGTATTCCATCGAATATAACCTATTTCTATGTCTAGATTCTCTCCATAAAAATCACTATTCATTTATTCCAATAATTTTCAAATCTATTCTTAAACCTATTCCCCTATATCGTCATTCAATCATATCCACCCCATTACATAACCTTCTCCGCAATTTCCCAATGAATAGAACTCATAAATATGTGAAAAAATATATTTTGAAAACACCTTCATACATATTATTACTTTTATCACATACTTTCATGCATAAAAATTTGTCATTGAAATAAAATTTGTCATTAAAAATATCATACCAAACATCTTCTCATTTCTAAACCTATATATATATATATATATATTCAATATTTGAATTCAACCATACACACTTTCAATTTTTACACAAAATCAATAAAATCCACAAATCTCAATGAAAATTGAGAAAATAGAAAATCTAAATAAATACACGAACACGAATTGGGAGTGATTGATGATTGAAATAAATGAAAATGAATAAATAGTATATTTTTTTGAAACTTTTCACAAGCAACAGGATGTTTGGACAAAAAGATATTTTTTGAATAAATATCTAACATTTTGATAATTTATCCGTACGAGGGTGCAAATTGCCACCCACTTGATCATACACGCATATATCTCACAGAATTGACAACATCAAATCCTAGAGTTTTTGTACCTTTTTCCAAAAGCATTATATCATGTTGAGGGCATATTCTTTTTTTTTTTTTTTGACAGTGTTGAGGGCATATTCTAACTAGAAACTAGTTGTTATAATTAGACCCTCCTAGATACAATTTGTTTGACCCTTACAATAATGTTTGATTTTAACACAAAGAATTCAATTAATATGGAGAAAAATAAATACTACTGGGGATTAATATCAGCTCACTCACAAAATGGATATATAATAGCCTTGGAATTGACTGATGAAACACAATGCATGGGTGAAGGTTATTTCCATCTTAGTCGACAAGAAAGCACTTAAATATATCACAAAACCGGAATCATTCGGATTTTTGAAAAGTGGAGGTTTCCGTAAATTTTCCCATGTACCATATTTTACTATTAAGGGTGAATTGGCCACAATTTCATCCTTTACATAAATTTCCCATCCTTTAATCATAGTTGTACTACAATCGTACAAAGTACTTATGTTTTTAATCGACCACTATTGAAACCTTTTTGGGATCGATATAATTAATACCTCATAGTTTTATTAAAATTAATAGTTGTAATAATTTGATAATGCATGTGATGGCATGATGTTAAGCACTTAATTACACTTTAGTCAATGGCGTGCCTAGCCAGGAAAAAAACTTAGCTGCGCCAATACACAAAATTGGAGTGGATCAAATAAAAAACTAAAAGAAAAATCTTATAAATATTAAATATTTTTAAAAATAAGGGGAGGGGGCGGGGTCCAGGTAGCTCCTACCTCTGCCAGTGACTATAGTCTGAAAGAAAAAGAAAAAAAGGGAAAATGATTATGTAAATAAGAAACATTTCTATATTTGAATTGTTCCATCTTTCTACTTGAACATCATCATGAGGTGTCCCAACGTGGTAATAAAAATTAACCTATACCATAAAATATTTAAATCCAGTGAAGTTTGGGCAAATCTTTAACTAAAAAATCAAGTGAGTTTATATAAGATTTGAAATCCATTACAATAATGTAAAAGAATAGCTTCTTTTAATAAATAAAAAAAACATAAAAGAATAGCTTTGAAAAGGAAGTTATGGATCTATTAAATTGTAAGATTATCTAAATAAGCTCAAATGAATTTGAAATCCTTAGTTGAAAACCATTAAGCCCAAATGAAGCCCTAGTGAATTTAGGTGATTGAAAACTTTTCCACTAAAATTTCAATTATAATCACAATATATTTTAAACTCGTGCGGTTTGTTCGGTTGACTGGGTCAATGTAATGAGTCCCCACCTCAACCACATACTTCATACTTGGGTTGCGTAACCTCACGGGCCTCTTCAACACAATTGACGAATCTTGCTAGTGGGCCGAGAATGTGGATTGGAGTTGTTAATTTCCAGCCGTAAAGTTTACTTTCTGGGCCAAATTTGGATTTATATTTCATTTTCACTTTGGGTTGTGTGACTATCTTTATCCACTAAAATAAACAATATCACCCATACTTTATCTATGAATAATTAATGATGATTTTTTTTTGATCGGTAATGATGATTTATTTTCATACTATAGAATGTGAACATCTTGCTTTCATTACAGTTTCACATTCACCTTGTCATCCAATGGAAAGTTTCAACTGTTTGACCAAAATTCCAATTTGATTCATAGTGCTTAATAGTGTTATAAATTGGATCTTTCGTTTCAATTTGATATTGCATCTTGAATTCATAAATACAAGTGAAATGTAAATGATACATCGTAAATATATAATTTAAATGATAATTTAATTTAGCTTATTTGTAAAATACAAATATGATATCATATATATTATGAATGAGACTCTTCTCATGTCCGATTTAAATCAATATTCTAAAAACCGCTAGTGCTAGCCTACTAGGCAAAAGGTAGATTGGGGTCCATCATCTAGGCAATGCCCGATTATATAAAATTAGGCGGGGCTAATTAAAGACAAATGATACTCTCCAAAGAGAGTCTTACATCTAAATAAATTTTTAATGCAAAATGACTATATAAGAAAGTTAAGTGTAAAATACTTAAAAATGCAAGTAAAAATACCTTAATAGACACCCTGGGAGGTGGTGGCTTAGCAGCGACGTAGAAAACAAGCAAAGCAATAATCAAACTCAGCAAAAACCTCCAACTCAACTGCAACAAAATCCACCATCCCGAATTCGAATAGCTGAAAGAGAAATACTTAATCCACCCTATTTTCCTTTTCTCATCATCGTACAAATCGAACTCATCATCTTCATCCTCCAAAACACAACGATCTCGATCATCACCATGAACCCCAATTTTCACAATCCCACCACTTTTTTCGCCATTTTCCACCATCGCCCCATCGTGGGAATGGGAATAATATTTCTTCTTAGCGAAGGAATTGTTCGATCCGCGGGACGACGAGTAGGCAGAGAGGGCGAGGCGATTATTGGTGGGGTGTAATTGGGTGAAGTTGTTATTATCAGGGGAGTGATAGGCCGTTAAGTGATCGTAGTTGATTATGTTGGTTGTATGGGAAATGGTTGAGGGGCTTTGGACGAAATACACTGCGTAGGGGTACGATCGGAATAAAGCTTCCTCCTCAGATTCCATTTTGTTATCAACCATTGCCATTTTGTGTGTGTGTGTGTGTGTGTGTGTGTGAAAGAGGTGTGAAATGTGTGCGAGATGGGAAAGGAGGGAGTTTGGAGGGTTTTTTAAACTGCCAAAAAAAAGAGACGTTACTTTGGGATTTGCTTGAATGGGGTGTGGGCTCGGCACAAATTGAGTACCATCTTAAGGGACTTACTCTTTTTTTTAAAGAGCAAGTCTCTTTTGATACGGTCTCACGGATCTAAATCCGTGAGACGGACCTACTAAAGGCTCCGTTTTGAGAACATGAACCATGAAATCCGTGAGACCGTCTCACGGATCTAAATCCGTGAGACCGTCTCACGCAAGTTTTTGCCTAAATTTAATATTAGGTTGTATCTTATAGTACATGTTATTATTCATATATCATATATGTGATTATGATATTTTTTTTTTTTTGCTATTTCTACCATTTTGTTCCAAGACATTTAATTAATTGGAAATGAGATTTTCAGATTTATATGGAATCTTCTAATTACATGGCGAAAACTCCTCTCAGATAGTTTAATAGGTCAAAATCCGTTAGATGGATCCCAAAAATCGACCTGATGATACTTTTATATTATTAACAGAACCAATATTATTGCGTAATTTAGTTGAAACTATTAGTTATTGTAATATTGGACGGTAATATAATATCACTAGAGCACTGAAAAAGTGTTAGTTTTCATCTGAAAAATATCAGTAGTCTCTGTGAAAATTATTATTACGTAGTTCACTTAAAAATATTTAATTATCCCCTAAACGTTATTAGTTTTTCTGTCAAAAGTAGTAGTCCTCGTGAAGCGTATTAGTAGTTCACCTAAAAAATATTAAATTTTCAACGGAAGATTTTCATTAATTTCGATCCCCTGTAAAGTATTAGTTTTTCTCATAAAAAGTATTAATAGTCTAACTTGTTGAAACATAATATATATTTAGTTTTCTTATTTAAGTATAATCCTTTTATGGTTAGGATCTTAGTCCTTTTAAGGTTGTGTTTTCTATTTGCCTATATAAGGCTTTCCTGTTTCTTTTGTAATTCACTTTTGATTTTGCATAATAAGAATACAAGTATTTTATGGTATCAAGAGCCAAATTTTTAATCTTTGCAACAACTTTCGCTGATCGAACTCCGCGGTGAGTTCGCAGGGTTCAAGGCAGTTTTTTTTGCCACAACCAAATATTTAATCTTTGCCATAGTTTTTTTTTGTTCGTTTTTCTTTCTGGCTCGTTTCTTGGTTCCATTTTGTTTTGTTATCGCTAGTTTTGGAGTTCCGAATTGGTTAGTTTTTATTTATTTTTGGGGTTACAATTTGGGGATATTTTTTGTTCATCATGGTTGTTCGTAAGGATGACTCTCTTCAGGCAATTAGCGTGCAATTGGATGGGAAAAACTATTTGTATTGGAGTTATGTTATGAAAAATAATTGCGAGGTAAATCTATGTGGGGTTATGTTACTGGGACAAATATTAAACCTACAAAACCTGGTTCGGATGGTGCAGATCCGTTGGAGGCTTGGGAAGCGGATAATTCGAAGATTATTACTTGGATTAATAATTCGGTTTCGCAATCTATAGGGGCTCAGTTGGCGAAGTATTAGACTGCGAAGGAAGTTTGGGACCATCTGGCACGGCTGTATACACAATCCAACTTTACCAAACAGTATCAATTGGAGGTTGATATTCGCGCTTTGAAACAGAAGGATATGAGTATTCAGGAGTTTTATTCCGCTATGTCAGATTTGTGGGATCAATTGTCATTCACTGAATCTGCTGATTTGCGAGCTTTTTCACCCTATGTTACACATCGAGAAGAACAATGATTGGTGCGATTTTTGATGGCTCTTCATTATGATTTTGAGGGGTTGCGTGGTAGTATTCTGCATCGAAGCCCATTACCTTCTGTAGATTCAGTGGTCAATGAACTTTTAGCTGAAGAGATATGACTTCAGGCTCACGCTGATAAGGGGATCGTTTCAACATCCACTGCATTGGTTTTTTCCGCACCACAAAAGCCGATTAATAATAATCCCAATCAGATGAATTCGAGGACACCTTCTGATGAATGTGCATTTTGCCACCAAAAGAATCATTGGAAGGCTCAGTGTCCCCTGTTATTGAATAAAGGTAAACCATAATAGCCGAGATCCTAACAACAGCAGCAGCCGAGGTTCCAGCAACAACGAGTTTCTTGTCCTCTACAACAGCCACCAACACCATCGGCATCCCAATGGTCTTCTAGACCACCTCCGCCGAGCAATGCAGCCACCGCACCATCATTGGATCCGTATGTATTTGAGTAGTTTCAAAAGTTCATTGCCTCACAGCCACATGATATGTCTGCCTCATCAAATATAGGTTTGTCTCATTCCAATTCTTCAGGTATGTCTCCACTATTGTGGATCTTAGATTCTGGAGCTTCCCATCATATGTCACCTAGTATGTCGTCTTTTGTCTCTTTGTTTCCTAATCCGTCTGTGTCAGTTTTAACTGTTGATGGTACTCCGATGGCATTAGCAGGAATTGGTTTCATTGTCACACCTTGTTTTTCCATTCCTAATATTTATTATGTTCCTAATCTCACCTTGAATCTGGTTTCAGTTGGCCAATTATGTGCGTCTGGTTATATAGTCTCTTTTTCTTCTTCTACTTATTCTATACAGGACCCGCAGTCTCATAAGCTAATTGGGACATGCCATAAGCAGGGGGGACTTTATGTTTTGGATCAGCTCAAATAGCGGAAGCTACAACGTTTAGTGTGGATTTGTCATCTTTTCGTTTGAGTCGTTCTTCTTCAGATTTCTACTTATGGCATTCTCGTTTAGGTCATGTATCTGCTTCTTGTTTATAGTTTTTAGTTTCTACTGGTGTCTTGGGAGATTTGCAATCTCATGATATTTCGGATTGTAATGGTTGCAAACTGGTAAAATTTGTGCTTTACCTTTCAATAAAAGTGTTTATGTTACTCGTGCGCCTTTTGATCTTGTTCATTCTGATGTATGGGGACCTTCCCTGTCAATACAAAGGGTGGATCTCGATATTATGTTTTGTTTATTGATGATTATACACGTTATTGTTGGGTTTATCTTATGAAACAACGTTCTGATTTCTTCAACATCTTCTGCAACTTTCGAGTACTTATGAAAACCCAACATTCAGCCACTATAAAGTATTTTCGTTATGACTTGGGTGGGGAATATTCTTCTAATATTTTTCTTACACTACTTGCTTCTGATGGTACGATACGACAAACATCTTGTACGGATACCCCTGAGCAAAATGGTGTTGCAAAGAGAAAACATAGACATCTTGTAGAAATTGCCTGGTATCGTTTATTGTCTGCTAGTGTTTCTAGTGTTTTTTGGGAGGAAGCAGTTGTCACTGCTACCTATTTGATTAATAGAATTCCTACTTCGCATAATTCGGATTTGACACCTTTTGAAAAGTTGTATGGGTATGCTCCTGGTTATTTCTCTTTGCACATTTTTGGTTCTACTTGCTTTGTCCTTCGACCTCAAGTTGAACATACTAAGTTGACCTCGCGGTCTACTTTATGCATTTCTTGGTTACGAGGAAGGACAGAAAGGTTATCGTTGTTTTGATCCTGTTAGCCAAAAAGTATATGTCTCGTGTCATGTAGTGTTTCTTGAATATACTCTTGTTATTCTAGTTTATTCGTCTCTTTTTTGGCCTCTCTTCGTCGTATTTATGAGCCTTCATCCTATAGAGAGGCGATTCGTGATCCATTTTGGCAGGATACTATGGATGAGGAACTTACTGTTTTGCATCATACTCATACTTGGGACATGGTACCTTTATCACCGGGAAAACATGCAATTGGATGTCGCTCGGTCTGCAAAATCAAAACCAAATCTGATGGGTCTATTGAAATATATAAAGCCCGACTGGTTGCTAAGGGTTATACCTAGGAGTATGGGATCGATTATGAGGAGACATTTGTGCCTGTTACAAAGATGACAACTATTCGTACCCTTCTTGCAGTCACCTCGGTTCGTCGATGGGGTATATCTCAGATGGATGTAAATCATGCCTTTTTGAATGGTGATCTTGTTGATGAAGTGTACATACAACCTCCTCCTGGTGTTGCCCATCAACTAGGTGAAGTTTGTAAGCTTCGTAAAGCTCTTTATGGCCTTAAGCGAGCCTATAGAGCGTGGTATGAAAAATTTACTTGTGTTGTTACTTTTCTTTGTTTTCGACCAAGTCATCATGATTCAGCCTTGTTTGTCAAAAGTACTAGAACAGGTCGTATTTTACTTGATTTATATGTTGATGATATGATTATTACTGGTGATGATCTTGATGGTATAGAAATTTTGAAGTATACGTTAGCTCGTTCTTTTACTATGAAAGATTTGGGTCCGCTCTGTTATTTTCTTGGTATTGAGGTTGTCTCTTCCCCCACAGGGTTATCTTTTGTCTCAATCAAAGTACATTACTGATATATTTGAGCATGCACGTATGACTGATAACAAAATTATTGATACTCTGCTTGAGACCAATGCTCGATATTCTCCCTCTGATGGTTCTCCCTTGTTGGACCCCAGTTTATATCGTATTGTTGTTGGCAGTTTGGTTTATCTCACAGTTACTCTTCTAGATATTGCACATGTTGTTCATGTGGTTAGTCAGTTTGTTACTTCTCCCTCTACAGTTCATTGGGCTCTTGTTCTACGTATTCTTAGATATCTTCGGGGAACTCAGTTTCAGAGTCTTTTACTTCCGTCTAGTTCTTCTTTTGAGATGCGCGCATACTCTGATACTGATTGGGCTGGTGATCCTACAGATCGCAAATCTATCACCGGTTTTTGTGTGTTCCTGGGTGACTCTCTCATTTTTTGGAAGAGTAAGAAATAAGATGTGGTTTCTAGATCTTCCACAGAAGCTGAGTATCGTGTCATGGCAACTACTGCTTGTGAGATAGTTTGGTTACGTTGGTTGCTAGCAGATATGGGCGTTTCTGGGTCCGTGGGTCCGATAGATCTATTAGGATAGATCCATCTAACCATTAGATTGTCTGGGAAGAGACTACCTCCTATTAATACGGTATTTCATCTGGTATTTCAATATATTATTTGAATGTCACGTATATAAGAGAATATCATTAATATTGTACATGCGACATTCATATGGTGTATTAATATATATATATCAGATGAAATACAATAAGAAATTGGGGGTTCAAACTATTTTAATTATGCCCAAAATCTCAACAATTGATATATATATATATATATCATTTATTTCATTAGTATTCATCAACAATTTAAACGCTATCAATACATATTACGTCTACATTATGACGCCATGTTTGTATAAATGACATTGAACAGTTCATATGAGTATATGATGAAACACTAGATAAAATAAAAGATCACAACTGAATTCTGAAAGTAGTTATTGTGTTCCCTAGTGATTGTGAGGTAGTGTCATATTATTTTTTTAAAAAATGAAACGCACATTTGGAGAAAAATTTTGATTTCCGAAATAGGATTTGATAATAAGAACATCCCAAAAACAAAAATTAGAACAATAAATTGAACATAGAAGAAAAAATGTATTGGCCTACAAGATATACTATATGTAATGCTGTAAACTTTCCTTAGCATTTGTATATGCGATTAAAAAAAAAATAGCAGAAAATCGAACAGCGTACACGCCTAATAATACTTGTATAGTTGTATTATAAATTTGCAAATATTCAAATATCTGGAAAATCAATATTAAGGGAAAAATAAGCAAATTTCAAGAATAAGACATAGGTTATTACAATGATTTACTTTGCTTTTGGTGTAATAGTAGCGTGCATAGTTAAATTCATCCAAAATGGAGCCTGAAACTTACTCCGAGAAATACGGGAGTGACATTAATTATATCAACTCAGATAGCCTTTTTATATTTTTTGCGTTGCTTTACACCGAATTGTTGTGCCTTTTGATGACCAAGGGAATCATAGCAAAGTAAGCACGCTTTTAACCTCTATCCTCCCCCATCCCCTAATTACTTTTTCCATTTTTTTTTGGAAATAATTATTTTTTCCTTATTTAGAATAAGAATGGATTTTATTCATTTATGAGAAGAAATTTACAATTAATTACAATATTGAGTGAAAAACAGTTGCAAATTATTTTTTTTTTTGAGGGAAAAAATAGTTGCAAGTTATTCATGATTATAAACCAATCTAAAACAAATTGATCTAAATCGTCTGTAATTTAAACATCGCAACGGGGGCGCCGGACAAAATACTAAAAAAATGAAAGTTTTTAATATCTTAGCCAAGTAAAGTTATTTTTGACTGTACCACGAGATTGTAGTTCAAGTGGTATCGCTCACCCTTTGTAAGGATATTAATCAGGATTTGAACCCTGTATCGTTTAGTTTCTTTGAAATTTATCCCCTCCCCTCCAACCACTACTCCCAACTTATTTAAAAAAAAAAAGGTTATTTTTGACTGTTATTAATTCCCTTAGCTAGGTCCGTGATTTTTCCTTGGTGGAACGATAAAGTTTTTTGGTACATTGATACTTTAGATAATTATTTCACTAATTACATTTTATTAAAAAGGAAAACCCAGTCATTTAGTGTATTATTATCCTCGCATATATTACCATTGTTTCAACAAATTAGTCTAGTTAAAATTTACAACTTCAATTCGAATTTAATATTGCATCTAGTACTGCATATAATATAAGATAACTATGTACTCCAAAAAAAAAAAAAAAAGATTAAGATAACTAGATAAGTGATATATGCATGATTCACGAAAATGTATACTTAAGGAAATCTTTTTCATGACATACATGTATTTATAATGTGCAATTAATACGAAATGCAATACTAAATTTAAACAGAATATTCGAGCTGCTTAACAACACATTATTGCAATAATTAATTCCTTACGTCTTTCTTTTTCTTTTTCTTAGTATTTAAAAATTAGATCCACAATGATAAAGAAATTAGGAATGTTTCTGATAATAATTAGCTAGCAAGATAAATGAGCAACATTATAATGACAGTAATTATAGTTATTGGTCGAAATATTTTCGTGGAATTCAAGAAAGATAGTGGTGGGTTGGCATATATATAAAATTTTATATAGTAATAATTGTTAGTAATGATGGAAGGCAATAGTGTCAACTTAGATAAAATGATCAAATATAAGAGGGCCGCGTAAGCTTTTGTACCAAGACATAATGAATTCCACGATCATTTTGTTAAAGAAGAAATAAATAAATAAATAAAAATTATTAGATACTTCAAATTTCTAGTCTGACAACTTTAGTCATTAGATTTCTCTCCCGTATATACTCAGACCCTATGAAGCCATTTGAGTATCAAATCAAGAAAAACTATATCAACTATCATGAAATCCATAAAATCCTAAAGATGAGAAAAATAATTGGGAGAAAAGTGATAAGTAAAAATTTTGTTTTTATATTTTTCTGTGTTGGTGAAAGTATTGCATGAGAGCGGAGAAGCGATGAGAATCCAATCTCAGACTTTTGGCTGAGTTTGAGAGTTTTAATGACTGACCACTATTCGATTAACGAAAAGTCGAAAATTATAGTCATTAATTAAGAGATTTAATTTGAGTTTTCTTGTGTGTATTTGGATTTCTTTTGGGGTTAACGCGTTTACTAATTTGAATTTTATTCAGATAGAAGAGTTTTTAAAAAAGTGTCGATTCATATTTTCCTTATCATTTTGCTTTTTTTTTAAGTATGATTTCAGGCTATAGTTGTAATTAATTTGTATTTTAATATTTTAAAATATTGAATCAATAATATATTATTTGCCCACTCGTGTGGATATGAATGAGATGAAATTTATTAGTCTCTTTCTACATGAGGTATCAATCAAGGTTTGAATTATTAGGACTATTGTTGATCCATTTCTGGAAAATTGCAGGAAACAAAAGAAAAGTTGATAAAAGGTAGGAAATTCTGAAACAGGACTGCTCATAATCTACATTAAATATCAAATCCTTAACAAATTACACAAAATGAGTCGCTTTGGCCGAGTGGTTAAGGCGTGTGCCTGCTAAGTACATGGGGTTTCCCCGCGAGAGTTCGAATCTCTCAGGCGACGTTTTCGTTTTATTTGTCAACTCCAATCCACTCTGGTCAAGCAAATTCTTTTTTTTTTTTGTTCCTATAAAGGCTGCAAACATGGTAAAGAAATCAAAGATTTTATAAGTATAAATCCACACAAGCATATGACTGAGTGACGTGTTTTTGTATGTAAATTAAAAGGTAAATCTCCATTTTTCTGATGATTATACATGTCAATTTCGTGGCACGGCATCTGAAATATTACAATATTCTTTTTTTTTTTTTTTTTTTTTTTTGAACGATAGAATTACATTAAAACAACTCAAAAACTGAAATTACAACTACAATCGATAAATGTAACCAACTAAGAGCCGACAAGACTAACTAAGAGCCAAACGGGAATTGGTAAAACCAATTGATTCACATGTACTAAAAAAACTACCCACCCCAAAACTACCCACTCCACGAGACTTGAAAGACTCCTTAAAGGAGATGTAATACACCAAAAAACTAAAACCGGGCACGAGCAACCACTACATCTTTGCGAGCGAAAAAACCGACCCGCCTCGAGTTTCGCAAATCAACCGAGAAAAGAAAAACACAAACAAAAAAGAAAACAACGAAAATACTAACAAACTAGAGAAAAAAGCAAAAATTGCCTCTCCCTCTCCCAAATCTCTTTGCCGTGACCCATCGTCTTCTCCGCTCCAAGACACCTCCGTGAAGCTCCGACCCGCTTTCGCCCGGACCAAAAATTCCGGCCACCTTCATACGCCAGGGACCGCCATTTGGTATCCCTCCAATAGAAACCATGGAGGGGAGGGGAGGGGGAAGGGAGGGGGAGGGGAAGGAGCTGCAAAGGAGAGGGAGGGGGGAAAAAACTTAGGGTTTTTTTTGGGGGGGAGTTAGAGAGAAGGGGGAGAGAATAGAGTTAGAGAGAGAAAGGTAAAAAAAATACATTCACCTCGTTCACTTGTTTGTGGTTTTGAAATATTACAGTATTCATTATGTTCTTAAATAGACGTCTTGCTTCTTTCAATTGGAGGCGGACTGAGTGTAAATTGATACGAGCTTCCGTACAGTTACTGATATAACAAAAGTATTTCAGAATCTAAAAGTTTATTGATGAGATAATGAAGTATATTTATTAGGGCAAATTCTTGTAGACCCGATTTTAGAATATTCATGTTTTATGACATGTCATTGTTATTTAAATAGATTTTGATAAACATTATTATAAACTATAAATAATGGGTTGCTTTTCATCTAAGATATTATTTAATGTTATATGTTGATTAGAGGTTTTTAAATTTATATAATTTCATAAGCATAATTGTTAGCAAATATATATGGTCAAAACATAAATCACATATTTGCACATATAAGGTGGATCGAGTATAACTATTTGCATCGGAACTGTTAATCTAGATAGACAGGATTAAACCCGTCTACAAGCCTCCTTTTGGTCAATGATTAAGCCATCTACAAGCTTCCTCTTGATTGAATCGCAAACAACGAACGAACCTCGTAGATTGGTTGAACCACGAACAAGATCACGAACCATCTTTCTCGTTTGTGCAAATACTACTAAAGTTATTCACTTTGATGTGCACACCTTAAACCCTTGGAGAACAATGGTAATGCTCCAAGAAAGAACGTAGAGTGAAATTGTATACTACAACATAAATGACATTAGGTAACACTCAAAAAATGTTACCTAATGGTCATAAAATGTTACTATAGACAATAGGTAGCACTTTTATGGCGCTGATTGCTCGTCTTCTTACCTACGATCAAAGGTATCACTTTTATTAGCTTTTAGTAACACTTTTTTCTAAGTGTTACATTAAGTTTTCTATTGGTAACACTTTGAAGCAATATTTCTAAAGTGTTACATATGAATCTTATGTAACACTTTTTATATTTGTAACACTTTAAAAAAATAATTCTAAAGTGTTACATATGAATCTTATGTAACACTTTTTTTGTAGCACTTCGTAGAAATACTATTTTTTTGCCACCAAGTAGATTCGAACCCACGACCTGTTATGTATGGAAGTGGCAATTTGCCACTAAGCTAAGTTGATTCTTATTACAACTTTTGCTTTGTTTTATATATACACATACACACAAACACACATATATATATATTATATATATAATATATTTTATGTAATAAAGATTATATTTTATAATATATGTATTAAATTATATTATACACCGTATATATCAATTTTTATATTGTATAGTATATAGTTTGAAAATCATATTATATTATATATTAAAGGACACAATAAATTAAAAATATAAAAAATATATAAAATAAATTTATCGACTGATAAATATTCAATCGATAAAAATAAAAAATATATAAAAATATAAAATTAATTTACCAACAGATAAAAAAATTCTAACAGTAAAAAAATTAAATAATAAATAAATAACAAAATAATAATTTACCGACGGAAAAAAGTCCTAAGTAATTACCGACAACATCAATTTTCATTGGTAATTTTTTTAAAAAAGTAAAAAAAATAAAAAAATATTAACGATGAAATTGGTCTCCGTTAGTAAAAATTAAATAAATAAATAAATAATAATAAAATATATACATGCGCATTTTCCGTCGGTATTAAGACAGAATTAATTGCCTTCGTAAAAAATAAAATAATAAAAGGAAAACTAAAATACTTTGTAAAAAGTAAACAAAAATTCAGTTAAAAAAACATAGTACATGATGTCTACAATTTTTAGGTTTGGTGACATCAATTAATTAAATAAATCTTTGGCATGATTTAATGATAGTTATATAATTTTGTGTTACTAAAATATAGCTTAAAAAGTGTTACAATCAATAAAATATATTGTTGCCAAGAGTGCTTCTTAAATAAAGTGATACCTATTTGCGTTACAAAAGAAATAACAAAAACAAAGTGATACTTAAAAAGTGATACTTATATAAAAGTGTTACATATAAGCGTTACATATTGATAAAAGTGTTACCTATTTGCGTTACAAAAGAAATAACAAAAAAAAGTGATACTTAAAAAAGTGTTACTTATATAAAAGTGTTACATATAAGTGTTACATATTGATAAAGTTCTACAAAAGTGTTACATAATATTGTACTGTAAAAAGTGTTACAAACATGTGTTACATATGTACCTTATGCAAAAAGTGCTACAAAATTTGTGTTACCTAATGTCATTTATGTTAGGAGATATATTTCTGATATTCCGTATGAGAGAGATAATAATTAATATGTTCTACTTATAATATATGGAGATAATTATAAAACAATATATCTCAATCCCTTTTGTAATTGGATCTTTTTATATTAGATGCATTTTTAAGATGCATGTTAAACAGTTAAACCTCAATATCTTTCCTAACATAAAAGATATGGATGTAATCTCCAATATTTTCCACTCATACATATCTGATTCGACTCATTCGAATCACATTATAATATTCTCATCTCACGTCCTTATTTCATACAGGGAATAAGGCGTGCGACAAGGCGAGAAAGAAAGAGTGAGGAGAGTTATATTAAATCATCACCAAACTAACATAACCCTACAACTCAATAACTTGCTATGTACCCCAAACCAAATGGTCACACTCAGTTAAACATCTCTAGATCCCTCAATGAATATAAGTATAGCATGTTTGACTCACTAAAATATGTTTCTATATTCATGACTAGTCAAACACATTTCGACATAGTCGCCCGAGCTATGAATTATAGAACATAAGTGTGTTACCAATTTGATTCTTCCTCGGCCCCACATGCCAATTGGCTTGGTCTTGACAGCTTTCCTAGACATGTTCCAACAGACCAAATCACACATGGCCATTGGATACATGCTAAAGTAGCGTTATCAAGCTTACACCTCATGACATGGTCGAAAGTCTCAAAGGGTACAAGAAAATAATTCGAGCTCACATAGTGACGAAGCAGGGACCCATTCAGTCACTTTCCCATATGTGGTCGCCTCAAAGCACATGTAGTATGAATACATACTATGATGGAGCTCCCACTCAATTTAGGCATGTCACGCTCTAGACATTATACAAATCTTAGTTTAGTCGCTATTCAAGCGCCCGACCTACGTACTACTCATAATCACTCCCAAAGTGTCTTACGATAGTTCACACATTTGGCTACAAATAGGCTTTTATGAAGTTTGGACATACTTCATAATCGATCAACTCGGATCTCATCTTAACCTCTAGCTAAGGCGACTGTTAACTATACTTATTAACCTTCCTCACTGCTCTAGCGCGAAGGCAATCATTCGCAAACCTCCTTATGCGACATAATTTTTTAAGTCTCATCCTGCTCGCTCTCTTAGCGCCAGGGCAATTGCCCGTGTCATAGGGCCAATGAAAGCTTGGTGACAACTCACAAATTCAGTACCAAACACACAATGATAATCCAATATATCTCATTAATCACAATATGTTCTCACAGGTCATATGATCAACTCTACTTAATCCCTTACCACTCACATGCCTTTGGAGCATATCTCCAAACAAAGGCTCATAAAAGGGACCAACGCCCACACCGCTCGTAGAAATATGCCTGAGAATAATTTGACTCTGTGCAAAACTCTTATGTGAAGTAATTTCTTGAGTAAGTATGTTTAGTCTACCAACAATGTTCGGCGCTCAAACCATACACCAAAGTGGATTTACTATCACAAAGGCAACAAAATGTCTCATGAATATGCTCAGAATGCGCATCATTTCAAGATACCAAATTTTCCTCTTGCAAATCTTAACCCAATTTATTAAGATATTTAAGTATCCACATATCGGCATCACCATAGCACATGGATCACTTCGATATCCACTCACCAATCTCACTGCTAAGTACATAGCTTGTTGAGTACGCACATAGCGCACATCAAACATTCGACAGTGCTTACACAAACTAGCTAGCATTTCTTTTCTTCTTTCTAAGACATCGTTTCTTGACTAAGAACATGATAGTTGACCATGGAGTGTAAAGACAGCCACCACTAAGTGGCAACAAGTCCCTGTTCTTTTCAAGTCATGAAATTTTTGTCATATATAGTGAGATACAACTCTCAACATATGTTCAATGACTTAATTGACCATCAAATGATAACTCGATGAAATCAATGATGATTCAAGACACTACTGGAGCTTCTTGATCAGCAATCAATGCACTCTTACTCAACTTCTCGAATTCATCGAGTGATCCACATAGATCTCCTGATTTAATTTTCACTGAAATATGTCAACATCAATCATCTAGGACAAACATAGATGAAAGTGGCAATAATAGGTAACATATTAGGCAAATTAAGGTAATCTCACCACCTAGGGATAACATCTAAAAACAATTATGCTTTGTGCGAGCTACACATATGTCAATCAACCCCATCTATATTGCACTTGACCTACCGAAACCATATGTTTCAAATGGTCTTGCATCTAGACAGAAGATCAACAAACTCTTAGACTTTATTCTTAGTCATTCGACTCATCTTTTCCTTCACAACAACTATCCACTTAAGGCATCAAGTGAAGTCACATATTCTATCGACTCATCAACATCTACAAAAGTAATTGTGAAGGATACCCACTCAATCTCATATAGATGATCGAAAATATTTTATATTCACTCCTTTTTACTCGTGGAATTTGAGAATCTTTTGCAAGTGAGACACTAGCTCCCACTGACTTAGTGTTGCTCCCACTATCTCAATGATTACTAGATGAGTTTAAAGTACAACATCATTGCTAGAGAAACAAGTGCCTCCTAAGGATCTTGCAACTCGCATAATTTCAAGATCTCTTTTGACCTCACATATGATCAAGAAATCAATTTGAGGGAAAACCTAAATCGTATGACTTGATTCTCCACTTGAGAATACGTATTCTCGAACTTACATAGGCAGACCCACTAATTTGGGCTTGTTACCAAACTAAAGCTCATACAAGGTTGAAGAATCACTTGGAGAAATTATATTTTAGGATGTAGGATGCAACAGGATAGACAAATCAATTTGTGTCATCATAAATCTAACTATTTTGAAGTGATTGTCCCTTCTTCACAAGCTCATATAGCTGAAAATTGTTTAGAACTATCATTCAACTTGCACTTTTATTTCCCTAAAGTGTGTCCATATTTTCGTTCTTTATTAGTACATCTTCATCTTTTAAGAATCACTCAAAGCAATTTGGCGCTTCTAACTGATGAGAGTGGGGATATATTAACTTATAGTGTAGATAGCAATGAAAGAAAATATAATGCATTAATGTGTGCCTCACACTTATAAGTCTGCACTCAATTTAGTGGAGTACTTAGCTTTAAAGGAAAAAATAGTCATCTTTCATTCTTCTAAGAAGTTTATCCCACTGGAAAAAATTTATGCAGAGGGAAATTGACCTTAGCAAGTTAGACGATACAACCTCCTCCAGTAGTTAATACAGTCGTCCTCCTAACATTATGTGCTACTATATCAATAAAAGATCTAAAAGAAATACTATCTAAAGCCAATCGCATTACAAAGAAAAGATAGACAAATCTTCTCACTCAACAAATATTTACAAGTGCATTTATTCGAATAAGACTACATCAACACATCAAGTTGCTCACAACAACTATTGAGCTTGAGGTGACTCTCTTTAGCCTCCTCTTGTGCCCTATATAGCTCCACAACTCGATAATAGTCATACATATTTGGTCAATCTCAACCGCATGCTAAGTCAACCAATATCTATCATCCACCGATGGAGAGATTTGGAAACATTAGCAGAAAAATAAAAGAGCAATTAAATAGTCAAACTTCACCTCAGTACAATTACGAGCGAAGTTGTCAATCTCATTAGTACACTTCATATCTGTTAACACTTAATTGCCTCATTCAATAAGGTGACACATCTTGTCACTTTATGGATCAATTTATAGTTCTAGTTTTAGCTTTTGCTCTCATTAAACTATATTATGCTTGTTCCAACATTCACCCTAGTTGGTTTATATCGGTTAGCATAAGCGACAAATGCATTTACTTGTGTATTTTTCAACTTTTTATAATCAGCCTCTAGATACGCGATTTTCATTAATAAGAACACAAATTACTAATATCCTTAATTCAACTCAAATAGCGAATTTAGATAACTAGAGTTTTTATTTGTGAGTAAGCTCATATTCCAAAAATAGAGCTTAAACTCGTTTATTAAATTTTTAAATTTTTGCAGTTTAAACAAATTAAAGTGCAAACTTGATTTTTGATCCATAAGTACATTGCGCATTTTCATGCTAAATTGGTTTAAGCTAAAGTTGGTGAGTTCGATCTAAAAATATTTCAATGAATTGCACAAATAATTAGGTACTAATCTAAAAAAATTATTTTGGATCCAAGTAATATTTATTATTTTCTTCAATTCAATGAGATCGAAAATTTACCACCAAGGCTAGTAATCATCTCCCACCAAATTGAATATCACAATAAAAATTACTGATCCATGAATAAAATTATCAATGTCCAAAAAATAAATCATGCATGCAACCATGCAATATGAATAATTATGAAATTAGCCCCTATAAACGACATTGACATATGGTGCATCATATGGAGAAAATTTAGACCTATGGTAGTAAAATAAAAAATATCCCCATAAAATTGAAATTACATAGCATCCAAAAATCGGCTCAATAAATACATACCTCGAGAAAAATAAAAATAAAAATCATATATTTTCAATCCCTATTTCATCATTCTAGAAAACGTAAACCAAAATAAATGCGGATATCGAATTACCACAATTGTCAAAAATTAACTCCCACAAATAATATTAATATAAAATAGTAAACATTCAAATACATGAACACTCGTATGTCAATGTCCATTCATTCAAAATATACAATAATTCATATCACATCAATTCATTTAATTGCATCACAAAAAAAAAGGCAAACACATAAACAATTAATAAAACATGCAATCATACAATATACAAATCACATAGCATATTTTTGCTTTCACTTTAATGCGAAAAAACATAATTTCTTTCACGCACATGCGATATGCGAAAAAAATATCTTCCATGCACCAATACAAAAAAAATAATTTTGTCATGCATCACAATGCATTTAAAAAAATAGGAACGCAAGCACCATGCACAAAAAATAATTTTGAATACACTCTTATGCGCAAAATATTCTTGCAAGCATCCTAGTCTGTAAAAAATAATACTTGCTTGCATTGCGTCGCACAACAATAATTAGCCATTCTCATGCGCAAAAACAATTTTTTTCTCAAATATTTTAATGCGCAAAAATAATTTTTACATGCACTCAAGTGCGCAAAATATTTTTACATGCATTAATATTGGGGAAAAAAATTCCCCTCCAAACTATGACCTTATTTACACTTTGCCATCCAATATTTTATTTTTATCAGTTACCCATCCAAACTAAATGGGATTGACACTTTACCATCTAATTCTCACTGGCGGCAGAAATTGAGGGCATTTTTCGAGCACAGCGCGGCACGTGTAATTTTTTAAGGGTATTTTCGTCAACACACTTGAGGCCATTGAGATTCACACGTGTCTGTGAGGGATTTCTTCAAGATATTTCTAGGGTTTATCTTTATTGATTGTCCCCAAAATAAAACTCTAGATTCTCTTTGTATTCCTCCAACAACACTCCAAGAAACAAATATTAAAGATTGAGAAGAATATTAACCTCTGATCGAGACGTATGGTTTGGTAAGTACGCGACAAGGGTGGGCAAAGTCCCCATGGAATGGGTGGACCAGATTATGGTACTTTTTACATTTTTAATCAATAATTTTTATTTTTTTTATATTTTTAATTATTATTTTTTGGGGATTTCGGTTTTATAATGCTACTTTAGAATATATATATACAATTGGGATGAAATTTTTTAATTTTTACTTTATGGGGTTTAGTGATTTAACTGAATCAAGTTAGGGCTTTTTGTAATTGTTGTTTTTTCATCCTACCAGGTCCCAATTCTGAGTTCTTCACAATCAAAATGCATCATTATATTCTGGCATGTTTTAAAATTTAGGAAAACCAGTGTGTCTGGAGGCAGAGATAGATAACATTAACTATTGTAATGCAAATTAGATTTCTATGCTTGAAATACACAGTATGGCTAAGGAAATAGGATTGAAATAGTACAACAATATTTTTTACAGTAAGGTTAAGGTAGATGATTGTTCTGTATTGGTATTAATGCAAAATGATATTGATGCTCTCAACTTGGTTAATTGCATTGACCATAATAGAGTGGTTGGAATTTTTATAGAGAAAGAGAATGCTCATCCAAATTCTACTGAATCTGAATCTACCAATGAGTTACCTAGTGTAGATGAGCTTTGCAATTTGTTTGTGATGATGAAGACATGATAGAAAGTGATGAAGGTAATAACAATCTTGATGAAAATGACAACAATGGAATTCATGAGGACATGTCTCATAATGTTGTTCTTGATAACATTGAGAGTGATGAAAGTTTAGGTGAGGAAGATCACTTAGATGACAGTGACTCTGAGTTATCCGATTATTTTGTTGATAGTGAATGGGATGTTTCTGATGATTATGTGTAATTTGATAGTCACATTGATGAAGAAGTGGAATGGGGGGCCTGAATATGATAAATCGAAACCATTTAAGTCTAAGGATCAAGATTCTGCATCTAAAAGTAGCACACATGTTGAAGGGGAAATGCATAATGGTTTTTCAGTCTTTAATACAAGGGCAGATTATGATAATCCTAAATTTAAGCTGGGAATGTGCTTTAATGACACTGCAACACTCAGGGCTGCAATAAGGCAACATGCAATTAGATAGGGTAGGAATGTTATGTTTACCATCAATGACAAGTTTAAAGTGCAAGCTAAATGCAAACATAAAACATGTCCATGGTTGATTTATGCATCTAAAGCCCAGAAAGAGGATACAATGCAAGTTAAACATTTAATGGGGAAACACAAATGTCCTCAGCAACAAAGAGTATCTCATACTAATGCTAGATGGTTAGCTGTGAAGTACAAGGACAAAATATGGAGTGATCCAAAGTGGCCAATAGATTCAATGATGACAGTGATGCAAAAGGAACAAAAGCTGGTTTTTAGCAAGAATCAAATGTATAGGGCTAAGAGAAGGGCTTTCAAAATGGGGAGTGTATCAGACAGTAAACAATGTACTATGCTATGGTCTTATGCAGAAGAAATGAGAAAAACTAATCCAGGGACAACTATAAAGATCAAATCCAAATTGGTTGATGGCAAACCATAATTCAAATTATACATATGTTGGGGGTCTTTAAGAAGAGGCTTTCTAGAAGGGTGCAGACCAGTTATATGTCTTAATGGATGTCATCTTAAAAGCCACGTTGGAGGGATGTTGTTGAGTGTTGTACCGATTGATGCAAATAACTGTATGTACCCACTCTCATATGTTGTTGTGGAGAAAGAACACAAGAAATCATGGATGTGGTTTTCACAATTACTTGTGCATGACTTGAACATAGTCAATCTTCACCAATGGACTATTATGTCAGATGAACAAAAAGGGCTAATTGATGCCATCGAGGCTTTGTTACCTGGATGTGAACACAGGTTCTGTGTTATGCACCTGTACGAAAAATTCAAGAATGCACATAAATGTCTATCCTTAAAACACGTTTTTTGGAAAGCTGCAAGAGCCACAACAATTATAGACTTAAACAGAGCTATAGTTGCACTAAAATACAGAGATGCAATTGCATATGACTGGTTAGTGAAGAAGCCAGCATCACATTGGTCAATGTCCCACTTTAGCATATTTCCAAAGTCTGACATTTTGTTGAACAATATGTCTAAAGGTTTTAATGCAATTATACTTTTTGCAAGGGAAAAGGCAATTGTTGAGTTGATGGAAGGAATTAGGTTAATGTTAATGAAAAGGATACATGTGAGGAGAGATCAAATATCTAAGAATGATGGTTATATATGCCCAAAGATCATTAAAGTGTTAGAATAGTTGAAGAAAAAAATTCATGGATTTCCTAGCTCATTGGAATGGACAGGATCAGTTCGAAATTGAAAGTTCTCATGGTTCAAAATTTAGGCTGCATATTGGAGAAAAAACTTACACATGTAGAAGACGGGAGCGGATGGAATACCTGTGCACATGGAATTTGTGGGATGTACTACTTGGGCTTGAATCCGAGACTTTATAGACACCTGTTACAATAAGAAGACATTTTTGAAAGCTTACACATTTGATGGGTACTTAAAATGGCGGTGACATGTGGCCCAAAGTTAACATTGAACCATTGATCCCCTCTCGTTTTACGAGAAATTACCTGGAAGACCCTAAAAACATGCTAGGAAAAGGATCTTTGATGAAGCAAGTATGAAAGGAGACAGAGAAAATTGAAAAAACCCACACAAAAGTCTTGGGTAAAAAGGGAGTGAAGATGACATGCTCACTCTTCAAAAAAAGAGAATCACAATATAAGAGGATGCCCCATGAAAAGACCAAGCCACCAACGGATGGATTGAAAACTCCCCCACTTTATGAAGTCCAAAGAAAAGGGAAATATATTTTAGATGATTTATGTAAATGCTAATTGAATTAATTATATAATTAATTGTTTTTATTCTCGTATGCATTGCGGGGAAGGAAAAAAAGGTAACAATGGATCCACATGATGGACAATTTTTAAACACATAAGAGTAAGTTGTGCGGGTAAGTTAAATTGATATGTAATACAATATTATTCACATTCATACATTGATTTTACTATTTGAAATACAATGCAGAAACTAGAGGAAAGGGCAAAGAGATTGTTGACCGAATCGACAACAAGTCTTGGTTTCAAAAGAAAGTTAAATGTAAGTGCAATTTAATCATTTTTGAAGTCTAAATACCATTTTTCACATATATTTTTTTTTCTTGAATTCAATAATTAAATAAGCTTGCTCTAGATCATGGTTCAACTCCAGTAGTGACAACAAGTACAATAAGCTACAACTACATTGATTTGACTATTCGTAATGCAATGCAGGAAACTAGAGGAAAGGGCAAAGAGATTATTGCCCAAAATCAGAAAACAAGTCTTGGTTTCAAAAGAAAGTTAAATGTAAGTGCAATTTAATCCTTTTTGAAGTCTTTATTACGTCTTTTCACGTAAATTGTTTTATATTGAATTCAATAGGTAAAGAAGAAACCTGCTCTAGAACATGGTTCAACTCCAAAAGTGACAACAAGTTCAAGTACATTGATTAATAAGTTAAATTTTTTTATGCTCCAACTTATTTTTTGATTGTTTTTACGTTTTTTTCGTTTTTTCTTATTCCTGTATTCTTTTATATGTATTATATGTTGTTTCGATGTTGTTTAAATTTGTTTCATTGTTGTTTCATTTTTGTTTCTTAGTTGTTTGTTTTGTTGTTTCGATGTTTCAAAACAACTTTTACATATTTTTTATGCTACTTTTTGTTCATGTATTGTTTTGTACATTGTTTCTATTGTTTCTGTGTTGTTCTATGATATTTTTAATGTTGTTCGAATAATTCTTTTTTTGTTTTTATGTAAGTTTCAATGTGTAGATACAATTTTTTACCTACTTTTAAGCTCTTTTTATTATGTGGTATTTTTAATATTTTTTACGTTATTTCTAGGTTGTTTACATACCGTTTTTAATGTTGTTCTTATGTTTATTTGTCGTTTTCACGTAGTTTTCGATGTTTAAATACAATTTGTACCTATTTTAAGCTCTTTTTGCTCATATGGTATTTCTATATTGTTTCTAGTTTGTTTCTATATTGTTTCTTGGTTGTTTCTATGTGTTTTATGTTTTCATGCATTGGATAAAAAATTGAATTTTATTTTTTTACTCATGTTGTTTCTATATTATTTTTCAAATTTGTTTGGTTTTAATATGTGTTGTTTTATGTGTATATTTCTTATTTTGTTTATGAGATTTCAAGTATAAAATGGATTATTTAACAAGGGCAAAATTTATTTTTTCACTGAAATTTAATTAGAAGAAACATGTTTGAAACAACAAAGAAACAACAAACGTGTTTGAAACAACAAAGAAACCAACGTAAAAAAAAAGTCCGAGAATTTTGGTAGGAGAGTATTTTTGTCCAAAAAAAGGAGAAAAGCGTATTTTTGTCAAAAAATCACCGGAAAACATATTTTGTTGTCTTTTGTCCAGAAAAGCTGGGTAGTTATGTCCTTATTAGTTAGGGATGTGGGTTGAGATTGAGTCTGGCACGAGTCAATGTAACCTCGACTCATAAAGCCCAATTAACTGCCCTATCTATGATCTTGAATTCAAATCTCATCAAAAAATGAGAATTTTTATCTAATTGCTTATACGGAATTTTGATTATTTATTATTTTCAAATTACTTATAATTATTGTTAATTACATTTTGATGCAATATTTATCACTAACGACGAAGCCAGAAATTTCATATAGGGGACCCAACTAATATTAATAAAATATTAAAATCTAATATATCAATTCTAAAATAAAACTATAAATAATTACCAATTTTGACAAAGTCAATGTTTTAATTTATTTACATCTTAATATTCAAAAATAAAAAACGTAATACAATTATATCCTAACATTTCTCTTCTATTCTTCATATTTTGAAATTATTGCAAGATAGTTTTATTGTTAATATTTTGAAATATATATTTCGAAATATATGTTACCAAACAATTATTCAATATCTCGTCTCCCAAACATTTACATCAAAAAAATATTAAAGAATGTAATTTAAGCTAATTATTAGAATGTAAGCAGAAAAAAATAGTTTAGATCATCTCTAAGAGTTTTGAAAAATAGGAAGAGGCAAAAGAATGTAATTTTGATAAACTCGTTCTCATAAGTTATAATTGTAGTAAAATGGATGCGAGATAATGAAATTATTTTTCAAAATTTGGGGAAAATGCTTGCTAAGCCCCACAAGTTATACACCTTGACCCAAATAGGTACATGAACTTAAAAATATAATAAATTACTAATTCTTTTTCAACTTATCCCCCTGTCTAACAAATGTTTTCATCGATTTTATATTTTCTGTAGTGCACAACACAAGAACTGGGAATACTTGGAGAACACAAGGTTAATAATAAATTAATAATCCAATAGACATCTAATCATAATAAGTAAAATGCTTCCAACAAACCTCATGAGTTTGAATCCACCAAGCCCTCTTGTTCAGATTCACGTGTAGAAACAATATCCGTAGAGGTGGAGGGCTCGATTTTTTTTTTGTTATAAGGGAATGAGTTTTTTTTTTCTTTATATTATGAATTATAAGTGAAATTACCTAAATACGTACGTTTAATATTTTTTAAGAAATTTGGGGGTGGGGGGGTTGCAATTTGTATCAACATTCACTCAAATAAAACAAAAAAAAAAGAAACAAATTGAATGAAAAGCTATTCTAGTCACTAGAGTTAATTCTCTTACATATTATGACATGATTGATATGTCAGGAATACAATGAGCAAGATGGATCAAGTGCTTTTTAGACCTCTTAAAGGCCAAAATTTTGGGGGAATTCCACCGGATACCCACCTTTTTAGAAAAATCTCCACTATTTACGCTCTATTCCTTTATTATTTTTATGTTTTTTTCGATTTTTTTTGTTCATGTATTGCTTTATGTTATTTATGTTGTTTCGATGTAGTTTATATTTATTTCTTGGTTATTTTTATGTTGTTTCGTTCTTGTTTTGATGTTTCAATATAACTTTTACTTAATTTTTACGCTCTTTTTTGTTCATCTATTGTTTTATATATTTTTTCTGGATTGTTTTCTATAGCGTTTTTAATGTTGTTATGATGTTTCTTTGTTTTTTCCATATAGTTTTTAATGTTTTAATTTTCACCTATTTCTAAACTCTTTTTATTGATGTGGTGTTTTTATATTTGTTTCGTTGTTTTTAGTTGTTTTTATCTTTGTTTTTAATGTTGTTATGATGTTTCTTTATTATTTTTATGATGTATTTGATGTTTCAATGTATATTTACCCATTTTTAAGTTCTTTTTGTTTAGGTGTTGTTTTTATATTGTTTCAGGATTGTTTCTCTATAGTTTTTAATGTTGTTCTGTTGTTTCTTGGTTGATTCTATGTGTTTTCGATGTTTTCAATGCACTAGATCAAAAATTGAATTGTGTTCTTCTATACATGTATTGTTTATATATTATTTTCAATGTTTATTTTAATATGTGTTATTTTATGTGTAAATTTCTTGATTATTTATAATATTTCGAGTATAAAATTGATTATTTAATGGGGGAAAAATTATTTTTTTAACTGAAATTTTACTAGATGAAACATGTTTCAAGCATGTTCGAAACAACCTTGAACACTACAAAAAAATAAGGGAATTCCAACGGAAAAAAAATGTCGGTATTTGGGCAATTTCCATTGGAATTATCGATTCCAACATAAATTCCAATAGAAAGGGACCATTGGTATAATGACCGTTGGAATGACAAAATTTCAATGAAAATTCCTACGGAAAAAATATTCCAACAGTACTAAATGGTTTTGCTTATCGTTGGACTTTTCTGTTGAATTTTCCAATGGTATCTTTGTAGATTGGAATTTTAAAATTCCAACAGTTTTTTATGCTTAGTTGGAATTATTTCGTTGGAATTTGATTGGAAACAATAACGTAAAAATCCGGAAAAATTGGCGGAGCGTAAAAATGTTAGGAAAAAGAGGCTAAGTATACAAATGTCCGTAGAAAAAGGAACGGAGCGTAAAAGTATATTTTTTTTTTTTTTTAGAGGGGAGGTCTCTTGTGGGAGACCGTCTCACGGATCTAAATCTGTGAGACGGAGCCCTATTGCCTAAAATTCACATGCTCCTTCTCTCTCTCTCTCTATATATTTACGTGTCATCTTTCCCTCCCCTATCTCACTTCTCCAATGGTCCCCTATTTTTCTCTCTCCTAACACACCTCACTCCTCTCCTGGTCCCCCCCCTCTCTCTCTCTCCTCATCCAACTCTTCATGTGGTCCCACTCTCTCTCTCTCTCTCTCTCTCTCTCTCTCTCACCACGTCTCTACACAAAGGAAAAATATAGAGAAAATAAAGTTTCACTTTTTATGAAAAAAGTATCACATTAAACTCGAAAAGTATCACTTTTTATTACAATAAAGTATCACTTATTATGGAAAAAGTATAATTTCTTATGAAAAAATTATTACTTTTTATTAAAAATAATATCACTTCTTATGGAAAATATCATTTCTTACAAAAAAAGTATCACTATTTATTAAAAAAGTATTACTACTTATTAAAAAAGTATCACTTTTTTATTATTAAAATAAAGTATCACTTATTATGAAAAATTATCATTTCTTATGAAAAAGTTATTACTTTTTATTAAAAATAATATCACTTCTTATGGAAAAAGTATCAATTCTTACAAAAAAAGTATCACTATTTATTCAAAAAGTATTATTATTTATTAAAAAAGTATAACTTTTTATTAAAAAAAATATCATTTTTATTAAAACAAGGTATCAATTTTTATAGAAAAAGTAACAAGGTATCAATTTTTATTGAAAAAGTATCGCTTCTTATTAAAAAGTGTTACTTTTTATTAAAGCAAAAATTAATTTTATTAAAAAAAAGTATCACCTTTTATTAAAAAAGTATCATTTCCTATTAAAAAAGTATCACCTTTTATTAACAAAGTATCATTTTGTATCATTTCATATTAATAAAAGTATCACCTTTTTTGTATTTATCATTAAAACAAATATTACTTCGTTATTAAAAAAATATGACTTTTTTTTTTTATAAAAAAATATCAATTATACCACGAAAAGTATACATTTTTAAAGTATCATTTCTTTGAGTATTTTTTTATAAAGAATTTGGATTTAAGAGAGAGAGAGGATGAACATTAGGAGAGAGAGAGGGGACTAATTAAAGAGAGAGGAAGGAGGGACCAATTAAAGATGAGAGAGAAAGAAGTGAAAGAATACGTAAAAATGAGAAAGAGAGAGAGAGGAGGAGGGGGGGACCAGTGAGAGAAAAAATAGGGGAGCTAGAAAATAAGGAGGATGTGGACCATCCATGTAAGGATCCGTCTCATGGATTTAGACATGTGAGACGGTCTCACATAAATTTTTGTGTTTTTAGAATGTTGGGGTTTTGTCCTTATCCCCCAAACTTTTTTGTTTGGTCCGCAACAGCTAGAAAATAAATTAAAATAGGATTTGAATTTTACAACTGAAATTTTCAATATTGCCCCAAAGGTTATATACAAACTTGCCCATAATATTGCCCAATGGGCTTTTTGAGAAAAAGAAAGGTGCGGTTGTAGGCTACGAGCCTTGCACCTGACATGCTAGAAGAGATTGTTTTATGATGGGTTTTTTTGAACTAGCCCAAAATTGTGCAGATTTTGGTTCCTTTTAATGCTTAAGAACTTATTCACAATAGATAAAAAAATAAATCTTATCCATTATTAATATATTGACTAATAAAATACATAACAACCCCAAAGGGAGCTGAATTCTTTATGATAAATTTGGGACTGGGTTCGAGTGGCCACGGGTAATATTCGTAACAACGAGGTCCAGATTCGACTATCTGCAGTGACGAGCCAAACCTAAAAAAGAGAAGGAAAAAAAGAAAACTTGGGACTGACAGGCCATTTGTTTGATAAATGGTTTTATCATGATTTTGATGATTTTGTTTTTACACCAAAACAATGTTTTTAAAGGTTGTCCAAATACTCCTAAATGATTTAAAATGATTTTAATATTTTTCGGAGTATTTCCTCAAGTTTTACTTTAGATAAAATTGGGCAACACTTCTAATGATTTTTTGTTTATATGTTTTTACTTCAAAACAAGGTTTCTAAATGTTGTCTAAATACTCCCGATTGGTTTAAAATGTTTTTACGAATTTTTCTGAGTATTTCATGAGGTTTATTTTCGTCAAAATTGGACAACATTGCATTTAGGAATCGGCCGACGACCAAAGAGGCGACCAGTACACAGGAGCAAAACATCGAAACAAAACTTTGATCTTTCATTTTTTGGTCGTGCAACCGGTTGCACATAGGTTCGACCGGTCGAGTGCACTTCGACTGGCCGCCTGTAAATTTGCCGCTATATGTTTCAAACTTCTATTTCGTATGCGACGTCGCTCTATATGCTTTGACAAAATTCTAACTATTGTGCAGTGCAGAGACAACTTTTCCTTAAATTGTGGGATTGATTTCTAACAGCTATAATCTTGATTTTAATTGCAATTTTTTTGTAGATATCAGATTCCAAGAGGAGCCTATCAAGTATCAATCATCTCCTATAAATAGAGAAAGATTTGAAGCACAACAAAAATGAGAGAAAACTACAACACAACAAGATACACTCAAGAATACACTTTTTCTTACATTGTCTTATTTCTTGTTGTAATTTGCCTAGCTATTCACTTTCACATTCTTGAGGTCTAGGCTATTCTTGATTACACTTGCACTCAATTGTATTATTCATTATCGAGTTGTAATCTTGAATTTGTGGTTATCATTCAACACAAGATATCCTTGTGAGTGTTCTTGTGGTAAGAACACACTTGGGTGATCTAGGTGTTAGGTGTAAGAAGATTGTGGTAATCTTCTTGTTGAGGTATTGAAGAATTTGGTATTCTTCAAGGTTGAAGATTGTGGTAATCTTCACAAGGTGCCGTTGGAGATTGTGGTAATCTTCAAGAAGAGATTGTGGTAATCTCAAAGGTGGTGTTGAAGAAGAGTGTGGTGCTCTTCAAGGTGTTGTTGTAAGTTGGTGTTGTATTAATTTTGGTAATTAATAAAATCTTTTTTCTTTTTGAAATCCATCCCTGATATCTTTGGGGTGGTAGAGGATTAGGCCCTAGGTGGGTTGAACCTCTTTAAATCGACGTGTGTTGTTTACATTCCGCACCTTTATTATTGTCTTTGAGCATTCGGTTCTAAAAAGAGGGTAAAATCGAAAAGATGGAGATAATCTATTCACCCCCCCTCTAGATTATCGTAGCCGCTTGGACTTACAAGTGGTATCAGAGCCAAACTCTTTGGCAAGCTCGTTTCACATCGCGAGTGAAGAGGAACGATCGTCGGCTACGAACGAAGCTCATCTTTCCGGCACCTCCACCACCAAGCCACCACTATTTGATTCCAAATATTTTATATTTTGGAAAGAAAGAATGGAATGTTATCTACAAGGTTGCGGGTTCGATATTTGGAACATCGTCATAAATGGAGAATCTATTCCGATGATAGACACACCACACACCTCCAAAGGCTTCAAAGAGCTCAATGATGAAGAGAAGAAAATCATCTCCTTAAATGGTAAAGCTCTCAATATTTTGTATTGTTCATTTACTAATTTGGTATATGAACATATTGTAGGGATTCGATCGGCTCATGGAGTAATGCAAAAATTAGAAGCCATTCATGAAGTATATGCAAATGATAGGAGCAACTCAAAAGCATCTACTTCTCAAAGGGATACAAGTTTAAATCTAAGGAACAAGCCTTTTACAACTTCCAACTATGAAGTAGTCGAACAATATTTTATGGGCATCAAAGAAGAAAACGAGGTATGTCTTAAACCCTCTACTTCCTATGATATTGTTATTCAAAATAATTATAGTGATTTGCAAAATGATTTTGACGATCTTCAAAATGAATTCCAAAATTTACTTGTTAAGTACAAAAATTTGAAAAATGAATTCAATGTTTTGAAAAATGAAAAGGATAGTTTATTTACTTCATATGAATCACTATCATGTGCTCACACCACCACACTTGATAAGGTGAGAAACCTTGAGAAAGAAAATAGTACTCTTGTTGAAGATTTGAATTGCATGAAAAATGATTTATTAAAATGCAACTTGAGTACCAATAAAAAGACCAATATTGTTGATGTTCATAATTGTGATAAAAGAATTGATCATAAGCCTAATGTTGTTAATCATATGAAAAAGAATCAAGTCCCTATGCATATTGGTCATTATGCTCCTAGAATTATTACTTGCTTTTATTGCGGTAAAAAGGGTCATACGGTAAAAACTTGTCGAGCTAGAAATAGCTCTAATTATTGTTGGAGACCTAAAAGTCTCAAGACTAATCCCAAAGGACCCAAACACTTGAGGGTACCACAAAATAATTTCTTGATAGGTACCCGGCGAAATAATAATCGGAGAAAAGTTATACCGCCAAGAAGACATCAAATGACCGCGTCATTTGATCAAAGAAGGAGAAAATATTTTCAACAAAGCCAATTTCCAAGAAGAGGATATAACCAAAAATGGGAAAAACACAATCCTTGGAAATGGCAAAGACATCATCAACAAGATGATTTTCAAAGAAGAAGACCATCAACAATGGGAAGGTAACAAACCTTGAAATGGAGTAATCAAAGAAAGCCATCATCAACAAAGTGACTTCTCAAGGGAAGATATCATCAACAATGGGAAAGACACAACCCATGGAAACAGCGTAATTGGTAAACCGTATCTCCCCATTTAAATATACATTTTATTTTATTTCTATGCATGTTTTTATTTGTGTCTTAATTGCAAAATGAGTTTTCATGTATTTAATTTTAAATTAAGGTCTTCAAAACTTATTTGTGTTTTTAAAACCTTTTGAAAAAGGAGACCTTACATGTTGTTTTTTAAAAAACTCTCGTGCATTTTTGTAGACTAAAATGTATTATCATCTCTTATGGATTTTTATGGCATGAGCTTACTTGTGATATCTCTTAGTCTACACTTTTATCATTATGACTTGTGCTAGATTTGTTTTAAGAATTCTGTAGGATTTACATATTTTCACAAATGACCATTTATGTCATTACTTGTCAAGAAAGGCATAAATTATCGAGGTACGTTTACTTGTGTTATTCTTACTCTTGTAGACTCGATATATGTAGTGCCATGTGCCTATGTGCTTATTTTTCATGGTATTTCATACAAGTGCCATTAAGAGGATTTTTAGATTCTTTGAAAAGCACTATTAGATATTTGATTGCACATATTTGCTTTGTCAACTCTTGTTCAAATACTTCTTTTAAATGAGGTCTCAACTATATGCTATCGGATTTTCAAATTTCAAAAGAGACCTTTTGTAGCTTTCTTAAGCTTATTTGAACTTGCATGAATTATTAGACTATTGATGATCTTCTAAATGCATAGTATGTGTTTCTTGCTTCATAGTCCATATATATAGTGTCTATTTTTACTATGCTCTTATGCTAGATACTTTGTGATTGATGATTGAGGTATATTTTTACATTTGGTTTTTTCTTCTTGCTTATATAAGCGATGCCGTTAATGAGTTTGCTAAGTTGTGTAGATGAGAAATGAAGTACTCCAAATATTAGTTACCTCAAAGTATTTGGATGTAAATGTTCTATTATGAACACCTTAGATCAATTGGATGCCCTATGATGATAGTGATGAAGAAGACAAAAGGGTATTCCTGAACAAACTCGATGACCAAGGCAACATTGGTCGAACTAAGGCGAGGTTAGTAGCTTGAAGGTATTTTCAAGAAGAAGGTAATTAATTTTGATGTAACATTTGCACTCATAGCACATTTTGTAGCTATTTGCATTTTACTTGCCCATTCTTGTTTTAAGAAAATTTCAAGCTTTACCAAATGGATGTTAAATCCAAATTTCTAAATGGTTTTATTCTAGTTGAAGTCTATATAAAACAACCTCCGGGGTTTAAAATTTTTCTAGGCCAAATGATTGTTTTTAAGGCCTTGTATGATTTAAAACAAGTACCCCGTGTATGGTATGATAGACTTAGCTATTTTTACTAAATGATTTTACAAAAGGTAAAGTTGATACTACTCTCTTTGTTTGTGAAAAAAGGGCAAGATTGTTTAAACTTGTGCATATTTATGAGAATATTTTTGGTGCTACTAATGAATATTTGTGCAAGATATTTTTCTAAGTTGATACTAGGTGAACTCGAGATGAGCATGATGGGGGAGCTCAATTTATTGCTTGGACTTCAAATTATTCATTGCCAAGAAGATGGTTATATTTCAAAAGAACTCTTGAAGGAGTTAGGCATTAAAGAAAGAAGAACTATCTCAACCTCTATGGCTAAAGATTGACAAAGGTTGAGAGAGGCATGTCGGTCGACAAACAAATTCGAGGTATGTTTTCTTGTATTATTCCTATAGACTTGACATTCCATATGCCTTATGTATATATGCTCGACTTCAAAAACTATCCCAACGAATCTCATTAAAGTGCCATTAAAAGAAATTTTCAAATATTTGAAAGGCACTTCTTCTTATGACTTGTTGTATCCAAAGCTTTAAAACGTTCTTATTTTTTTCGGGATAACAAGTTCGGTATCTATTATACGGTTATTCGTATTCAAAATTTGTTCGTCATAATCGAACTAAACATATTGAGATTCGATATATTTTTAAGGGATTGTGATTTTTAACAAAAACTTGAGATGTGTTTAATTGCCTCAAGGATAACTCGTGGACTCGTTTGATCGTTAGCACCAAGTATTTTACCACATTTCGAGCTTGATTATGACATAATGTATATTGAATGAGGTCTACGTTTGCATTTTGCACGTTTTAAAACTTAGGGGCGAAAAATTGGATTTTTGGATCAAATTTCGGATTTTCAAAACAGAAAAAGAACCACTGGCCGACGGGCAAGGCCGACCGACGCCTCAAGCCGTCGCCGACGCCCGCCCGCTCGACCGTCGCCCTTGCTATTGTTTGGCTTAAAATGGTTCTGTTTTCCAGACTTAGCATTTTTGGCTTTTTGGTTCATTTTTCGTCCCCTTTGCAAATTTCACACACAATTCACTTCAAATGAGTTTTGATGCATGAATTATACATTTTGGGGATTATCTAGCTCGGTTATCATCATTGATGCTCATCTTTACCGATCAAATGGTAAGAATTCTACTTCTTTAGCTCAATTGGGTTGGACCCTTGAGTTTGTGGCTTATATGTATTCTTCTTGATGCAATTCATATATATTTGTGATGAGCTTATTGATTGTTGATGAATGATATTTGTTAAATTGAATTTGGTGATGAAAAACTTGGCTTGATTTCATTTAGAAGGGTTATATATATCTTTCTCAATTTTTGACGCCCGCCAAGTGTTCGATAAAACGTTTCAATGAAAAATTCATCACTTACATGATTCTCTCGATTTCAAAAGTCTTATATATTTATAGAGATCATGTTTTGCTTATCAAATGAGTTTTCATAAACTTCTACAAGTCGTATAATTTGACTTTTCCCTCCTATTTGGTTTATAAGCTTCAATGTTCAAATAGCTTGGTACATCGGTTTAGTTGCGCACTTTGATATGATTATATGATGTTTTTATCGTGCTAACACTCTTTTTGATGATTCCAAAGGGGGAGAAACAGTTATAAGCTCTTTAGCTCAAGGAAGCTAAGATAAGCTTAACGAAAAGAAGCTATAAGCTATGGCTTCATAAAGCCATAAGTTGTGGATCATAGTTAGTCCACTTGGTGCATTATGATTATGTATGAATTGTGGTCCATTGGTTGTAGTATGGACTTATATACGATTCTAATATTATCTCTTTGACAGGGGAAGCATTTAAGTTTTTTGATACTTAAGCTCAATATCGAAAAGCTAAGATTTTAGCTTACGTTGGAGTTGTTTCTATATAACTCTTGTTGTGCATGTTGATAGGGGGAGCATTTGTAATATGTGTCTGAATATCTCTACTCCCATCCTTGTATTTATATTGCGCGGAATGTTGTCGCTCTCAACGGATTTTTATTTGACCGGCAAAATTGTTTTGTTTTCAAAATTGTCCTCGTTAAAATTGTTTTGGTTTGTAATCATCAAAAAGGCGGAGATTGTTTGATAAATGGTTTTATCATGATTTTGATGATTTTGTTTTTACACCAAAACAATGTTTTTAAAGGTTGTCCAAATACTCCTAAATGATTTAAAATGATTTTAATATTTTCCGGAGTATTTCCTCAAGTTTTACTTTAGATAAAATTGGGCAACACTTTTAATGATTTTTTGTTTATATGTTTTTACTTCAAAACAAGGTTTCTAAATGTTGTCTAAATACTCCCAATTGGTTTAAAATGTTTTTACGAATTTTTCAGAGTATTTCTTGAGGTTTATTTTCGTCAAAAATCGGACAACATTGCATTTAGGAGGTCGACCAAAGAGGCGACCGGTACACTGGAGCAAAACATCGAAACAAAACTTTGATCTTGCATTTTTTGGTCGATTACAACCGGTTGCACATAGGTTCGACCTGGCCGAGGTGCACTTCGACCGGTCGCCTGTAAATTTGCTACTATGTGTTTCAAACTTCTATTTCGTCGGCGACTCTGGCCGCTCTATGCTTTGACAAAGAAAATTCTAATCGTTGTGCAAACAGTTTTTTCCCTAAATTGTGGGATTGATTTCTAACAAATGACTATAATCTTGATTTTAATTGCAATTGTTTTGTAAATATCGAGATTCCAAGAGGAGCCTATCAAGTATCAATCATCTCCTATAAATAGAGGAAGATTTGAAGCACAACAAAAATGAGAGAAAACTACAACACAACAAGATACACTTGTTCTTACATTGTCTTATTTCTTGTTGTAATTTGCCTAGCTATTCACTTTCACATTCTTGAGGTCTAGGCTATTCTTGATTACACTTGCACTCAATTGTAATCTTGAATTTGTGGTTATCATTCAACACAAGATATCTTTGTGAGTGTTCTTGTGATAAGAACACACTTGGGTGATCTAGGTGTTAGGTGTAAGAAGATTGTGGTAATCTTCTTGTTGAGGTGTTGAAGAATTTGGTATTCTTCAAGGTTGAAGATTGTGGTAATCTTCACTAGGTGCCGTTGGAGATTGTGGTAATCTTCAAGAAGAGATTGTGGTAATCTCAAAGGTGGTGTTGAAGAAGAGCGTGGTGCTCTTCAAGGTGTTGTTGTAAGTTGGTGTTGTATTAATTTTGGTAATTAATAAAATCTTTTTTCTTTTTGAAATCCATCCCGGATATACTGGGGTGGTAGAGGATTAGGCCCTAGGTGGGTTGAACCTCTTTAAATCGACGTGTGTTGTTTATATTCCGCACCTTTATTATTGTCTTTGATCATTCAGTTCTAAAAAGAGGATAAAATCGAAAAGATTGAGACAATCTATTCACCCCCCCTCTAGATTATCGTAGCCGCTTGGACTTACACCATTTGTGTTTTTTGAGGCTCTATACTCCCAATTAATTAAGCTAATATTTAAGGTTTTTAGACTAAATTAATGATTGAGCTCCGGTCAACTTGGGCCTAACGAGTGGAACTTCTTAAATCTTTGAGTTCTTTCATTTTTCTCCTTTCTATTTTGTAAATCAAGTAATATGAATAATTTGTTGGGTAAAATATGTAAGGTTTCAGTTTAGGAAAATGACAAAGTGTATAGTGTATAGGCTAAAGTCGAGGCCTGAATTTGATTCAGTCTCCGTAAGATGAAAACGCCTCGTATATCGAGTGCTTACAGTTCTGGCGCTCGCCTCTAAGATACAACGACTTTTATAGTCCCGGTTAGCAGCACTAGCAAAACCGGAACAACAGCGAACAAAAAGAGTTCGAACTTTCAAGCTTTTGAAGGAAATCAGACAATATGCAAATGCAATGCTCAATTTTAGGTTGCTGATAATTTCGTGTATTGTTTTCAGTCATCAGGGGTCGATTATTATATGCCTCAGGTGCCTCGTATAGAAAGATCGCGTCTTTTGGCTCGAAAAGACACATTTTGCAGACCGAGACGACTTTGTTGGGCGCACGACCAGGCACGCACGGGCCGTGCGCCTCCCCGTCTTATTTGATACGAAAAAAAGTTCGGCCCGCGCACGACCCGACAAGACGCCCGTGCGCCGCGCGTGCGTGTAGGCGCAAAAGTTCGGCAGACGCACGCGACCCGACACATCACCGCGTGCATCCGCCCGTGCGCGGGTCCGGACGTTCCCAGTTGGAAAATCATTTGATTAATTACGAAAATTAATTAAATCCATTTAATTAATTATAAAAATTAACTAAATATTTATTTTTAAAGGTTTTTGGTCCAAATAGAATAAGGGCCTTGAAGCCCAAGCCCACGGCCCAGACCCGGGCCAGCCGAGCCGAGCCGGCCGGCGGCGGCGGCGCGCGCGTGTGTGCTTTGAACCAAACCCACAAGCATGTAGGTCCTCACCCTTTTAAAAACTTGGGTGCTCCCAAGGGCCCAAACCCATAAGTTCAACTTGGGATATATAAAGTGTGCAAACTTATCGTCATTTTTCTATGTGGGATGGAGCATCTCCCCTTCCCTACATTTTCCATTTTCCATACCATTTATTTGTATTAAGTGGCTAAATTCTAGCATTAATTTCTCATTCACCCGGAATCGATTTTGAGAAATTCCAAATGATATTCTCATCTACTCTCTTAGTAGAATTTTTACAAATAATTTAATTCCATTTTTCACTAATGGAAACCATTTAATTATTTAGTCAAAATTGGGTAAACACCCCATTTATCAAAGACCAAATTCCAACATAATTCATCTCGTGGAGAGTGGACAAGATGATACAATCTCATTGAATTGAATTGAAAATTACAAAAATATCTCGATATATGTACAGGAGTATTTCTTATATAGTTGTAAAACTAATCAAATAACTAACTACCTAACTTAATAAAATGAATGTAAATGTACATGAAATAAAATTACATTTTGTTTGTTGGATTTGGTTGTATCTCGTATCTTGGCACCCTCCACAAGTGGAGCATGAATATCAAGCATGTTCAAATTGGTGGTAAATGATTGAATAGTCAAGATAAAGGTTTTGTGAATATGTCAGTTGTGTTTATTCTCGCTAAAGGGATACATATCAACTTGAGGAGGTCTACTCGGACTTTTTCTCTAACAAAATGACAATCCAATTGTATGTACTTCGCTCATTCATGATTGCGGGCATTTTGTGAGATACAATATGCAAATTTGTTATCGGTGAAGACAAATGTTGGATGTTTGTGTTATATTTACATACTTTGTAGTAGATATGTCAACCATTGAATCTCACAGGTTATTAGTGCAATTGCTCGACTAATTGTAGGTTGCTTTTTTGTCTTCCATGAGTTTAGTGAGCCACCTAAGAAAATTGCATATCCACTAATGCTCATTCTTGTATCAAGACACTTTACCCAATCTGCATCACTCAAACGTTTTAGATGTAAAATGGATTTAGAAGAGTAGAAGACACCTTTACCAGGATTAGCCTTAATGCAACCGAGTACTCGTGAGTCTTTGTCAAATGTGACACGATTGGCTTTGACATGAACTGGGCTTAATGATTGATCTTCGTAAGATAATTCAGTCTAGTAATGGTCAAATACAACATTCTCGCCAACAAGTCTTCAATATTGAGAGGTCCAGAGGAGCATTTTCTTAACTATGTGGATCAAATTTTGATGGAGTTGAGCTTGGTTTGCAACCAATGAGACCTATTTATGTGAGGAGATCAAGGGCATACTTTCTTTGGCAAAGATGAATTTCTTTTGAACTCTTTGCTACTTCAATGCCAAGAATATTGTACACTACAAGAAAATATGAAAAATTCTAATGGATAAAATTCAATGGAATTTGGCCAAATTTTGTTAAAATTATGAATTCCAATGGAAATTCCAACAGAAAATGCATCGTTGGTAAAATGGCCGTTGGAATAACAAAATTCCAATGAAAATTCCAGTAAAAAAAATATTCCAACGGAACTTCCAACAACATTTATCCATTGGAATATACAACCATTATTGGAAAAAAAACTCCAACAGTGTTTCCAACACTAATTCCGACGGAGTTACACCATTGGAATTTAATCCAAAGGTATCCATTGGAATATATATAATCGTTGGAAAAAAACTCCAATGGTTATATGAACGGAGTTATACCATTGGAATTTAGTCCAATGGTAATTCCAAAGGTATATATCCATTGGAATATTCAATTATTTTATCTCATTATCTTAATATATTTAACTTTCCAGTAGGTCATCTATCATCAATTTGTCCAAGTCAAGCACGTTTAACCATGTAGTTTCAATATGATTGACTCCAGAAAAGAAGATATATTTTATCGACATAGATAATACTATCAAATATTTTAACCCATATTGAAATTTTCCAACGGTATTGGAATTTCCAATGGAATTTTCCAACAACATGCTGTTGGAATATTCATTGGAATTTTAAAAACTCCAATGAAAATTTCAACGAGTAATTTCAGCGTTTTGTTTACCGTTGGAGTTTTTATTGGAATTTTCCAATAGTATGCTTTAGTGATGAAATTTATGTTGGAATTTTAAAACTTCCAACAGTATTTCCAATGGTTTATTCAACCGATTTTATTAATGTTGGAATTTTCCAATAGTTTGTTGTGGTGTTGGAAATTCAGTAGAAATTTTAAATTTCAACGGGTATTCCATCGGTTTATACCAACGGTTTTGTTTATCGTTGGAATTTTCATTATAATATTCCAACGGTATAATGTAGTATTGGAATTTCGATTGGAATTTTAAAAATTCCAATGGTTTTCTATTTTGTTGGAATTTGATTGTTTTCTTGTAGTGATATTTTAAAGTACCAAGATCTTTTATAGTGAAAGTGGGATCAAGACATCAAGTGTTTTATGGCATCAATTTCACTCATATTATTGCTGGCTAAAATAATATCATCAAAATATACACATATGACAGTAATTGAACCAGACTGCAATTTGATAAAGAGAGAATGGTCTAATTTTGATTGAGTAAAACCATAAGCAAGCAAGCAAGAAATTAACTTTTGAAATCATTGTCTAGATGTTTGTTTTAGATCATAAAGACTCTTTGTTAACTTACATACTCTTTTGTCAACAAACTTATAATATCCAGGAGGGGGTTGCATATATATGAGGAAATTGCATTTTAGGTATCATAAGAACATGATTAATCTCATGCTTGCACTTTTGGTCCCAATAGATTTATTTTAACACATTTAGTCCCAATATGAATCAAAAGTTTGCAATTTAGTCCCAAAACTAACGGAAATAACATACCGTTAACTCTATTCTTATGGGACAAAAAGTGCATTTATCACAAAATTAATCAAAAAAAAAAAGAAAAAAAATTGAAAAACCTGAAATTTGTCTAACAATTATTAAAACAATTATCAAAACTGCAAAATTATTCAAAAATCTAAAAATTTAAAATTACAAAATCTGATAATTGTTTTAAAAAACTAAAAATAGTAATAAAAAATAAAAATTCTCTTAAAATCCGAAAATTATAAAAATAAATTCAAAACTCTTTTTAATATTTTGAAAATTGTTTTAAAAAACTCTGGAAATTTTATAAAAATATTCAGATTTTAATATCCTAATTTTGGAATAATTTTAAGATTTTAAATAATTTTTTGTTTTTTAAAACAAATTTCAGTATTTTCTTTAAATTTTAGATTTTCTTAAATAATTTATTTTTGTAAAACAATTCTATGTTTTTTTTACCCATTTTGGAATTTATTAAAAAATCATACTTTTTGGGTAAATTTGTTCACAAGTCTTCAACAGTTTTCACTTTTCAGTTTTTAATTCCATTTTCAAATTTTTAGACAATTTTTTTTTATTTTAAATAATTTTCCAGATATTTAATGTTTGAAGTAGTTTTCAGATTTTTAATACAAGTTTTACTTTTTAAACAAAATTTCAGATTTTTATAACATCATTTAGTTTTAAAAACAACTATTTGAAAATATTTTTTTAGTTTTTTTCTATTTTTTAAGTTGGAAATATTTTAAATAAATTTCAAATGTTTAAAAATAGTGTATAGTTCTTTTAACAATATTCATATTTATTTATTTATTTGTAATTTTTGGATTTTAAAATAACTTCAATTTTTTTAAAAAAATTATCATGTCTTTTATATTTTTATTTAAAGATTTTAAATTAATTTTTTGGATTTTTTATAACTTTTTTTAATAAATTCTAAATAATTTTAAATTTTATTGAAATAATTTTCAAATTTTTTAGACAATTTTCCAGATTTTTCAAATAATTGTTTTCTTTTTTTTTAATTAAATTTTGAATAAATGCACTTTTGGTCCCATAATAATAGTTTAACGGCCCGTTAAGTTTTCCGTTAGTTTTGGGACTAAAATTGCAAAATTTTAAATCGTATGGGACTAGATGTGCTAAACAAAATTTGTTGGGACTAAAAGTGTTTGACTCCTTTTCTTATGGGACTAAAAGTGCAATTTCCTCCATATATATAGACTGTAAGTCCAAGCGGCTACGATAATCTAGAGGGGGGGTGAATAGATTATCTCCATTTCTTCGATTTCGCCCTCTTTTTAAACCGAATGCTCAAAGACAATAATAAAGGTGCGGAATGTAAACAACACACGTCGATTTAAAGAGGTTCAACCCACCTAGGGCCTAATCCTCTACCACCCCAAGATATCCGGATGGATTTCAAAGAAAAAGAATTTTATTAATTACCAAAATTAATACAAATTCAACTTACAACACCTTTAAAGAGCACTACACTCTTCTTCAACACCACCTTTGGAAATTACCACAATATCCCTTTGAAGATTACCACAATCTTCCTTCAACGGCACCTTGTGAAGATTACCACAATCTTCAACCTTGAAGAATACTAAATTCTTCAACACCTCAATAAGAAGATCACCACAATCTTCTTGCACCTATCACCTAGATCATCCAAGTGTGCTCTTACCACAAGAACACCCACAAGGATATCTTGTGTTTGAATGATAACCAAAAATCAAGATTACAACTCAATAATGAATATTACAATTTGAGTGCAAAGTGTAATCAAGAATAGCCTAGACCTCAAGAATGTGAAAGTGAATAGCTAGGCAAAATTACAACAAAAATAATAACAATGCGAGAACAAATATTTGCTTGAAGTGTATCTTGTTGTGTTGTCTCTCAATTGTTGTCTTGGTTGCTCCAAAACTTCCTCTATTTATAGGAGATGATTGATCAAGCATAGGCTCCTCTTGGGGATTGAAAATCTACGAAAAATACAATTAAAATCAAGAATATAGCTGTTAGAAATCAATCCCACAATTTAAGGAAATGTGTCTGCACAAACGGTCATATTTTTGTCAAAGCACAGCGACCGGTCGCATCGAAAATAAAAGTTTGAAACGTAAATACAAAGAGAATTACACGGCACGGCCGACATAGGCCCGACCGGTCGACCCTGTCTCAACAACCGGTCCCCTAACTCAAAAAGGCAGGTTTGAAGTTCTTTCAACACGAACTTGCAGTGCTGGTCGACCCCCTGGCGGCACGGCCGACCGGTCGGCCGACGCCTGAGCGACCGGCCGACTGCTGATTTTACTTCCGTCTCATTTTTCTCGCTTCAAAATCATCTTCGTGTATGGGTTGCCCTATAGAGCGACCGGTCGACCACGAGGATTTAAATGTTGTCCAATTTTTGTCGAAAATAAAACTCAAGAAATACTCCGAAAATTTAGTAAAAATATTTTAAACCAATCGGGAGTATTTAGACAACATTTAGGAACCTTGTTTAGAAGTAAAAACTCATTGACATAAAATTATTAAAAATGTTGTCCAATATTATCGAAAATAATCTTTGAGGAAATACTCCGGAAAATATTAAAACCATTTTAAAACATTTAGGAGTATTTGGACAACCTTTAAAAACATTGTTTTGGTGATAAAATAAAGTCATCAAAATTAAGATAAAAACACGTACCAAACAATCTCCCCTTTTTTGATGATTACAAACCTAAACAATTTTTACACAAAATAGGAGAATGTAGGTCCCAAGGGGTGTGGGTGTAAGGTTTAGAAGGGGGGGTTGAATAAACCTTACCAACTTTTTCTATTTAGTCCTTTTTAAATATCAGAGTTGATGTTACTCAGCTGTGTCCTTGGTGGACATCCAATTTAGTTAATCAAGAGAGTTAGTCTCTCAACGGACTCAACTGAGTTTGTTGATGGAATAACTCAAATTGTTAAGACTAAATTAACTCAACTGTAGTTTGTTTTCAGCGGAAGACTTAACACCCTTAAGTTTGGTTTAGTAGAGATTTAAAGCTTGATTTAGTACTTAGAAATTATCTAATGGATAGCAAATATGTCAGCAGAATTAAACAAATATACAATGCAGAATTTAAGTCTTTGAAATGTAAATGACACGATAAGTTTTTATAGAGGTTCAAGATGGGGTAATTCTTCTACTCCTCTCTTCTCCAACTCATGGAGAATCCACTAGGTATTGATCAAGATACAAAGTGGTGACAGTCCAGATACAAGTCTTGATCACACAAATGACTTGATCCTTTGGAACTCGGTCTGAGATGCCTTGACCACTCACCGGCTTCTCGTATGACTCGGCTTCTTCACAGGGGCGCTTGCCTTGTTACTACAGCTCACTTGCTCAAGCTCTTTGGATTTGATCACGAAGCCCTCCAAAAACTTGAGACCGGTTCGACCTTGAACCTTCCTACAATCCTTCGTAGAATGTAGACCCCTTGATTCTTCAATAATTTCCTCTTCAACTAATAGAAGTTATCTTTCCTTCACAAAGGTGAGTGTTGGATTGATGATCTTCGTAGTGTAGGCCTCGAGGATTAATCTTGAATGATTTGAGAATATCTTGATTACAATTCTAATAGTTTCTTGAATGTTTGTGGTTCTGTAACCTTCTCTCGTCAGTCATTCCTCGGCCTTTTATAGTGATCTTTCAAAAATTTGCCCGTTGAAGAGATAAGCTTATTTTTTTGAAAGTCACTTGTGGTCGTTGGCTTGTCTTGTTGCGATCCTTGAATTTGCCACTTCCTCGTATAAGATGTTCTTCGACTTTTTCGAGTTCGACACGGTGTAGTGCTTCCCATTGGTTTATTCCTTTTGCACGCTTCTGACTGAGCACTTCGAGAAAGGTAGCATGAAGATATTACTTGTTTAAGTAATTCTCTTGATTTCTCGTAACCGATCTTTTTCGCTTATCTCGACTTGATCGCATTTCCTTGTTTTCCCCGGTGACTTAGAGTCAACTTCCAATCATTGGATGACTCTCCGTCACTTTGACTTGAGACTTGGTTGTATTTGGTGACTTGATCGATACTTCATTCAATTTGCATCTCACCGCTCCTTCAATCCGAGTCCCTCTTCTCTTCTTTGCCATACTCACTGTCTTACAATGAGTCTTCCTTCTAGCCTTCATTGTCTTCTTGCATGTCTAGTCATAGTCGACTTAACTCACTTGACCCTCTCTACTTATTACAATGCGTTTACAACAAAGAATGGGGTGCCAACTTCCTATTCTAAGTTTTACATGGCATTCATCAAAATCTAAACAATAAATTTCCCAACAATTTCCCCCTTTTTGATGATTCCAAAACTTAAAACATTCAAAATGTAAATAACAAAGATACATACGATAGTGCATTCACATAGAATGTATGCGTAGAATCAATCCTTTTATTGATCACAACATTCTTGTTCTTTTACACAATCACTAGGTGTATCGAGCAAACATTTGTCTACACAAAACTAGAGAGTTTACAATTGTTTATGACAAAGACTTACATAAAGTGTATTTACAAGGTAAAATACATGAAGGGGTGGACAAAGAACACTTCATCTCCTTTTTGCCTCATTCTTTCTTCTTCTTCAAAGATCTTCTCGCTCTTCTTCTCTTTTTCTCATCTCCACCCGCCTTCTTCTTCTTTTTTTCATATGCCTTCCTGGCAGCTTCATCTCTTCTTAGTCTCTCTTGTCTCTCTCCTCCCAAAGCCGAGTTTGTCTTTTATTTTCTTCTTCGATTCTTTTCACATACTCGATTGTTTTTAGCCACTTGCAGATTGGCTACTTGGTCAAGACCAGCCCAAGAGATCCCTCCTTTCTTGCCTGGATCTATGTACTCAATATTTTTGGCAGAGGTCTAAGTCCTAAGCCTCTTCCTTCATCGCCGCTTTTTCTCTACCTCTCCTCCGGGCGTGTATTGTCTTGACGGGTCTTCTTCTTCCCACCGAGTGACTAGCGGAGTGACCAACAGAGTGATCAGGTAGTCTGTGTCGCTGTCGCCTTCTTCACATAGCGTGAGACCCTTTTCCCAAAGATAAGTCCCAAGCTTGAGCCATGGACATGTTTGCAAAGTATCCTTCGAGATGCGGCGTTTTAAATTCATCAATCGATCTTGCTCGGTTCCGGATCTCGAGATGGCATAAGTGTCTCTGTCTCACCGAATGCCTCCATGTTGTTTCAAGATATTCATAACTCGGGCATCCATCCTTCCTTCCACTTCCTCCATCCCCGCTTCAATTGTTTTTCTTTTTCACCATAGATATAGCAAGAGTGTTGGAGTGGCGAAGTCATTGGAGTTGGTCGATGATATCACCGTGACAAGACCTTGTTGGGGGGTTTTTGCAATCATCAAGGTCACATCTTTCGATCCTTCCCCCTCAACAGACTTTCCTTTCTTTTGTTTTGATACTTCCTCACCGTCTTTCCCTTTACAAATGCTTCCCTTTTTCTCAACATCGTAACTCTTCAGCGCTTTTTTAGGTATTCCTCTTCCCCCTTTTTGGCATCATCAAAGGAGAGAGAACCCTAAAACATCTTGCAAGCGGAGTCGAGCTCACGATAGTCGAGTTCTCTTCGAGTCTGTCTGCGGAGTATGCGGCACGAAATTCAGAGCGAGTAGCGTTGGACTCTGCTGAAACTAGCTTCATCTCAGCCATGAGAAGGCTGAATTTTCTATCCATATTTTCTTCCAGACGCAGGAGATCACTCTTATTTTGCTCACGCAGCAGCTTTATCTCAGCAGTGTGAGCTTCATGCATGTGCTCAATGTGTTCTCTCAATTTCGTCTTTGCATCAACATTCTCAGCTCGCCATACCAACAACTTGTTGAACAATGTCCTGAAGTATCTAGCTTGTTCCACACGCATTGTTTGCTGCTGTTGCCACCATTCCCTGATTCTGACTGTTATGCCTCTCAAGTCAGCAGTGAGGTTGGCGTCTCTGTTGTCCAGTCTCATGTCCATAGAGGCCTGGTGCCTCTCCATCCGTTCTATTTCAGCAAATAATGCCTTGAACACCTCGCGAACTTCAGTTGTTTCTTCCGTTGCAGCTGATGGCCACGCAACGTCAAAGTCATAGTCAGCTGGAACGATGGTACCTGATGGAATGACAGGAGCTGGTCTATGAAAGCGCGCGAGTTCGTTCTCTGACTCTTCAGGGAGGTCGGGTACCTCCAGGGAGAAAGGAAATGATTCTACAAAGGAATCATCACCGCCAACTGGGATTTGTTCAATGATGAGCGGTGCGCGTGAAGTTCCTTTTGGAGTCGAACCTGCTACAGCTTGGGGAGCCTGCGCAGTGGACTCTTTTTCAGCTGGGGTCTTTTGTGAAGTGGACCCAGCTTGCTGAGCCTCAACAGCTTCGTTGGTCTCAGCTGGTTTCTCCAATTGAGTAGACTGGTCCTCGGCATTATCAGAAGTGTCATTAGACGATGATGAGATTTCCATTGGTGGCTCATCATCAAAATTAAAGGTTTGACGAGTAGTCTTGGGATCAGACTTGCTCGTGCTTGGAACACCCTCTCACTGAGTCTTTTGGATCATCACGGGGATGACTCAAACTTTTCTTCAGTCGTCGCCTTCGATCCCAGAAAAGTTACATCAGATTATCCTGGGAATCATGAAGTGCACTTATCTCCTTTTTCGATGGATCAATGATAGCAGGAGAGGATGTTCTCTACTTGATTGCGTTACCCGGGAGGTCTCAACCTCCCGTTGGCCTTCATTACCTCCCCGCGCCTCAATCTGTAGCAAGGTCTTGGACCTCCCTTTTGACAGCCGATGTCACCTTGTCTTAGGGTCTTCTGTGGTGGCATCCATTGGAGTCTCAACCCCATGGATTACACTTTCATCGCTAGAGTGTTAACTCCCAGTACTGTTCCGTCCCGTGCCTCGATCGCATCAACAGCGTCATTAGCCCTCGAGCATTGGCACCTCGCTTGAGATCAGTCTCAATCTGTCTGAGCTTCGTTGATGGCAACTTGCTGTTCATCTTGTGTTTGCACTTTCTCCACTTCGCTTCCTAGATTCGTTGTGGAGTCATCTGCAGCATCCTCCGGCCTTGCTGCAGTGGGAGGAGTTTTCCTCGGTGGCGCACCACCGAGTGACTTGGAATGGGGTCACTCGTCTCCAAGCTCCCGGCTGCTTCTCTCTACTGAGTGTTCAGCCATTGGGGCAGGTGGTAAAACACCTTCAATAGGGGTTGGCTCGACTGGGGTCCCCACTATCCCAATTTCATCGCCATCTCCCTTATTTCTTTCTTTCGAGTGAGCTGGGGAAGTGGTTGCAGCAACAACGGTGGCGATTTGCTGAACCACTCCCATTGGATCGATTTCCAGCTGTGTTTTGGAGGACTCTCCAGGTCCCTCCATCAATCTTTGCTCGTGAAGGATTCTGGATTCGTGCAATGCTTGCTGCATTTGCACTTCTTCTGTGGCAGCAGCAGGGTCCAGATCCTCATCACTTTCTGATAGAATATCGAAGTGAGAATGCGTATGTTCTGTGGTACCAGTGAGAGGGCGGATCTTTGGCCTTTTCTCGTGCCTCGGCTTTCTCTCGCCAGCCTCTCCTTCTCCTTATCCTTGAAGATCTGCGCAGGATATCTTTGCGCTTTCTTCATCCAATCTTTGGGATCACAGAGGTCGGTCCCAGGAAGTTCAGCCAGCCTTCCTTCTTCTTCGATGAACTCGGGCCATTGAACTGTTCCTGGATCGACCCAACTTCCACGCCCTCCACTCTACAGCAGACGATTTTGGATGTCCGGATAAAGTGGGGATAGGATCACCACATCACTATCATCTCTATCACTTCTTCTTGTGTCTCAAATTTGTGTGAATTACAATCTGTGTCTTGAGGTTGCCTCTGCTGATTGCCTTGAAGACTTAGCGCTTTCATCAATAACATCCGGAGATTCTACTTCTCCAGTAGTCTCTCGTATCTGCTCCAGGTGAGTGGTGACTCGGCCGGTTTCTCAAGCTCGGAGTGCTTGATGATTCGTCGTCGTCTCTTAGTTTGTACCAGGGATTTCTGGTTCGTAGAGAGTGTCTTATGAGTCTTGGCGGCGGGGGGCCGGTCTGGTGTTTTCTTCGAGGAGCTGGCCGTCTTGGCTTATCGCTTCTCCTCTGTTGACGATCGGAGAAGGTATTTGTGAGTCCTTCTCGACCGCTCTTTGGGCGGGAGACACGACGGGGCAGGCGACTGACTGGCTGGGCGGGAAGCGAGTTTGTTTTTCTTTCTTTGCGGGAGCGGCCTTCTTAGCAAACAAGGGGGCAACTTTCTTCTTTGGTGGAGAGAAACAGTTTGATCTTGGGTCACCGTGATTCCCCCTCACTCGTGTCGGCTCTTGCTCGTAGGCTCTCTTCAGCGCCGAGAGGTTTGATCCGAACATCCTCTTGTTTACATGGAATGCCTTTCCATTTCTAAGAGGACTCTTTCACCTCCATCACCGCCAATCACTGGCCATATCCTAGGGGATCCTCCAAATGCACCATCTTCCTTGAAGGATTTGTTCCCTACGTTCGCAGAGTCTGCTGTAAAAACAAACTCAAATGTTTATTTTCCTTTCTTCGATGATCGCACATTACGATCGACTTTGCTTTAGTGACATTGTTGGTCAAAGCCGCCAAATTGATGTCTATGCATTTGGCAACTATGTCCAACAGTTTGTGGTAGTCCTCCTTCAAAGAAATTGTTTGTTTGGTCGTGTAAACTATTTTATCAAAGATAGTCGGGCTTGGCTATTTCTTCCAAGCAAGAACCAAGGTTTACATCACCGTTGATTTCTCATGCTCCTTCCGCTTCGGTAGTGAGCAAGCGTGTTCAACCATATCCTTGGCGAGATGGTGAACTTCTTTTTCCGTGAACAGATGACTTTATCCCTTCATCGTGAATCTCGGCGTTCACGAGAATTGTGCGACCTCCTCCACATAGGTCATTGGATATTCCAACGCCGAAAATGGTTTCAAACGGACGTTTGAGCTTTTCAGCGATTTTTCTTTATGAGGGCGTCATCGGACCCTGTTTGACCATGCCCTCGAAATCCACGGCCGACCCTGTGGGATTTGTTTTCCTAGCTTGACAAAGTCATAGGTTGACGCCATTTTTCATGATTTCACTTAAAAGAAACTTAGAAATTTGATTTTGAATTCTGAGAGGGTTTTGAGAGAGTTTCGCCTTTGCTTCTGAGATAGAAATGAACCGTTTTGGTGATATGTGAGAGAAGACAGACGAAAATGGGGTAAGTATGGTTTCGAGAAAGGACGTGCGGGTGGTTTTTGAAATGTGATCGAAATCAACGGCTTAGATTTTGCACTCCGATTTAGCATTTAATGTCTCGTATTTAATGCGGCAACATTTATATCCAATCATAAGCTTGGTGTGCACTTTTTGTCTGTACACATCATCATCATGCTTGACGCGTCATTCTCAAAACATTCCCGCTTAGTAAAAACGATCGCGTTTTTGTCACTTTGCTCATAAATGACTCAAACATCCCTTAGCCGATTTAACTCTTCTTCTCACATTCTCTTAGTGACTCAAATTGTCAAACCGACTGACTACGGTATAGTTGTCTTTCCGATACAAATGATTTACTTAGATGATTTGTGAGTTCAAATCTTTTCCCCTTTTTGTGTTTCATTTCTTTTCTTTGAGTCTTCCGAGTGTTAACTCACTCAATTAACCCTAACTCATGCTTGAGTTCTTCAAATCTTGACTCACATAATGGTTTTGTGAAGATGTCACCAATTGTTTATCATTGAGATATATTCTAAGATGATGTCCTTCTTTTCAACATGATCTCTTATGAAGTGATATCCGACATCGATATGCTTTGTTCTTGAGTGCAACACAGATTTTGAGTGATTGCAATTGCACTTGTGTTATCACACATGATTGGAATTTCCTTTTCCTCAACTTCATAGTCTCTTAGTCCGCCTCTAATCCATAGAACTTGGGCACAACAAATTTGCCCGCATCTATGTATTCTCGCTTCACCAGAGGTGGCTATTGAATTTTGCTTCTTGCTAAACCAGAAATCACTGTTTCCAAGCATTTGACATGTGCCTCGAGGTTTTCTGTCAACTCGTGCATCCAAAGATAGTCGAGTTTGAATAGCCAATTAGCTTGAATCCACCTTCCTTTGGATACCATAAGCCAACTTCTTGCTTCCTTTCAAGTATCTCAAGATTCTCTTAGCTTTGTCATATGGCTCTCTTTTAGAGCGATTGAAATCTTGCACATATACCTACAAAAGAAAGGTGATGTCCGCCTGCTTGCCGTGAGATAGAAGCAATGATCCAATAAGTGCTCAGATCTTGTTTGATCTACTGACTTGCCATCCGCATCCACGTCCATTTTGATGATGTATTCATTGGTATTTTCACGTAAGACTTCTCCTCCATACCAAATTTCTTCATTAAATCTCTCGTGTATTTTGTTTGACTTATGAAGGTTCCATCCTTCACTTGTTTCACTTGAGTCCAAGGAAAAATGTCGACTCTCCCATCATGCTCATTTCAAATTTGCTTTGCATGAGGTTTGAAAATTTTTCACATAGCGCTTTGTTTGTGGATCCAAAAATGATGTCATCAACATATATTTGAACAAGCAAGATACTCTTCTTGTCTTGAATTCAAGAGTGTTCTATCTACTTTTCCTTTTGTGAATCCATTCTCGATTAGCAATTGTGACAAAGTATCATACCATGCTCTGGGTGCCTGCTTCAATCCATACAGAGCTTTCTTGAGTTTGTATACCTTATCTCCAAGAGTCTTCTCGCTCAAATCCTCGAGGTTGTTCAACATACACTTTTTCTTCCAATAAACCATTTAGGAATGCACTTTTTACATCCATTTGATATACAATGAAATTCTTGTGAGCTGCATAGGCAAGAAACATCCTTATAGCTTCCAATCTTGCTACAGGGGCAAATGTTTCATCAAAATCTATCCCTTCTTCTTGGCAATATCCTTTGGCTACTAATCTTGCTTTGTTTCTTACCACGTAACCTTCCTCGTTCATCTTATTTCGAACACCCATTTAGTGCCAATAACATTTTGATGTGTGGGTCTTTGAACTAATTCCCATACTTTATTTCTTTCAAACCGATTCATTCTTCTTCTTGCATAGCTTGAATCCAATGTGTGTCATCTAATGCTTGTGACACATCTTTGGGCTCTATTTGTGAGATGAAGCATGTGAACATAGCTTCATGTTGAGTTCTGATCTTGTTTTTACACCTTCTCTTATATCTCCAATGACAAGTTCTCGTGGATGGTCTCTCACCATCTTACATCAAAGTTGGAGTAAGTTAGCCGATTCATCGTCTTGCTTGCACTGTTCTTTGTGATCGCCTCTCTCATAATCACTTAGCCGCAAATTTTCCAAATTGTTTTTGAGATTCACTATCTCATCTTCTTCTCGAGTTTACAATTCCAGTTTCGAACTTGAAGATAGGGACTCTTCTCGCATGGTTGGTTGATTTGGCTTGTCGTTGATTCTTCTATGTTTCTCCATTAACATTTGGTTCATCGAACACCACCGAATGGATTCCTCTCGTAACCATAGTCCTCTTGTTGAGTATTCTCAGGCTTTGCTTTTGAGTATCCCAAGAAAATACCTTCGTCGACTTTAGCATCAAACGCCTTTAGATTATCTTTGCCATTGTTGTGGATGAAGCATTTACATCCAAATATTCTGAAATATGCAACATTAGGTTTTCTCCCTGTCCAAATCTCATAAGGAGTCTTTGTCACCGTCCTGCTTATCATGCATCTATTTTGAGTGTAGATGTGTGTTTATTGCTTGACCCCAAAACCTTTTTGGTAACCCCGCTCAAACTAACATGGTTCTTCTTTGCTTCTTTGAGAGTTCTATTCCTTCTTTCTACAACTCCATTCTCACGTGGAGTCCTTGTCAGAGATAGTTCATGACCAATGCCATTTTCAATACAATATCTTGAGTTATTATTCCATTGACAAACTCGATTCCTTCCGTCCGATCTTATTTTGATAATGGTTTTGCTCTTTCTCATTTTGAATTCTCTTCATCACCGTGGTAGTTTCGTAGAGTTACTTTCTTCTTACACATGAATATTGTCCATGTATATCTTGAGTAGTCATCTACTACCACCAAGGTATATTTCTTCCCACTTATGCTAGCAGTTCCACTTTGGGCCAAATAGATCCATATGTAGCAGATGATGCAATATTCTTGTTGAAGATGGGCATGTCTTTTCTTTGAATGATGATTTGATTTGTTTTCCTTCCTCGACATGCATCACATATACTCTTCTTTTTGTATACCGAGTCCGGAAGTCCTTCCACAAGACTACTTCCGCAAGCTTGTTAATCGTTTTGAAATTCAGGTGACTCGACTTTTTGTGCCACAACCAACTTGATTCAAATTGTGCTTTTGCTAATAGACAGTCTTTGGGTGTTGCGATTGACCAATCCATGATATACATGTTCTTCCTGTCTCGCATCCTTGCAACACAATTTCATTCGATTCAAAGATTCTTGATTTGGCATATACCCATGTTAAATCCAACATTATAACCTTTGTCACGAGTTGGGCCGATGCTTAGCAAATTGAAGTTGAATCCTTCAACATATATGCAACGCCTCTGTGATTTCTAATCCATTTTTCTTGATGGATCCAATGCCTTTTATTTCTCCTGAGCTTCATTTCCTCCAAATATGACTTTTGCTCCTTTGACTTCCTTGAATTTTGACAGATTTTTCTTGTTACTCGTCATGTGTCCGGAAATGCACTATCCATGTACCAGGTTCCTTGGCACTCAACTGTTCCTTGAACCTGCAATCAAGGAATTTAAGTTTTAGGTACCCATACTTGCCTGGGTCCTGAGGGGTTAGAATTGTAAGATGATCCAATCAACTTATAGCCAAATGATTTGACTCTAAGGGTTGCCATCTATCGCCATAATCATAATTAATCTTGACAAATTTCTTGGGAATTCTAGGTTCATACAGCTGTCTCTTTTGTCTGTATGCATGTATATGTGTTAAGAACGCTTCTTAGGGTAATTGTGATATTTCTGAGTGTAGTGCCTAGGTGCATGTGTGTGCTGATGAAAGCTCTTATACCTTTGGAATGGCCTCTGCTGAGGTCTGGGCCTTTGTCATTTGGGCTTATATTCCATAGGTTTTTGATGATAGTTCACATCATTCCAATCAGCTTGACTTGGATATTTTCTACCATTCCCATTATATGTTTTTCTCTTATAGATTTTCTAGGGTTTTTGGTAGCTCTGTTTCTTCTTTACAGAGTATTTTCTGTTTGGAGTTTGCTGAGGAACTCGACTCAATTTCTTCTCACTGCCTTTCAAAGGTGCACTCAATCCCATTTTTCCTTTTCCTTTATAACCAAGGCCGCCATTTGCTTGTAATTGTGCTTTTGATTAAGTGTGTGTGCATCATTTGGAGTATTGGATTTTTGAGATACTTCATTGCTTGAAGATCCCTTTTCCAAATTCACTCTTGGAGCCTGACATAGCATAGTGGAATTAAATCCTAAGCCTGTCTTGTCTCCACATTCTCTTTGACTCATAATAAGATCATCCAATGATTTAGATGTCTTAGTAAATGAGGCAATCACATTTTTGAGGTCATTTTCCCTCTTTTCTATAGCAGCCATTTCGCTAATAACTTTGCATTTTCAGGTCTTTAAACTTCCATTCTCATCGCTATTTGACTTAGAGTACTCAACTCCTTAGTCACCGTAAGTTTTTGCTCTTTGCGTAGACTGTTTTCCTCATTTAGTAGTGTGTGTGAGGATTTAATGTGTTCAAAATCTTTCATCATTTTGCCTAATGAATCATAAAGATCAGTGGGTGATGAAGTGTGTGTCACGATCACTATCACTAGAATCTGAGTTTGATGAGTTAGAGTGTACCTCATCTTCTTGGTCAGTTGATCTTGTTCCTTGGCCATCAAAAGATTAGGGCTTCTTCTTCGTCGAGTCACTTGAGTAGTCACTTCATCAAGCTTCTCTCAATCAGTTGTCTCTCTTGACTTGGCTGTCTCGGCAGCCTCTGCACCAACATTGCCTTTTTCTTTTCTTGTCTTCTTTCTCTCTCAAGACCTTTCTTTCTTCTTCATTCCCGTATTTGTTGACCACAGGATATGGGCAATCAATGGCGTAGTGACCTGTTTTACTCTGATTCAAAGATAGATATTCAACCTTTTGATCGCTTCTTTCCATTCTTGATTGTCACCCTTTGATATTCAGTTTTTGATGATCTGTTCTCTTGTTTGGCCTATCTTCCCTTGACTTGGAAGGAGCCGAGTGTCTTCGGAGGATTCGCCCTTCTTTCTTGTAGTTCTTATTGAAGAACTTGTTGAACCTTTTACTAGTAGGGCTATTTCTTCTCGGGTCAATGACTTCTTTGACCTCGGCTCTCTTCCCATCTTTAACAATTAGAGCAAATTGTTTTTGGGTATAGTTTGTCTCTTCCTCGATCTTTTTCTTCTCGGCAAACTCATAGGCTTTGAGGTCCGAGAATAGTTCATGGTTGGATGTTTTTGATAGGTCCATAGAATGTCTTAGTGCCATGACCTTCATTTCCCATTCACCGAAGACTTTTTAAGATCTTCATACACATTTCCTTCTCGTGTATATTATTTTCCAAGTCTTGACAGCTCGTTGGTGATTTCTCGTGAATCGAGCATCCAATTGATCTAGGTTCTCTCCTCGAGATCATTTTGAAGTTCTCAAATTTCTCGATGACCCACCGATAATTTGTTTTCTTTGATTTGCTCTCGAGCCTTCACAAATCAATGTTAGCTTGTCCCGCATTTCTTTAGCCGTTTTGCATGATTTGACTTTGTTGAACATGGCTTTGTCCAGGGTTTTGTAAAGAATGTCCTTGGCCACATTGTCCAAGTTATATCTTTTTCTCATCATTTGTCCATTCAAACTCTTGGTTTTTCGATCATAGCCGTCCGGGAGCTATATCCTCTTCACCTTCAAACAGCTCTTGATTTCTCGACAACCCTCTCCGCCCCTTCTACGCTTGGAGATGGGATTTCGACCGGTAGAATTCTTTGGGGAGCCATATATGTGAGATTCTAGTGAAAATAAGAAGATTAGCAACAAGAATCGTGAAAAATGATGAGGAATTGAAGATTATAGGAGAAAGGGGGAAGAAAAACGCTGTTATAGGGTTTTGAAGAAATTTCTCGCCTGCTTTTGAAACGAAGAACATAAATATTTTATCCAAATTTTGCCTCAGGCGGCCGAGGTAGGATACGACCGGCCGAGGTGCAGGCGACGGCCGCCCGCCATGACCGGCCCAAAGGCTTTTTTCATTCTCCAGGTTTTTCAAAAATCAATTTTTCACCCCAGAAGTTTTAAAACTTTGCAAAAAGATAATTTTGGATCAAATCCAACAAATACGGGTTTCGGGAAAACATATATTCGAGACATAACGAGTAGTGCCCTTTTTTTTTTTTTAAAAAAAAATGCAAAATCATTTAGGGGCACTAAAGGGGTTGAAGGATATGTGCATAAGCATAATATCAAGTCTTAAGAAAAATATGAGTGAGCATACCTCGATAGTTTAAGAAGTTTGATTACGAATTAACCAATGAATGTGAGATATATATATCCTACACAATTCTTAAGCAAAATTTGCACAAAAATACAAGTGTAGGCAAGTGATAGGAGATAAAAAAAATGAGCTTATGCTATAAGATTTCATAAGAGATAATAAACCACATAAATGCACAAGAGTTTTAGAAATACCATGCAAGGTCTTCTTTTAAAAATTTTGAAACTCACAACTAGATTAAAGACCTTAATTAAAAATAAATACTTGAAAACTCATTTTGCAATTAAGACACGAATAAAAACATGCATAGAAATAAAATGCATATATAAATGGGGAGATACGGTTTACCAATTACGCCGTTTACATGGGTTGTGCCGTTCCCATTGTTGATGATATCTTCCCCTAGAGAAGTCACTTTGTTGATGATGACTTCTTTGATTACTCCATTTCCAAGGTTTGTTACCTTCCCATTGTTGATGGTCTCTTCTTATTTGAAAATCATCTTGTTGATGATGTCTTTGCCATTTCCAAGGATTATGTTCTTCCCTATTTTGATTATATCCTCTTCTTGAAATTGGCTTTGTCGAAAATAGTTTCTCCTTCTTTTTGATCAAATGAAAGCGGTCATTTGATGTCTTTTGACGTATGAATTTTCTTCGATCAATATTTCACGGGTACCCATTATTTTGTGGTACCCTTATGTGTTTGGGTCCTTTAGGATTAGTCTTGAGACTTTTAGGTCTCCAACAATAATTAGAGCTATTTCTAACCCGGCAAGTATTTACCGTATGACCCTTTTTACCGCAATAAAAGCATGTAATAATTCTAGGAGCATAATGACCAACGTGCATAGTGACTTGATCCTTTTTCATATGATTAACAACATTAGGCTTATGATCAAGTCCTTTATCATAATTATGGACATCAACAATATTGGACATTTTATTTGTATTCAAGTTTGATTTTAATAAATCCTTTTTCATGCAATCAATATTCTCAACAAGAGTACTATTTTCTTTCTCAAGGTTTCTCACCTTATCAAATGTGGTGGTGTGAGCACATGATAGTGATTCATAGGAAGTAAATAAACTATCCTTATCATTTTTCAAAAAATTGAATTCCTTTTTCAAATTTTTGTATTTAACAAGTAAGCTTTGGAATTCATTTTGAAGTTCATCATAATCATTTTGCAAATCACTATAATTATTTTGAATAACAATATCATAGGAAGTAGAGAGTTTAAGACATACCTCGTTTTCTTCTTCGATGCCCATAAAACAATATTCAACTTCTTCATAATTGGAAGTTGTAAGAGGCTTGTTCATAGATTTGAACTTGTATCCCTTTGAGAAGTAGATGCTTTTGTTTGACTCCTTTCATTTGCAAATACTCCATAGATGGCTTCTAATTTTTGCCATGCTTCATGTGCCGATCGAATTCCTACAAAATGTTCATATTCCATATTAGTAAATGAACAATATAAGATATTTAGAGCCTTACCGTTTAAGGAGATGATTCTCTTTTCTTCATCATTGAGCTCTTTGAAGCCTTTAGAGGTGTGTGGTGTATTCTTCGTTGGAATGGATTCTCCATTTATGACGGTGTTCCAAATATCAAACCCGCAACCTTGTAAATAGCATTCCATTCTTTCTTTCCAAAATATAAAATTTTTGGAATCAAACCGAGGTGGCTTGGTGGTGGAGGTGCCGGAAAGATGAGCTTCGTCAGAGCCGATGATCGTTTCTCTTCACTCGCGATGTGAAACGAGCTTGCCAAAGAGTTTGCTCTCGATACCACTTGTAAGTCCAAGCGCTACGATAATCTAGAGGGGGATGAATAGATTATCTCCATTTCTTCGATTTCGCCCTCTTTTTAAACCGAATGCTCAAAGACAATAATAAAGGTGCGGAATGTAAACAACACACGCCGATTTAAAGAGGTTCAACCCACCTATGGCCTAATCCTCTACCACCCCAAAATTGGGGTATCGAGTATATAATACACAACAAATAATACTTGAATAAACCAAGCTCCCGGGAAAGGCCTGGGTCACAATGGTCCCACTTAAAATCCGGTCTCCTTAGACAGAACCTACTTAAACAAAAGATTATAAGCGGTGGACTAAATACCCCACTACAACAAACAATATTGAATACTAACTACAACAAGTATACCAAAAATAATTGCGTAAACTAAAAGACATAAAGGAAAGAACACACCAGACTGATAACGGAGTTCGCCAATTTTGCCTACGCCTCCGGCACCGCAACCGCAACGACCACTTTACTAATCTCCTAACAAATTACAACTTGGCAAAATTACCCACAAATTAGATTTCCCAAATATAGGACTTCCTCAAATATAGAGATAGAAGAGAAGATTTTGGTACCTCTTAAAACCAAATATTAGGGCCTTATTTATAGTTAAGAAACCCACAAAATTTTCATCAAAATTCTATGTGGGATTACAAAGGGTCAAATAGTAACAAATCTCCACCTTGACTCATTGTAGTCCCACTTCAAAAAATTCAACTCTTCAATTCAAACGGTCTTCAGCGGTGCCTCCAAATGCGCCTTCTGGCGCCAACTCAAATGTGCAATATGTTGATCAAGTCTAAACAATGTTTAAACTTGATTGATGTCACCACTTTGGTCAACATATCTGCGGGATTTTCAGTAGTATGAATCTTCTCAAGTAAAATGGTTCCTTCTTCTAGAATCTCCCGCACAAAATGATAACGAACGTCGATATGCTTCGTTCTTGCATGAAGAACTTGGTTCTTTGCTAAGTGAATAGCGCTCGACCGTATCCAATGCACAGTGATGTGCTTCACCAACTCCCAAATCTTCAAGCAAACTTTGAAGCCAAATAGCTTCCTTTATGACTTCATCGACCGCCATATACTCTGCGCCTCTGTTGTAGACAAAGCAACCGTCCGATCGCAAAGTAGACTTCCAATCGACCGTGCTTTTGCCAAAGTGAACAAATATCCGATCGTTGACCTTCGCTTATCCAAATCACCCGCATAGTCGAATCACAATATCCAACTATACTTTGACCAAGTTTACCATCCTGCTCAAACACTAAACCAACATCTACAGATAAGAATATACCGCGAATCCATTTCATGACTTGCCAATCACCTTTTCCAGGGTCATGCATATACCGCCACAACACTAATCGCTACGTGAAATATCCTACCTCATACACACCATTGCATACATCAAGCTACCAACTGCATTAGCATATGGGACACTATCCATGTAGTCTCTTTCTTCATCATTCTTCGGTGATAGTTGGGCACTCAATTTCAAATGAGGAGCAAGTGGTGTACTTACAGGTTTTGTATTCTCTGTCATACCAAAACGTTGTAGTACCTTCTTCAGATATTGCTTCTGAGTCAAATAAAGCTTGCCACTCATTCTGTCCCGACTTATCTCCATCCCGAGTATCTTCTTGGCCTCACCGAGATCTTTCATTTCAAACTCTTGATTCAATTGAGCCTTCAACTTATCAATTTCCAGTTGGCTCTGTGATGCAATCAACATATCATCAACATACAAAAGTAAGTAAATAAAAGATCCATCTTGTAGCTTGTGTAAATACACACAATGATCATATTTGCTCCGTGTGTACTTCTGCCCCATCATGAACTTATCAAATCGTTTGTACCATTGTCGCGGAGATTGCTTCAATCCGTACAACGATTTGATCAACTTACAAACCCAGTTTTCTTTCCCTGCAACTTTGAATCCTTCCGCCGAAGTCATATAGATTTCTCCTCCAAATCACCGTAAGAACGCCGTCTTCACATCAAGTTGAGCTAGCTCCAAATTCAACCGGTGGCTTTGCTAAGGCCAACAAAATTCTAATGGAGGAATGTTTAACAACCGGAGAAAATACCTCATTATAATCAATTCCTTCCTTTCCGAGCGTAGCCTTTAGCTACCAACCTTGCCTTGTAACGCACATCGTTCTTGTTAGAAATCCATCTTTCTTTGCGAATACCCATTTACATCCAATTGTCTTCTTGCCTTTTTGGTAGTTGTGTCACCTTCCAAGTTTTGTTCTTCCAAGAGATTGCATCTCTTCCTCCATGGCACCTTTCCACTTTTCACTTTCTCGACTTCGAATCGCTTCGGTGTGAAAGGAACATCATCATCTATAACGGAAGTGCATAAGCTACCATATCTCGCAAATCGAGCAGTTTGTGAATTTCTCGTCTAGGCCTTCTTACCGCAATGGGTTCGATTGATCCAATGGTTCTTGGTCCAACTTCTTCTTCATCATCATCGACAAATCCTCCTGCTACCGGATTATCATTCTTAGCCGAATTATAGCCATTTCTTCTACCTCCACCGCTTTGGTGTACGCTCTACTCCTTGCAAAGCACTATCGGTCTTTTCACTTGTTACTGTCTTCAACATGGCATGTTCATCAAAGGTAACATCTCTCTAAACAATATTTTCTTCGACTCGAGACACCAAAGACGGTATCCTTTTACGCCGGATGTAATTCCCATGAACAATGCCCTTTTTGCTCCTCGGTTCTAACTTTGATTCCTTCACATGATAGTAAGCAAGAGAACCAAAAACACGTAAGAATCATAATCAATAACAAAGCTTTCCGCACCATACCTCTAAAGGTGTTTTACCACCTATCGCGGATGATGGCAATCGATTGATGAGATGTTGCGCATACGCACAACCTCAGCCGGTTGTTCGCCTAACCCAAAGATTGACAACATACATCGAACTTTCTCCACCAAGGCGTTCGATTCATGCGCCTGCCACCCCATTTTGTTGTGGTGTCCTCCGACGTGTGAAGTGCTTAACAATGCCATACTTATGGCAAACTTCTTGGAAGGGATCGCTTGTGTATTCTCCACCATTATCTCTTGACGTAGAACTTTGATCTTTCTTCCACTCGATTCTCAATTCGTGTTTTCCATTTAAGGAAAATTCCAAGCACTTCATCCTTAGTCTTCATAGTGTACACCCAAACACGCCTGGAAAAAATCATCAATGAAAGTGACAAAGTAATGTTTTCCTCCCAAAGATGGTGTCTTAGAAGGCCCCCAAACATCCGAATGAACATAATCCAAAATACCTTCGTATTGTGGATAAGCGGCCCAAATTTCACTCTCTTTTGTTTTCCTGCAACACAATGCTCACAAAAGTCAAGTTTGCATACCTTAACATCTTTCAATAATCCTTGCTTTGCCAGAGTTTGCAAGGATTTCTCACCAAAGATGTCCTAACGATATGCCACAACTTGTCAGTTTGGACTCTTTTTCATTCCCGAATCGAATCGCTATCGTCTCCCACTTTGTCAGATTACCTTGATAGTAATACAAATTATTTCTCCCGATGCCTTTCATCACCACGAGCGGCGGATGTAGCTTAAACTCCATCTCGCAAAGTAACAATTAAGCCTTTTGATTCTAAGGCTCCCAAAGAGATGAGATTCTTCTTCAAATTTGGTACATACCGAACATCCGTCAAGACTGGTTGATCCATCGTGATTTTTCAATCGGATAGAACCTATCCTGGTTGCTTGTCTTACAAGCATTGTCATTGCCCATATATACAACTCCACCATTGATCTCTTCAAAATTGAAGAACCACTCCTTCACGGAGACATATGATAGGTGCATCCGAGAATCCAAAATCCATTCGTCGAACGGGAAATTAAAGGTGAAACCACCAAGAAAACTCATCTTCACTTTCACTCTCCACTACACAAGCATATTGAGGAGCTTTTCCTTTATTCTTCAACTTTGGGATGGGCTTTTTTCTTCCAAATTCCTTTCTCGTGACAAAAGCACACTCATCTTTGTCAAGTTTGGCTTTGGAACGCGATCTTCCTCTTCTACCCTTCTTTTGGCTTTTCGAACGGCCTCTTGCAACCAAAGCTTCATCATCTCACGCTATGTTCCCCGTTTTTTTTTATTCTTTTTCTTAATTCATAACTATACAAAGCAAGACAAACTACAAAGAAGAGATACATCATCTTTCCCATGAAGTAAAGTAGTTTCTAAATGTTCAAATTCATCAGAAGAGATGATAACAACATTAAAGCTAAATCCTCATCACTAAAGGTTACATCTAAATTAAGCAAATCGCAACTAATTGATTAAATACAAGAATATGGTCGCTCATAGTAGTACTTAGCGGAGACTAAACCGAAACAATTGTTTCTTCATGAGGAGTTTGTTCGACCACTCTTCTTCAGAAATTTGTCCTCCAAAGCCTTCCACAGCTTTGTGCTGCACTTCTCATTTTTAAATGCATATTTCTCGCTCCTAGACAAACACGATCGGATTGTTCCACATGCCAAGCGGTTAATGGTTTTCCACTCCTTTTCGTCAACTTCATCTGGTTTCTTTTCTTCAATGGCGATGTCTAAACCTTGTCGAAATAGACAATCCAAAGACCTCGCCTTGCCACATGCCGAAATGACCACGCACTGGCCAAATGTTTCCACCGAAATTCTAATATTTGGCACTAACATCCTTCCCCGGGCGCGGACGAGGATGTTGATGCATAGGTTGTGTCCGTAGTCATTTCAACTCAAATAGTAGTATTCAATATTACAAATAAAGACAACGAGCCGAGTCAACCTACGGCTCTAATACCACTTGTTGGGGTATCGAGAGTATATAATACACAACAAATAATATCAATAAAGCAAGCTCCCAGAAAGGCCTTTATGAGGGGTCACAATGGTCCCACTTAAAATCCGGTCTCCTTAGATGTTAACCTACTTAAACAAGACTATAAGCGTGACTAAATACCCCACTACAACAAACAATATTGAATACTAACTACAACAAGTATACCGTAAAATAATTGCGTAAAACTAAAAGACATAAAGGAAAGAACACACCCGGCAATGATAACGGAGTTCGCCAATTTTGCCACGCCTCCGGCACCGCAACCAACCGCAACGACCACTTTACTAATCTCCCAACAAATTACAACTTGGCAAAATTACCCACAAATTAGATTTCCCAAATATAGGACTTCCTCAAATATAGAGATAGAAGAGAAGATTTTGGTACCTCTTAAAACCAAATATTAGGGCCTTATTTATAGTTAAGAAACCCACAAAATTTTCATCAAAATTCTATGTGGGATTACAAAGGGTCAAATAGTAACACCCAGTATATCCGGGATGGATTTCAAAAAGAAAAAGAATTTTATTAATTACCAAAATTAATACAAATTCAACTTACAACACTTTTAAAGAGCACCACACTCTTCTTCAACACCACCTTTGGAAATTACCACAATTTCCCTTTGAAGATTACCACAATCTTCCTTCAACGGCACCTTGTGAAGATTACCACAATCTTCAACCTTGAAGAATACCAAATTCTTCAACACCTCAATAAGAAGATCACCACAATCTTCTTGCACCTATCACCTAGATCATCCAAGTGTGCTCTTACCACAAGAACACTCACAAGGATATCTTGTGTTTGAATGATAACCAAAAATCAAGATTACAACTCAATAATGAATATTACAATTTGAGTGCAAAGTGTAATCAAGAATAGCCTAGACCTCAAGAATGTGAAAGTGAATAGCTAGGCAAAATTACAACAAGAATAATAACAATGAAGAACAAATATTTGCTTGAAGTGTATCTTGTTGTGTTGTTCTCAATTGTTGTCTTGGTTGCTCCAAAACTTCCTCTATTTATATGAGATGATTGATCAAGATAGGCTCTCTTGGGGAATGAAAATCTACGAGAAAAATACAATTAAAATCAAGAATATAGTCATTAAAATCAATCCCACAATTTAAGGAAATGTGTCCGTTGTCAAACGGTCATATTTTTTTGTCATTGTAGCACAGTATGCGACTGGCCGCATTTAAAATAAAAGTTTGAAACGTAATACAAGAGTAGAATTACACAGGGCAACCGGCCGACATAGGCTTCACCGTCGCCGACTGCCTCAACCGGGTCCCCTAACTCAAAAGGCAAGGTTTGAAGTTCTCGCTTCAACACGAACTTGCAGTGCACCGGCGACCCAAGCGACGGCCGACCGGACCGGCCGACGCCGAGGGCGACGGTCGACTACCGATTTTACTTCTGTCTCATTTTCTGTTTCAAAATCATCTTCGTGCGGGTTGCCCTATGGGCGACAGTCGACCACGAGAGAAATGTTGTCCAATTTTTGTCGAAAATAAAACTCAAGAAATACTCCTAAAATTTAGTAAAAACATTTTAAACCAATCGGAGTATTTAGACAACATTTAGGAACCTTGTTTAGAAGTAAAAACTCATTGACATAAAATTATTAAAAATGTTGTCCAATATTATCGAAAATAATCTTTGAGGAAATACTCAAAAATATTAAAACCATTTTAAAACATTTAGGAGTATTTGGACAAGCTTTAAAAACATTGTTTTGGTGATAAAATAAAGTCATCAAAATTAAGATAAAAACATGTATCAAACATAGACCTCATCGTTAAATCACCATAAGAATGCATAATTGGCATCTAATCAAGGAGTAACCAACCTTGAGATGTTGCCACGCTATAAATAAGTCTCTCACAAGAGAAATGTCAGCAACATGAGAAAAAGTATCAAAATAATCCAAACCTTCTTCTTGTATGTATCCATTAGCTACAAGTCTTGTCTTTTACCTTTCTATAGAGCCATTCACTTGTATTTTACTTTGTATACCCACTTACATCCAATGCAATGTTTATTAGAGGTAGTTCCAGGTGTTATTCTTCTCTAGAGCTGAAATTTCAGCTTGCATTGCATTGCATCTTGCCACTTTTTACTTTTGCTAGCTTGAGCATAAGTTTTAGGCTCAACAATGTTTCTAATGCTGGTAGTAAATACTCTATGAACATAGTCAATTGATTGGTGGATAAAGAATTACATATAATGTATTGCTTGTTAGAAGAGGCATACTGTGTAGAGGAATTTGTCCGAAAGGAAGGAGCAAATGCACAATCATAAACTTGAAGATAAGCAGGAAGATTTCTGTTTCTGAAAGATTTTCTGGTGTATGATGTTTCTGGTAAAGAAGAATCTATATCCTGAGCACTAGGATCAGGATTTGAGAGAATAGTTGGTTGAACATGATCTTGGATAACCGAAACTGGATTTGGAGGATATTGTGAAGAAACATCAATAATGACATATGTTGTATCCATTTTGATAAAAGGAGAAAATTGTTGGGAATATGTGAATGCAAGTTCACTGGAACTGGTTGATGCCATTTTTACAAATAGGAAAGGATATCAGGCCAAGGGGTGGCTCTGATACCACAATTGTTGGGTAATACAGGTGAAAATGTGTTAATGTGAGAGAGATAAAAATTATACAGAGGTCAAATATATTTAATTACTACAACGGTAATTTCAAGAATATAAATTGTGAACTAAAAATACTCTTGAATTTTGCTACAACTCTCACACCTAAAGTTGCCTTGCTAGGATTTTATTCTCACCGATTGCTCTCGGTTTTCTTTTCACTCTTAGAATTCTGGTGTACATCATATGAAGAATGCACTAAACCCATTAGAGTAGTTGATACAAATAATACTAATTTATACAATTATTATCCACTAAACTAGATTAGTGCTCCACTAAAGTCCACTACTCCACTTGATTGTATTTTGCTGCATGATTTTCCCGTGAGTGCTCCATAATAGATGTTAGTGCAACACTAGTGCTCCATATTACAAGTTAAACTTTTAACACCCACTCTTAATTTGTAATTTTAACACTCTTTTTGAAGTTGCTCCAATTTTTCAAGGCTCACCGCTTTGGTGAAACCATATGCCAATCGCTCCTTTGTGTTAACAAACTCCAATTGAATTTCTTGATCATTCACAAGACTATCGATGAAATGGTTGTAAGTCCAAGTGGCTACGATAATCTAGAGGGGGTGAATAGATTATCTCCATCTTTTCGATTTCGCTTCTCTTTTTAAGTCGAATGCCCAAAGACAATAATAAAGGTGCGGAATGTAAACAACACACGTCGATTTAAAGAGGTTCAACCCACCTAGGGCCTAATCCTCTACCACCCCAAAGATATCCGGGATGGATTTCAAAGAAAAAGAATTTTATTAATTACCAAAATTAATACAAATTCAACTTACAACACTTGAAGAGCACCACACTCTTCTTCAACACCACCTTTGAGATTACCACAATCTCCTTTGAAGATTACCACAATCTTCAACCTCAAGAATACCAAATTTTTCAACACCTCAAAAAGAAGATCACCACAATCTTCTTGACCTATCACCTAGATCATCCAAGTGTGTTCTTACCATACGAACACTCACAAGGATATCTTGTGTTGAATGATAACCAAAAATCAAGATTACAACTCAATAATGAATATTACAATTTGAGTGCAAAGTGTAATCAAGAATAGCCTAGACCTCAAGGATGTGAAAGTGATAAGCTAGGCAAAATTTACAAAAGAATAATAACAATGAAGAACAAATATTTGCTTGAAGTGTATCTTGTTGTGTTGTCTCTCAATTGTTGTTTTTGTTGCTCCAAAACTTCCTCTATTTATAGGAGATGATTGATCAAGCATAGGCTCCTCTTGGGGATTGAAAATCTACACAAAAATACAATTAAAATCAAGAATATAGTGTTAGAAATCAATCCCACAAATTAAGGAAATGTGTCTCGTCAAACGGTCATATTTTTGTTGTCAAAGTACAGGGCGACCGGTCGCATGTAAATAGAAGTTGAAAACGGCATAGTAAAATTACACATGGTGACCTGGCCGACGTACGTGTACCTCGACCGGTCGACCCTGACTTCAACCGGTCCCTAAGTGTAAAACCAAAGAAATTTTGTTCTGCTTTGAAAACAAACTTGCAGTGTACTCGTCCGCACGGGGCGACTGGGACGATACCGGCCGACTTCCGATGACCGGCCGACTGCTCAATTTTACCTCGTGTTCATTTTTCTGCTTTCAAACGTATTCTTCAGTATCTGAGTTGCCACTATAGAGATGACTTCCGACCATGATACGTAAATGTTGTCCAATTTTTGTCGAAAATAAAACTCAAGAAATACTCCAAAAATTAGTAAAAACATTTTGAACAAATCAAGTATTTAGACAACATTTAGAACCTTGTTTTGAAGTAAAAACTTATAGATATAAAATCATTTGAAGTGTTGTCCAATTTTGTCGAAACTAAATCAAAGAAATACTCCGAAAATATTAAAACCATTTTAAGTCATTTAGGAGTATTTGGACAACCTTTAAAAATATTGTTTTGTGTAAAAATAAAATCATCAAAATTAAGATAAAAACATATATCAAACAATCTCCCTTTTTGATGATTACAAACCAAAACAATTTTTACAAAAAAATAGAGAACAATTTTAGAAATGATTTTCCGGTAAAAACAATTAACCGCTTGGAAGCAAACAAAATTCCCAAAATACGTAAGCAACCAATAGGAGTAAATATATTCAATAATAAGCACAAGCTCCCCTATCAACAAGCATATCAAGAATAATTTAAAAGCAATTATCCATAAGCTAAAAAGCTTTAGCTTTTACAATTTGTTCAAGAGCTTATAAGCTCCCCTGTCACAAAACATCATTAAACACTTGTATAAGTCCATCAAGCAATAATTGGACTAAAAATGAATCACAACTTATGGCTTTTATGAGCCATAGCTTATAGCTTTTATAACAAGCTTTTATTAGCTTCTTTGAGCTAAGCTCCAATTTCTGTTTCTCCCCTTCGAATCATCAAAAGAGTGTTAGGATGATAGAAACATTATATAATGACATCAAAGTGTACCAAAGGGACGGTTTATCAACCGGAGCAACTTAAGCTTAAAAATAATATCATAAGAAATCCATAAGCTCATTTGTTATCTAAAACATGATCTCAAAAAGATTTTAAGATATTGAGCGTAAGAGATTCATGTATAAGTTGAAATTTTCATTGCGACATTTCATCGAACACCTTGTGTGCGTAAAAAAAAAAAGAGATTGAATATAGCCCTTGTGAATGTTTCAAGCCAAAAAGTTATCATATCATCATCAATCATCCTTATTTCAAAGCTCAATAGAATCATATGCAAAATATGCAACATTTGTCCATCAAATAAGAGGCTCAACAAAAAGATTTTCAAGGGTTCAACCCAATTGAGATAATATAAGCCAAAAATTTTCAAGGCATTACAAAAAATTAGAGCATCCATCAAGTGATACAAGTCATGCCTTAAACAATACAAGTATGATATAACAAATGTCCCAACATATCCAACTAAGCATAATGATCAAAGCATTAAAAGAAGCACTTTTACCATCAAGACTTTCATACCAATTGTCAAACAATGCCATATAAGAGTATTTTGACCATCAAATACTCCATCAATATCACGATTATCCACAAGTCATTAACAACTCGCAATTTAAATCCTTTCAAGAAAACAAGCAAATATCATTAGTGCAAAAGAGTTTTACAAAGGTTCATAAAAATACAAAGCAACATGAATGAAAATGCTAGAAAGTAAAGGGGGTGGGGACATCATTCCTCATCCGAGGAGAAGCAAGATCTGGGAATAAATTCCTTGATGAATTTCTTCAACTTGCCCATAGACTTTTGCATTTTGGAGGTCTTTTGCTCCAAAGCCTCATACCTCGTTTCATGAAAAGCCCTCATCTCATCAAATTCGGCTTGGGTATACCTCCTAGGCGGTTGAGCACCGGTATTACCCTCCGGATTGCTCGGTTCACCTTCCTCCGCCAATCTTGCGGCCTCGGCGTCATCAAAGTAGTCATTAGGATCGGGGGAATCTTGACCTCTTCCTCTAGCCATTTTAGTTGGTCGGATGTCCATATTCTTGCGATCGTGACTATTTGGGGAGATGTTATCAATGTCAAAGTCATTTTGAAATACCTCCGAGTTACACTCCGACGAGGGTAGTCCCGATTGAATAAGAAGTTTACAAATCCAATTTCCCATAACCAACTTCTTATTACCTTGAGTGATGGAATCAATTGGACATTGAATAAGTATAGCGCCAAAGTTAAGTGGTTCCCTCCTAGCAATCTTATAAGTCAAAAAGTAATCCATGTTGCTAGGCATCTTTCCCGACTTACCACAAATGCAATATGCGACAATGACCGATAAAATACGATGCTCAAGTGTCATTGCCAACAAAGAATACTTTGGCCATACTCCCAAATACGTCTTAACTTCTTTCATCGACACCCCCAACATTTCATCATTCCAAGTCCCACAAGAGAAATAATCCCAACCACCTTCTCTAACATGTAAAAGCCGGCAAATATCATTGGGAGTCCATCTAAAATGACGACCCCTTATAAGCGAATTTACGGCTATTGGCTTCCTTTCAACATTATATTCCACCCACATATTGGCATAAAAGAGTTGGATAATATCATCATCACACAAAACATATGCATGCTCCCATAAATACATCCAACATTGCTCCTCAAAGAATCCTCTAATGGTAGGATATTCATTGGTAAATGAACTAAAACGACACATTTTAGTTCGAGCAATAGATTTTCCTCCCATCCCCGAATCCTCATAGTACCATTCCGCATACTTATTGATGAAATTAAGAACATTGTGGGAATTAGGAGCTTGAGTAACAAAAGATTTTTACCTTTCGCCAACGGCAATTTTGGAGCGAAAATGTTCGAGCCTCGGTAATTTGGGCCCGAGAGAGAATGGGATTTTGAACATCATCACCTTCTTGAGCTACGTTTCCGGGCAAAGGATATCCCTTTGTTCGGCTTCTTCTTGATTTCTCGACGAACCCTCTCCGCCTTCTACGCTTGGAGATGGGATTTCGACCCGTAGAGATTCTTTGGGGGAGCCATATGTGAGTTCTAGTGAAAATAAGAAGATTAGCAACAAGAATCGTGAAAAATGATGAGAAATTGAAGATTATAGAGAAGAAGAAAATCGATCTTATAGGGTTTTGAAGAAATTTCTCGTCTGCTTTTGAAACGAAGAACATAAACATTTTATCCTTTGAAATTTTGCCTTTGGCGACCTGGCCGAGGTAGGGTGCGACCGGCCGAGGTGCGGGCGGCCACCCGTCGCCCGCTATGACCGGCCCAAAGGCTTTTTTTCATTCTCCGGAGTTTTTCAAAAATTCGTTTTTCACCCCAAAAGTTTTAAAACTTTGCAAAAAGATAATTTTGATCAAGTCCAACAAATACGGGTTTGGGAAAACATATATTCGAGAAAAATGAGACATAACGAGTAGTGTCCTTTTTTTTAAAAAACAATTTGCAAAATCATTTAGTACTAAAAGGGGTTGAAATGAAATATCTTGAAAGATATGTGCATAAGCATAATATCAAGTCTTAAGAAAAATATGAGTGAGCATACCTCGATAGTTTAAGAAGCTTGATGACGAATTAACCAATGAATGTGAGATATATATATCCTACACAATTCTTAAGCAAAATTTGCACAAAAACACAAGTGTAGGCAAGGATAGAGAAAAAAAAAAGAGCTTATGCTATAAGATTTCATAAGAGATAATAAAACTACATAAATGCACAAGAGTTTTAGAAATTTTGAAACTCACAACTAGATTAAAGACCTTAATTAAAAATAAATACTTGAAAACTCATTTTGCAATTAAGACATGAATAAAAACATGCATAAAATTAAAATAAAATGCATATATAAATGGGGAGATACGGTTTACCAATTACGCCCGCTTTCCACGGGTTGTGTCTTTCCCATTGTTGATGATATCTTCCCCTTGAGAAGTCACTTTGTTGATGATGACTTCTTTGATTACTCCATTTCCAAGGTTTGTTACCTTCCTATCAGATAGTCTCTTCTTCTTTGAAAAATCATCTTGATGGTGTCTTTGCCATTTCAAGATTGTGTTCTTCCCATTTTTGATTATATCCTTTTCTTAGAAATTGGCTTTGTCGAAAATAGTTTCTCCTTCTTGATCAAATGAAACGTCATTTGATGTCTTCTTTACGTATGAATTTTCTTCGATCATTATTTCACGGTACCTAATAACACATTATTTTGTGGTACCCTTATGTGTTTGGGTCCTTTAGGATTAGTCTTGAGACTTTTAGGTCTCCAAATAATAATTAGAGCTATTTCTAGCCCTAAGTATTTACCGTATGACCCTTTTACCGCAATAAAACATGTAATAATTCTAGGAGCATAAAGACCAACGTGCATAGTGACTTGATTTTTTTATATGATTAACAACATTAGGCTTATGATCAAGTCCTTTATCATAATTATGAACATCAACAATATCGACATTTTATTAGTACTAAGTTTGATTTTAATAAATCATTTTTCATGCAATCAATATTCTCAACAAGAGTACTATTTTCTTTCTCAAGGTTTCTCACCTTATCAAGTTGTGGTGGTGTGAGCACATGATAGTGATTCATAGGAAGTAAATAAACTATCCTTATCATTTTTCAAAATATTGAATTCCTTTTTCAAATTTTTGTATTTAACAAGTAAGCTTTGGAATTCATTTTGAAGTTCATCATAATCATTTTGCAAATCACTATAATTATTTTGAATAACAATATCATAGGAAGTAGAGGGTTTAAGATATACCTCATTTTTCTTTCGATGCCCATAAAACAATATTCAACTTCTTCATAGTTAGAAGTTGTAAGAGGTTTGTTCCTTTAGATTTGAGCTTGTATCCCTTTGAGAAGTAGATGCTTTTGTTTTACTCCTTTCCTTTGCAAATACTCCATGATGGCTTCTAATTTTTTCCATACTTCATGTGCCGATCGAATTCCTACAATATGTTCAGTATACCAAATTAGTAAGTGAACAATACAAGATATTTAGAGTCTTACCGCTTAAAGAGATGATTCTCTCTCTTCATTATTGAGCTCTTTGAAGCCTTTAGAGGCGTGTGGTGTATTCTTCTTGGAATGGATTCTCCAATGATAACGGTGTTCCAAATATCGAACCCGCAACTTTGTAAATAGCATTCCATTCTTTCTTTCCAAAATAAAAAATTTTTGGAATCAAATCGAGGTGGCTTGGTGGTGGAGGTGCCGGATAGATGAGCTTCGTTCAGAGGCCGACGATCGCTTTCTCTTCACTCGCGATGTGAAACGAGCTTGCCAAAGAGTTTGGCTCGATACTACTTGTAAGTCCAAGTGGCTACAATAATCTAGAGGGGGTGAATAGATTATCTCCATCTTTTCGATTTCGCCCTCTTTTTGGGCCGAATGCCCAAAGACAATAATAAGGTCGCGAATGTAAACAACACACGCCGATTTAAAGAGGTTCAACCCACCTGGGCCTAATCCTCTACCACCCCAAAGATATCCGGATGGATTTCAAAGAAAAGAATTTTATTAATTACCAAAATTAATACAAATTCAACTTACAACACCTTGAAGAGCACCACACTCTTCTTCAACACCACCTTTGAGATTACCACAATCTCCCTTTGAAGATTACCACAATCTTCCTTCAACGGCACCTTGTGAAGATTACCACAATCTTCAACGCTGAAGAATACCAAATTTTTCAACACCTCAAAAGGAAGATCACCACAATCTTCCCCGCACCTATCACCTAGATCATCCAAGCGTGTTCTTACTACAGAACACTCACATGGATATCTTGTGTTGAATGATAACCAAAAATCAAGATTACAACTCAATAATGAATATTACAATTTGAGTGCAAAGTGTAATCAAGAATAGCCTAGACCTCAAGGATGTGAAAGTGATAAGCTAGGCAAAATTTACAACAAGAATAATAACAATAAAGAACACATATTTGCTTGAAGTGTATCTTGTTGTGTTGTCTCTCAATTGTTGTTTTTGTTGCTCCAAAACTTCCTCTATTTATAGGAGATGATTGATCAAGCATAGGCTCCTCTTGGGGATTGAAAATCTACACAAAAATACAATTAAAATCAAGAATATAGTCATTAGAAATCAATCCCACAAATTAAGAAATGTGTCTCACGTCAAACGGTCATATTTTTGTCATTAAAGTCAAAACATAATTTGGTCGCATTTAAATAGAAGTTGAAAATGAAGCATAGTAAAATTACATAGGGCGACCACCGACGTGTACTGACCGCCGACGACCGGCCGACCGGATGGCACTCGGCCGACTTGCTCAATTTTACCTCGTTCATTTTTCTGCTTCAAATGTACTCTTCTGTGCACGGGTTGCCTATAGATTAATTCTCTATTTGACCATGATACAAAAATGTTGTCCAATTTTTTGTCGAAAATAAAACTCAAGAAATACTCAAAAATTAGTAAAAACATTTTTGAACAAATCGAAGTATTTATACAACATTTAGGAACCTTGTTTTGAAGTAAAAACTTATAGATATAAAATCATTTGAAGTGTTTTCCAATTTTGTCGAAACTAAACTTGAAGAAATCTCTAAAATATTAAAACCATTTTAAGTCATTTAGGAGTATTTGGACAACCTTTAAAAATATTGTTTTGGTGTAAAAATAAAATCATCAAAATTAAGATAAAAACATATATCAAACAATGGTGTTGAAGTTCAATATGCTCGACATCAGTGCATGGAAAAACCGGATTTTTATCATTGCAATAGTTGACATATTGTCGCAGAAATTGTTGTGGGAGTGTTCGCTTTATCAACATCGCTTAAAATTCTTCTAAGCCATACTTTGCTTCACATGCCGCATCGCTGCGCGATATATTCCACTTCACGATGAAAGTGACATTGTTTTTGCTTTTTGATGACTCAAGATATTATTTTTGAGCCATAAAATACATACCTGATGTACTTTTATGCGATCATCAAGGACCTGGCCTACTTTATCCTCTATCCAATGAGCTTATTATAATTTTCTTTGACATACTTGATGCCGAGTTTTTCTCATACCTTGAAGGTATCAAGAATTCTTTTTCTTTATGCCGCATAATGTAGCTTGCTTGATCGCGATGAATCGTGATATCAGCCGATCGATAAACAATATCGCCTTGTATTCGCCAAGTAAATCAACGAACCAACTAAGTCATGCGACATCTTTTGGATCAACTTTAGTTGCACCATCATTCAATTGCGCTTTTCATCGATCGCAAGTGGAGTTGAGATCACTTGCGCTTGCTCATCTAAAATTTCTTCAACAACGCTTCAAGTTATTCTTCTTGAGAAATAAATATTTCTCCTTTTGATTGGCATGACTTGTATCCCAAGAAAATATTTCATGAGACCCAAGTCAGTCATTTCGTGACTCTTTCATCATTGCTTTTTGAATTCTTGCACCAATGCCGGATTTGTCCCCAGATAGATCAATTCATCTACGTAAAGACATGACAATTAGAAATTTTGTACACCTTGTTTCTTTACGTATAATGATTCGCTCACTCGCTCCTTTGAAAACTAGTTTGTTGGAAATACTTATCAATCTTGGTTTCCTGTGCTCTTGGTGCTTGCTTCAATCCATATATGCTTTTCTCGAGTCGATAGACTTTATCTTCTTCACCGCTGAAATATAGCCTTCCCGGTTGTTCCACGACACTTCTTCTTCCAAGTCACCATTGAGAAAATACGATTTAACATCCATTTGCAGACTGGGTAACTCAAATTGTGCCGCAATGGCCAGATAATTGTGATTGTCTCCATTCGAAAGCAATCGGTGCAAATGTCTCGTTGAAATCAACTCCTGGTTGCCGAATATCCTTTTGCAACTAAGCGGGCTTTATGCTTGTGAATCGAGCCATCTTCTTTGTTCTTGGTCTTGTGAATCCATTTAACTCCGATCACACTTTTTCCTTCGCGGCGTCTACGAGCTCCCAAGATTGCTCTTTTTAATGCTTTCAATTTCTTCATCCATTGCATGATTTGCCAAACTTCTTCTTTCGCGCTTCTTCATAATTCCTGAGGCTCACAAGCAAAAATACAACATCACAAGTTTCAGATATTTCTCTTAAATTTCTTATCCTTCTAATCGGACTTTCGTGATTCTCGGGTAGAATTCTTCGTGATGGTCCCGGTGAACTCGAGCTTGGATTTGAACTGAGTTGGTGCTTGGTGATCTCCATGACTTGTCGGAGGGCAATGTTTCAGAAAATATACAATCTTTTTCTTTTTTTCATTTTCATTCCAATTCCATGATCGTATTTCATCAAAAAATGACATCTCGAGAAATAATAAGTTATTTGTCTTTGGATTTAGTAAACGTTATCCTTTCTATTCATCACTATAACCAACAAAGATCATTTTTTTCTCCTTTTTCATCAAATTTTTCTTTGTTGAGATGGAATATGAGAATAAGCAATGCAGCCAAAAACTTTGAGATGGTTAACCCGTGACTTTCTTTGGTGCCACGCTTAATACGCCCGCCTTATTTGGAATCGTTCTCACAGGAGCAAATTCAAATATGATCACCGCATTTACCGCTTCCCGCCTGAAGGTTTTAGTTCTTTTCGTCATTATCATGCTTCGTGCCATCTCAACTATTGTGCGATTGTTTTGCTCCTGCAACACCATTTTGTTGCGGTCAGAATTTGTCGTTAGCTGCCTGGATCCCTTTGTTTTTGCAATAATCGAAGGATTTTCCGATGAATTCTCCTCCTCTGTCCGTAGAGTCTTTATTTTTCTACAACTTTGATTTTTCACATATTTTTTGAACCTTAAACATTGGGAATGCTTCCGATTTTTGCTTCAAAATGTAAACCCACATCATTCGAGAAATCATAAACGAACAATAGGAAGTACTGTTGTCATTGAGGGGCGGTGTTTGAGTTGGCCCAAAAATATCCGCATGTACTATCTCGAGCGAGCTTTGGCTCAGATGATGTCTTTGGAAATGGCAAATGATGCATTTTGCCAAAATACATCCTTCACATGTCTTGTCTTGATCTCGAATATTTGGAAGACCAGATACCATATGTTTCTTTTTCAACAAATTTAAACCTTTATAGCTCAAATGCCCATACCTCAAATGCCGTAGAGATTATGTTATTCTTCCGGTACTTTGTAGTGCAATTTTCTCGCTCATTGGCAAATTAAGAGAAATATTTTGTCAATAATGATACAATGGTCATTATTAAACTCCACCTTGGAACTTTCTAGGAGTCAGTCGACGCTCAATAAATTTTGAGGTGGTCGTGCACGTAAAATACATCTTTGATGATATTCATTTTACCTTCTTTTGTCCTGGACTACTATTGCTCATTTTTTCGTGATTTTTCGATTTGCCATCTCCTAGCTTTACTTCGGATGAATATGATTCATTGATATTTTGCTTAACATTTCCTTGTTTCCACACATGTGATTACTACAACAACTCCCACGTACAAATATTCTCAATTTGTTGTTGAGAATTCAAACATGAAAAGTTAATAAATCGATTATGCTCTTTTCTTCGATAAATTGACTTCATTTGTATCTCCATCATCTTTATGCCAAAGAAGCCTCTTTGAGAATGATTTGCATTTCTGCATCTTTTGCACTTAAAACGACAATCTTTGGTATCGTGGGTTATTCTTTACGCATATCCGATAATACATATCGAATTTTGATTTGAATTTCTTCGATTGAATCCACCTTCGCTTTCTCGTCCTCGTGCCGTCGGTGTCTGCGACCTCTTCCTCTTGCACCTCGATGTCTTTGAGTTATTTGCCTTTCTTGGTCGCCATCTTTTTTTTTTCTTTTATGAAATGTTTGTTTTACTTGGAAGGCTTGTCTCTAAGATTTGATTTGAAAATCTACTCATTCTTTTTCATGGCTTCAAGCGATCCCATGAGTTCATCCAAAGATAGTGGAGAAATCTCCTGATTCTTCAATAGTAGCAATGGCTATGCCTTGAATCTCATTGCAGATTTCAGAAGACTTTTTCACCCATTTTGCTCAGAGTATCACCGATCCTTCCGATTTGATCAATGACAGCAAAACTTTAGAAAACAATTCATGAACATTTTCATTGTCCTTTATTGATAAATTATCAAATCTCCCATAAATTTTGCAATTTAATGGAAAAATAACATTTTCATAGCCTCCAAATAGTTTTAAAATTTCCATGCTTCCTTTGATGTTTCTTACCGTACACGCGCGTTAATTGCTTACTTACCCTCGTGCATAAAGGACAAGTGCCCTTGCATCTTTGGTCTTGTTCTCCTTATGCTCTTTTTCTTGTATGGCATATGGGCTTCCTCCTCCTGGAGTATATGTACTATACCCCCTTCAATCAATATCCCAGTTCATGAGATACGAACAACGTGCACATTAGAACGCCCAGTCTGTGAATCTCGACCAACAAAGATAGAAATACCTTTTGGGAATATGTGAATGCAAGTTCACCTGAACTGCCGATGCCATTTTTATAATTAGGAAAGGATATCGGGCCGGGTGATCTCCGATACTTAATAATTGTCATAATACGGTGAAAATGTGTTAATGTGAGAGAGATAAAAATTATACAGAGGTCAAATATATTTAACACTAAATGTGAAATTTCAAGAATATAATTTTGAATCCAAAAATACCTTGAATTTTCATACAACTCTCACACTTAAAGTCGCTTTCAAGTAGCTTTGTATTCCCACCGATTGCTCTCGCTTTTCTTTTTCACTTTAGATTCTAAAATACATCATACTAAGAATGCTCATTTATAGGTTGCACCATTAGAGAGTTGATACAAATTATACTAATTTATACAATTATTATCCACTAAACTAGATTAAGGCTCCACTAAAGTCCACTACTCCACTTGATCAGATTTTGCGCATGATTTTCCCGTGAGTGCTCCATAATAGATGTTAGTGTAACACTAGTATCATATTACAAATTAAACTTTTAACAAAAATTAACTGTGATATGAAACTAAAGTTGTCTTGAAAAGGAAAATTTCACAAATGTACTTACATTCCCTGGATATGGAAAATCTTTTTGCTTTCCAAATAATAAAGTTTATACCTTTTGGGCTAATCGAAATATCCAATAAAAAACACACTTTGAGGCTTCACGGTAAAATTTGTTCTCGATTACTGCGCAAAAGAGAAGATGGGCTAAACATTCAAAACTTTAAAAT